>CM060964.1:70962995-71394906 GCA_030765045.1 Tenodera sinensis | reverse complement strand
GAGATTGGTAATTTTGAAGGTGACCTTGCAGCTTGATATTGTGACAAAGGCGACAATTTGATGAATCCCACTCCTGACACCAGTTCAACAAATGGCCGAAATCAGTCGGTTACTTTTCTATCACTTTATTGTCTCCTACGATTTTATCACAAATACACAGTTTTCTTCTCGTAATTAACACAGTCCATAGTCTTTCGTGCTATTACAACTCAACTTTTCTTCCCTAACCTTGCTCAGTCCTTTCAGTGTCTTTCTTCACTGTCTCTCTCTCATACTCTCACTACGACGATGCAACCACTCGACGCCCGTTAGAGCCTTCTTCATGACGACCGATGTATCTTTCGCGACGACACACACACGCACACCAGTCTTGCACTAATGAATAAACTGACCGACTCACTTCTATAACCTTAAACTCAACTCATTGCTGTTTCCTGGTTTCCTATGGTGGGGAAGACGTCACACGGAGCATTCTCGGCTTCTACACACATGCAGGCGATCACGTAGCCAAATCTTTCTCGAAAATTCTGGAGAAGGCCCCTTTGTGTAGCCGCTTCCATTGTTAGTCACGTACACACAAACAACTACGATAGGTACCCTGATCTTGAACACCTTTACCAGCTCGTCGGTCCAGCATATGACGTGAATCAGCCTGGCCCCGACAGTCCTTTGTTTTGCGCCGCGCCTGTCATTACAATATAATTATTCTCCTGACTTATACCGTGTTCTGGTTAAAATATATCAGCATTAATTTCTTTAAAAACCAAGTATATTATTGAACAATGTTGATCCACAACAGCACCTAAATGTTTTTGTTATCCTAAAGTTTTATTTAGTTGTCTACAACAGCTCTTGAGAAAACGGGTCATTTATACCATAAAATGTCATTCACAGAGGAACCAGTTCAAAGTAAAGATGGTTTGTTTTTGACGGTTATTCATTCATATCACGTATTAATGTAATGTTAAGATTACTAATGCCATTAATAGTTTGCGCTGTGGGCCAATAAGGCTTTCTTGACCGCTTGACTTATAGCACTGGCAGCCCTTTTCATTATTATTCGCGTAATAATAAAATGACTACTTAGCACAATAAAGCTTACGGTAAATGCTCAACTAAAAAAAAAAAAAAAAAAAGTTTACAACTGGAAAATCGAACATTTTAGTATTAACTCATCGCTTTGTACATGAATACAATGGCTTCATTGTTTTCTGCTTTCCACGGAGCGAATGCACAGTGTTGACCTAAAAAGACTCTCATTTCAATGAAAATGCAACAATGCCCTGTTTAACACAAATACATTAAACACTCAATAATAATTACAAATCAGGATGGCAGTGAAGTAACTGAACAGTGAAAATTTAAAGTAAAGGTGTTTAAAGTTACACTTCATTCAGAGAAGAGCAGAACTTTGTAAAATGGACCTATCGGATATGGGCGTTTAATACTCCTATATGTTTGTGTGCAAAAAACGTGTTTTTAAGTGACAAAGGAACAGAAGCCTTATAATTACTGATACTGTGTCATTTTAAACTTCTAGTTCTTGTTATTAGTTGTTAAGCCTTTCAAACGGTATTGCTTAGAGGTCTAATCATCATCATTAAGTTATTTAACCAAAGTATGCTTCAGAAATCGGAAATTTCAATTTCTGAAACTTAAATTTAAGCATACTCAAAAAAAGAATGGATATCTATGTACAGAGGTATTTTAGATGTGCCGAATGAGCCTTGCTAAACTGGGCGGTAGTAATCTGTACTGAAAAATATAAAATTGCACCGGGGTAATTTGCACTGAAAATGACGGAGTTTGTGAATTGCACCAAATTCAAAATCACTGCAGCACTGAATTTATTATGTGTATATAGCACTCATTACTCTTGCTATATTCAGGCAGTTTTCTAGACTCATCACCTCATTACCAGATGTCGCGGTGATACACGCTGCTACTACGGGGTAGTTCTTAGTTCCACCACCAGGGGTACTTCCACTGCTGCACTTTACCAGTAATGTCTCCAGTTTGTCATTGAGTCTAGTGCTAGTGAGTGAACTGTAATCTCTATCAGGAATGACATCAGTTTTATGTTTTGCAAGTGAGCGCGGCAAAGCGTTAATTCAAAATTATTTTAAATGTTATCACGATAGTCAACCGAAAAGTGTTGAAGTGAAATGGAGATGTAGGTTTTGAAAATACAACGCTAAAGTTTATACTATAGGGAATAATAGTAATGTTGTTAGAAGCGATTTGGTTCACAACCATAATAAAGATGTACATAAAGTTGCAATGCCAAGTACTTAGTAGTAGTGCAAAACGAAAGGCTATGGAAGATACATCTGCACGCCCAAGCAAAGTGGTTCGATCTGTATTAAAAGAATTGTCTGAATATAACTGTATAGACACTAATGATTTAACTCTAATAAGGAGAAATGTATGTAATTCGCGGTGAAAGAAATACCCTAAATTTTCCGCTGACAGAAATGAAACACATGACAAGATTCTAGCTCTAGATATTAAGATAAACTTAGATGTACAATTTGTAATGCATAACGACAAAGATAGTGGGATTGTAATATTCAGCTGTCGCACTAATTTGAACTTTTTTAGTAGCGTGTCCTTAGTATATCTATACGGAACATTTCACTATTGCCTCATGTTCTTTTATAAAATGCTTACACTTCACACTTTTAAGAATGGTCACTATATGCCTTGGTATTCTGTTTGCTCCCAAATAATACCAGATATTCATATGGAACTATATTTCGCATTATCTGTCACGAGTGCGATGAACAATTAAATAAGACCTTTGAGCCCAGAATTATAGTTTCGGATCTAGAAATAGCTATACAGTGTGAACCGTGTGGCCGAATCCTGAAATCTTTCTGTGAAGATTTCACTTAACTAATGCATGGTGGAAAAAAAATACAGGCTTTAGGGCTGGCAGGTGAATACAAAGATAAGGACTCAATCGTTTGGCACTGGTTACACATCTGTTTTGGTTATTATACTTGGAATCATGTGAAGTATGTGATTCGTTTGTACATGATTTGATGCCACTGCAACCCGAAAGTGAAAATGTAAAATTTCATTCTTACTTGGTAGAAAATTATATTGACGAAAGTTCCAATTTCCCTCCCCTTATGCGGACAGCCAAATCAGCAGACACTGGACGAACTACAAATGCATGCGAATCTTTTCATTCGCATTTCAATGCAAGCATTAGTTCCTGTCATCCATCTATATATGTATTCGTGGAAGAGCTAACGTCTTATCAGACCGAAGTGAATATAAAAGTAAACAGCTCCAAAAATCACACACGGAAAAAAATTATTTCACAATAAATGAACAGCACTACATCGAGAAGCAAATCGGTAAATACCAAAGGGTCAAATTGATCGCTTCGCATTCGTCAAGAGCCCTGCTATTATTTTTCAAAGTGAAGTAAAAAATGTCAGTCGCGGTGCAAAAACATCCCATAAGCTTCGTCAGTGCAGTCGCGACACTGAATACTTGCATTTTCTCACCTGGTTCTGACGAGCCGCATGTTAACCATTAGAGTAGCTAGATAATAGAACAATTTTGCATTCAATAACAATCTCAAAGAAAAGTAAAAGCCTTCTTCGCAAGTTTGTTCCTTTATAACACCAAGGTGTTTGTATTATAGTTCATAGGCTTTGTAAGTCCGTTTTAGTCTCTTGGTAATTTACGATTTGAAACTACGAAGTGTTTATAACCCGTGAACAGGAATAGGTATTTTAAGCGAGGAGAGAAGTATCAAAATAGGTTGAGTGTTTTTTTAAATTGTCAAAGACACATACACATCCAGACATAGGCAGCCGACGTCGTTACGGCACGGACTCGTGAATATGAGGTATGTGGTCATAACTGGCCTATGCCGGGGGTGAGTCTCAGGAACCTTTCCTTGCCAAAGTTACCTTTCCAAGTACAATTTGCTTTTCAGTCATACACGCATCCTCCTCTGGTGCCCGGTGAAGTAAATGCGGGTTTTAAAGCAATATACAAGTAGAAGCATACATAATTACAAATGTCCTATCTATATAGTACTAATATAGATTAAACTTCATTGACGTTGAATGTGCTTAAAACATGTAGACACATTGTTTTAAAATTGTACTGTGTAGTATCTCTCTTTAAAGCGCCTTAAAACTGTTTAAAGCTATGGTTTTATACTCACACAAAATTAGTAATACTCAAGAAATGTCACCAGTTTTGAATCACATAGAATTAAAGGTATCTTTAATCTCAGAGTTGAGTTTAGCTTAATCGGGAGCACTTTATTTCCAATACACAACGTTTAAAAAAGGAAAGACGATGGTCGTCCATTAAACTCGTAGCACCATACCGTGTTCTCCTCAGTCACCATTGGTTTCATTGACTCTTAACCCAAATTGTGTTGGTTGGAAAGGTGATACAAATTCCACGAGCTTCTCTTCACCCTATCTCCCTCGCACTTGTATTTACAAGAGGAGAAAGCCGTCGGTTCATGCAATATGTAAAGTGGCAGGAAGACATGGGGTGCCATGAATGTGAATGTTTGATGGGGGTGGGCAGGCAAGATCCGCGTCAGTGGCGGTTTCCCGCTCTTCAGGGAATCAAACCGCAGTCAGCTCAAAACAGATAGCCTGCGTTTTCCTCTCCAAGCGTTTTAAATAACGATGCAGATATGAAACATTCAAAGAGCAATTAAAACTACATGTACAGAAATATATTTTCATCCAGTTGGTCCAACGCTCATAGCATAAACATGCATTTCACCTTAAACTGAACGGTAAATAGAGACACAGTAGGGTCTTTCAAATAGAGTAAATGCTACAATCTCTTGTTTTGCACATTTGTTTACATATTAAGAGTACGCAGAAGGAAGAGTTAAGTCCATTTTATCAATTTTTCAGGACAGCATCTTTTTTTTAAGTTTGAAACTTTATAATACTCATAGTTGATTCTCTGAATATTTGAAAGTAGTGCACCGTACAGTGTACTTACTTTTGTGTAACTCTAATATAAAGAATAAGGTTAAAGCACCTCCGTCATACTATAATGTTCTATCGGCCTCTCTCTGCATCACAAAGTCTCTCTGGTAATTCACAATTTACGTTGTTCTAATTCAGAAATCATATTTCGGTTTACTAATTTAAGATCATTAGAGACAGCACAAAACATTTAAAAAGCTTACTATTTTCCTATAGTTTATTTATTTATTTATTTATTTATTTATTTATTTATTTATTTATTTATTTATTTATTTATTTATTTATTTATTTATTTATTTATTCATTCATTAGCAGTTTAACATATAGAATGTTCCAAAAATCATCATACACTTTTCAATCAACAGGTTACAATAAAATAGTTTTAAGTTATGGTGTATTGCGCTTTATTATCATTTATTTATTAATATGTAATAAAATATTCCCAATAGTACTTAAAATACCATCTGTTTCACAGCTAGAAAGTACATTAGTTTTAATTAAAAAGGTAATTTAATAGTTTTACCAAGATAGAAGTGATGTGTATAAGATATAAAGATTTACCAACGGACGGTAATGCTGCTTTAATGGAGTCTTGGATTTCTCAGTCTCAAAATACTCTTAATTCCTTCCAAATGTTCCATTTTAATTTAATTTCCATAATGAAATACTCACTGTTGACATACCTGCACAAAAAGATCCACTTATTCTTTAGCTCAGAATTATTACTGCCTGGTTTTGTTTCCAGGAATGAACAAGAGAGTCGAACGAAAGTCAAAAATGCACCTTCACCATGCAGGTGCATGACCACAATAACGAAAGAAAATTGTCCCATGGAGGACTTCACCAATTCTTTCACTGTTCTCTTGTTGTAAACGATACCTATGACTGACTACATTTTTATAAATTGAAATTATTCATCTTAAGGTTAGTCTAATGAACAACGTAACGGTTTGGCAATTCTTGTTTGGCAAAATTGGACATAATCACCTTTTTGCGCGTAGCCATATACTTACTGTGCCAGCATTTTTAAAATTAAAATATCAAGGAATTTGACAAAAGGTGCTGCTATTTCTAATGAGTCAAAATAGGTGATGAAATTAAATTCTACTGAATTAAACTATTTCGTTTAATCACATCTATAAAGAGGCTAATGACTGTTTTGGGTGTCAATAACTGGAGTTGCTGAAATGAATCAACTTCCTTAAATTGAATCTTTCGATTCTGAAAGCAAGCAATATCTATTATTCTTTGTAATGGGCCAAGTTTTATTTTTCAGGTTTAAACGTTTATGAAACTTTTCTGCCAACATATTAAAAAAAGTGTTACCAACTGTTTCGCATTTCTAACTAATATCCAGGTCAACAGCAGAACAGATAATAGATATCGAATAACACATTAGATTCTATCGCCTTAACAAATGGCACTCTAGTGAAAGATGAATGGCCCTCTGCCAAAATAGTCCATTGTGGTCCATTAACTGCATGCTTTCTGAACGGCTTTACATATGTACTGCCGCCGTTTGAATTAGAGAAGGTGATACTTATAAATGTTGAATCATATTTTTGATAAAATAGCCATGTCTTTAAGTAACAAAATAATAGTTTAAAAACTAAACTTTTACTAACAAAATTTGAAATTTCTTCAGCCTAACTTACTGCCACTTCGATTTTATCAATGAGAATTCGAAATATCTATTGAAACATTAGAAGACTTTGAGTAGTACTTCTGTTAAGATCCTTAGTAATTCTGTTAAGAATTTCAACTGCACTTATGGATTATTTGTTTCCTCCTCAGTGCTTTTATCTCATTCGGAATACTTGAATATGCATTTTGATATGAACACTTACATACACGTCTTCCTTGCCATTATTGCACCATTTTAAAAATATTAAAAAGGCAACATATTCACGGATCTGTCACCTTCGCATTTCTCCCTAACGTTTTTAGTCAACAACTACAATTCTGTAATAGAATGTATATCTGAAATAAAAACATCTCTTTCTAATCTTTAGGATACCTAGTATATACTATTCCTTTGGTGTATCCTTCTAAAATCTTGAAAGTGTGGAAAATTTTCCCATAAATGTGTTTTAAATGAAAAATACATCTAATGACTTCTAAACTGGTGTCAGCCGGTTGACTCAATGTACAACGATGTCAACAAGCGAGTATCCTCTTTATTCCATCTCTTAGCTGGGAACTCGTTGAGAGTATAGGATATGTGAGGCATAGGCAAAGCTAAAGTTATTCTTTAGCGATGGATAATGGAGTAATTGGTGTACGCGGATTGTATATTGTACTTGGTGCCAAAGAAGTAGTATTGCAACGTTTGCCCTTCATTCCCTTCCACATCTCTTGCTCATGAATCCCCGAAACGGTGTTACGTTACACGGCTATGATACGTAATTTGCATTTGGGTTTGCTGACTCCTCACTGTTATCACTCTCTAAAAAAATGGTGAATTGTAGAATGAAGTATCTTCCGGGCTGTTATGCTAAAATGCTGAATGGTGAATATTACGTATTTTTTTACACTCCAAACATGGCTAGACAACGCCGAAAGAAAACAGGTCATACTAGACATTGTATTCGTAAGTTAGTATGTAGCGCGGAGCTGTGCAAAGTGAGACGCGACCTCCATACTGATGTAAACTAGCAGTATCACCTAGCAAATGGTTCCTTGGGTTAACAATAGATTTGAGGCTACGCCACAATTGGTCAAAGATTGGAGTTTCTAGGCCGCGACTTACTTCTGCTCTATTTCTACAGTAGCTTTACCTCCAGAATTTCAATAGCCGCTTACTTCACATGAGCATTTTGGCTTATTTTCTTGGAAACTTGTATGTTACTGTCTTATGCTTTCAAGATCATGAAGACGTCAAATTAATGGATGCTAAACTTATTGTGTTAGGTAATTCAGGATCAGAGTTTGAGCTATGATGTATCATACGAATATTTGAACCTGAACGTGGCCGCGCCATGGTTACACCATTCCCATCTCGCCAAAGTGGCCCTGTTCGATCCCAGGCAACCGCATATCGGATTTATAGTGTACAAAGCGGTGCAGGAGCGGGTTTCCCCCGGATTCTCCGGTTTCTCCGCCATCTCATTTCACCGGTGTTCCATCTTCATTCCATGTATCATCGGTAGAGCGCGGAGCTGTGTGCAGTCATATGCGATACAGGTTAGTTGGACACGGAGAATGAATGACGTGACCGGTACCGTGCAGCCATCGCAGCTGTTTATCTACGAGAGACCAACAGTAGAACCTAGGTGTACTAAACTTGCTGTTTTATGCACAGTTATCCGCCCTCTAATCATCAATGTTACCGCCTGCGGTGCTATATGCAGTATAAGGGTGGGGGGGGGTTTAAACACCACAAATAACAAACAAAGAAACGAGAAAAGAAAATGGAATGTGTTACATTTACGGTTAATAGAGCTAAACGAACCAGAGACACGAATATGTACAATCAAGAGGTTTTGATTATATAACCTAGTTGTCGACGGGCCCTTAAACACCACCCACCAACCACCATCCACCACCCACCACCACCCACACCACTACCACAGATGTGCGTTGTTAATAACAATGTTTATGTTAGAATCAAGTGAATGTTATTTCTACAATAACATTTATGTAGGTATTTTAATTGATGTGATCGTATTCATAATGAAATATCTAAGGCTATCATTCACTTCTCTAATCAACTGAATGCAAAATTAGCTATAACTTTTCTTTCATTTGAACTTAGCTAAGAAGCTAAAACCTCTGACTGCTTTAGAAGACAACTGAGTGAAAGGGAATGAGTATTAGAAAAGTGTCAAATTCGAGACGATCACTTAGGTATTTTAATAGTGAAATGCAAAAAATAACATGACCAAATATATTGTTATATAATGTAATATTGCTTTTGTCAAATCGCGGAGTGGCATCAGATAATAGTTACGGGAAGCACAGAGAAAAAAACATGTCATATAACGTTTCTTACCTATATGAATGAATGAAAATAACCCAAAATTTCCCGTGAAAGACAAAGACCTCTTACCAAAAGGGAAAGCTCATTTATCCTAACATGGTGAGTTCCTCCACGTTAGATGTTACACGTGCTTATTGTCCACTATCCATTATTTTAGTCTCTACATAGATGTATCTGTAAGAATTTCTCACTACCCGTGACCACTGCTGTCCTGCATGCCCCTTGAAGAGGTTTCCATTTCCGTCTCGGTATTCCTGGCAGTCGTTTCCTATACGAAGATCCCACATAGTCTTGTATGTCCACCTGTTGTCTTCTAATCTCGCCACGTGGCCACCCCCATTCCCATTTCAATCTTGTGACTAATTGTGTCAGGTCTTTTATCTGTGACAACTCATGTAATGTAATATTAGAGATTCTATCTTTCAAAGATACCTCCAGGAGTTTGCCTTGCCTCTTCTGTTGGCATAAACCTTTATTTCCGTGTACTCTTTAGAGGGGTCTAAAGAGTAGAAATCAAATGTGATCGCTAAGACATACTTTACATTGACTTACTATCCTGGAAAAGGTTTGTATGTATGTGACCAAATTCACTAGCGCAAGCTTACTTTTCGACTACGCCACTGGTTTCCGCAATGCTTCCCCAGCACAATCCACTGCCGTCAGCAGCCTCTTGCAAGTGAAACTTTCAGCTTCTAAGTTACAAACCTGGTCACTAGCAACGGTTAAACCAGTTGAAATTCTTGTAACCCCTGGGCATATAACAACGCACACAAAATCACACTGTGGGACGTTTAAAAAATGCAGGCCAGCATACTCGTGAGATGAAAATCCATATAAACAGCTAAAAGCTATACTATGGAATTAGTTATCAACATCGATCATTATTTTATTCTTTATTCATTAACAAGCTGTTAGACATTCCCAGGGCATTCAGATAGGTAGCTAAACATACAATAGTAAAAGTTCATTCAGTTGCTCCTATTGCTGTTTTCATGTTTTTAAGAAATTTTGTCCGGGTTCGATCCCAGGGACCCGCATGTGGTATTCGTGGTGGACGAAGCGGCGTCAGGGCGGGTTTTCTCCGGGTGCTCCGGTTTCCCCCGTCATCTCATTCCACCGGTGCTCCATCTTCATGTATCATCAGTGTCACCGCCTGCGGTGCCGTAGTAGTAAAAGCGGGCGTTAAACACTACAACAACAAGAAATTTTGTAACATGTTACATTTCAACCTTCACAATTCTGTAATAAACCGCCCAAGGCTAGTATTTTCATTATTCTTTGTACCATTCATATTATTTATTCAAATGCCATATGCCGTCCGTTTCTTTTAGCCAATGCAACTTTTAGTAAGTTTCAAATTTTTCTTGCTCTATTATATACATTAGATTTGGCTAAAATTAAAAAATTCTAAAAATCAATTTTTATGTCCCAAAGATACTTTTAACCCTTAGCACAGTTTTACTGGGCATTAGATATGCCCAATATGGTATACTTTATTTACAATCTTGTTCCAATTTTCAGCAGAAACTTTGAGTGAGCAAGGAGTGAGTGAGGTTATTTGCCGTGGATTTATGTACGTCTGAGTCTGTGTACCTGTGCGTATGCTGTGGGCATTTGCAGTTTGTCTTACAGTTTTAATGAATATTTAACTATGTCCAAAAATATTAACAAAGGTAGCGCAACCAAACGAAATCTGTGTGTACTCGGGAGGCGAATACAATTGTATTTGCTAAAGGTATCTATCCTTATTAAACGATTATACAGTAGATGGTATTGCTGCAGAGCATGATCCTTGTGATAGTTTAACCCGACTGAATTGATGTGGGCCGAAGTAAAGGTTATGTTAGGCGAAATATCAAAGATTTCACTGTGTCGTGTGTAATAAAGCTACAGAAGAGGCTCTAACGGTAGCAAAAGCTGAAAACTGAAGAAAAAAATGGCTACTCATACAAAGGGCGCAGTAAGTGTACCATAGGAAAAGTGAAGGAGTTTTTAAAGAAAGGATAGAACAACTTGTCATTTCTGCGAGGAATTCCAACAACAATGATGCAAGTGATTCGAACATCAGTGGCATTTTCCCATTGCAGTATTCCAGTCTTCTCTGTCTCTTTTGTTAACGTAAATCTTTATATTCATATATACTTGCATGTTCTGTCCTTTGCATGTAGATTCACTATTTCACTGTTATCTTCACTGTCAATGTCCTTAATTGGCGTAGCTCCTTAAAGAGCGTATGTTTTCCATGTGGCCTAAGAGATGCGATATGTTGAAACTCAAGGCGTAATCTTTCTCAGATAACGCTGTAATTGTTGATGGGAACACATTGCTTGCAGCCATATTATCGTGAGAGAAACGCAGTGTGTAGGTATTGAACTGTTGTTGGAAATATGAGAATGTAGTTTCCGTTCAACGACACTGGAGGGTTGAATTGGGACATCAACAAAGTTAACAATCACAAGAATCTGGGAGAAGTTAGGAACCGATGGAACGGTACAAGACGTGGTGAAAGGGCGTGCAGAAGTTCCGCTGCTAACAAGAAGGTTTGTGCAGTCATGCACACTTTTGCATGAGAAACGTTGTTGGGAGTATGCTGTGACATAAGTAGACATTTTGAGCATGTGCGAGTTTAAGAATTACAATTGTCTAATTTGGTTGGTAGGAAATAGTGTGTCAAACTGTGTACACATAACTTTGAGACACACTGTAGTTTAAACCCAGTCTCATTTACCGGTCACTCAATATGCCCTTACGCACGGAGCCCTATTCGAAGTTTGCTTCAGCCCTCTCTCATTGATATTTTACCCTCCTCTTCTCCTGAAAGTGAGCTTAGAAGGGAAGGCTGCTATTGTCTTCCATAATGCACGGACACCTTCCGATTAGAGCACTATATATGTAATTGCCTGCTCTCGTGTTCCTTATTTATGTTTTTTGGTCTCATTAACCATGCGTTTGAAAATTTACCAGCTCGTCACGCATGGATTATTTCCCACGACTGTCTTTGTTTCATATGCAGTCTGCTTCTTTCGATCACTTTGTTGACAAATTTAACTTTAGCTTTTGTTTACGGACGCTCTATAACAGCTATGGTTCTCAGCGTCGCACAGTACTGGACGTGAAATATCTCTTACTTCGCTCAGAGACCTCTATCAGGCTTGAGGTTCTTTTATGGGCCGTAAATTGGAACCATAGCTTTACTTCTCTTCCGAAGCGAACCATGCTACGGAGTTTTACCACCATCGCCATCGCCACCGCCATCGCCACCGCCACCGCCACCGCCACCGCCACCGCCACCGCCACCGCCACCGCCACCGCCACCGCCATCGCCACCGCCACCGCCACCGCCACCGCCACCGCCACCGCCACCGTCACCGCCACCGCCACCGCCACCGCCACCGCCACCGCCACCGCCACCGCCACCACCATCGCCACCACCATCGCCATCGCCACCGCCATCGCCACCGCCATCGCCATCGCCACCACCATCGCCATCGCCACCACCATCGCCATCGCCACCGCCACCGCCATCGCCATCGCCATCGCCATCGCCATCGCCATCGCCATCGCCATCGCCACCGCAACCGCAACCGCCACCGCCATCACCATCGCCATCGCCATCGCCACCGCCATCGCCATCGCCACCGCCATCGCCATCATCATCATGGCATTAAGCTTATACAACAACAATGTCCAAACAATATTACTAAGGTTCGAACCTTCATACAGGAAACAAGGAGTTGTTGGTTTGGACTATAGGAGGTGGGAGGGGTAAGTCGGTTACGTGATCACAACACAGAGGAGGCAAGGTACAGTCAACGTAGCAACGTTGTAGATAAACTTTTTGCATAAATTACATTCAACATTGTCACCATTTGCAGTAAAATATTCCTTTCCAAATTGTTGTACAAGTTCAGCAATATGTGAAAATTTCGATTTTCGTGCTGCAGTGCGAAACAAGTGAACATTCGTGGGACACCATACACAGTAAGCAGTGTCCTTTGTGCTGGCACTGTAGCCTCACAATGACGTCACGCTCTGCCCATGTGGAGGTAACTTGAGATCACCTCATTTCGCGATAGCCGTATAAATGTTCGAATCCGAATATTGCAGTAACAACGCATGATTGCATTATACCATTAAATATTTATGTATTAATGTAATTTATACAATTAAAATAAGTATTAAAATTCATTAAACTATACAATGCATTTCAAATAATTAGGGCATACATAACTTATGTAATCAAGGGCAACAGCCCTTTCCGGATACGGCCGCTGTGTCCCCCACCTCTGACCGTCACAGACGTCATGAGTGGGGTGCAGTACCGGAGAGTGGGACGTGGCCAGTATCCCTATCCCTCCCGGCCGGTTGTGCGGTCTTCGCAACCAGGGGCTGCTAATTCTCAATCAAGTAGTTACTCAGTTGAACCCTCAGGGACCTAACGAGGCTGAGTGTAGTCCAGACCATGTCTCCCAGCGGAAGAAAGTCCCCACGCCAGTACCGCGAATCGAACCCGGGAGTCTCGCTTGGTAAGTGGCAGCGCTACCACCGCGCTAAGGAGATGGCCCATAATAAGTAACAGAATACATAAGAATTATAGAAGAAATCTGTATATTTAGCTATACCCAATAACTGGTGGATTGATCTGCATTTCAAAGAATTCAGTTACACTTTTTTTTCGGATAGTAAGTCACACGATTTGAGTTTAAAGGTGTTAAACAGTTTGTTGTAGATTAAAGGGGAACTTAAAAAAAGGTCTGAGGCGTTCATTATCTTGGTTGATATCTGACAGTAATATAAAGGTGCCTTTTTGTTCCTATTAACGTCCGTGCTATTTGGTCAATTTATTCTTTGTGTATACTAATATACATGTTGATGCTCAGTTGTTTCTGGCGATTGCATGGAAAGATTGAGACCTTATGGTCCTAATTAGGCGTTAGGCGTTCATTTAAACATGTGACTATGACTATTCTCTTTGTATCTACAACCATATGTGTACTGCCAATATTTTCGCAAAGATTCATCTGAATTATAACAAAGTAGATAGAAAACTTCACAAGAATTAGTATGCCAACTAATAAACACTAGAGGTAGAGAATGACATGGAATGGAATAGATTTCTTGATGGCAGGCCCTTGCCTGAATATTGTGCCTTAGGCTTCTGACGAGAAAAGTCTGGGGGTTGTTCTGTTCTCTGGAGGGGAAAGGGGAGACAGTATCAAATGACAGCTCACGACGATGTCATAGTTGTGGTTAACACAAAATTTAATGGCAGGCTAAAGAAGAGCACAAAATCCAATCGAGGCTTGCCACGCCTTGCGGTGTTGTATAGTTAAACATGCTGTCTATTTACACAACAGCAAAGATAAGAGTGGTGGTCAGTATCGGCCGCCATTTAAGTTTGTGTCTGCCATAGAGCTACTATCTGCATTAACTACTGTGTCCCTCTCGTGAGAATGTGGCTGTGAGGAATGTTTTGGACAGTAACAACCCCAGTGTTTTCTGAGAAAGATTAGGGCTAGAGTTTCAACATATTAACAAGGCTTAGGCCTCCTAAAAGCATACGCTCTGTGCGCAATGCTGGGTTATTAACGTTGCACACATTCTCGTGAGAGGAACACAGTATGTTACGGGGGCGTGCTGGTGTTTTAATGTGTTTATTTTATTATTCAGCACACTAGTTTGTAATATATATGCCAATGTTGTTTCAACTTTAAATAATTTCCATGTGTAACATTTCCTTGGTGATGCATGTCGACAAAAAAGGAAGAGTGCATGGCGTATTCGCTGGTCATGGAAGCTGTGGTGGTGTTTCAACACATTTTGTATAGTCCATTATCCGAGGTTCTAAACGGAAATTAAGAAGGGTGTTCCAAAGCTCTGACATCAATAAAACGTCCAGGAAAATATATTCCTGCTTTTTATGACCTGTTGCAACAACTAGATGTATTTGTTCGTGTCATTCGCTTACAGTATTGAAGCATATATCCATTGCAAGTCCAGTATTACAACAATACTATTAAACTTCGTGCTTTCACCAGAGAACATATAGGTTATTAATCCTGATAAAAACATTCAAAGTGACATATATTTAACACTGTTATGCACGTTCCCCGCGTTCGTTAAATACCCCATTCAGATGAAATTCTAGTGAACCAATGCAGCTTATCAACGACCGCCATACGTCACTAAGTTCAAAAACAAATATACCGAAAATATATTGAAAATACTTTCCTGACCCAGCTACTGAGTCGTTAGTGTTTAGTAACATTTTCTTACAAAGCAATAACAGTAAAATATATATTTATAGTACCAAGAATAAACAAAACATTCATCGTGAAGTGTAACTCTAACGAACATAGTAAAGATGTACGTGTTAGAGGGTAGCTCCTATTGACATACAAGCCAATTTAGACGTAGGTACCTATAATTAAAAAAAGAGTAAAGATAGAATGCTCCAAAAACTGAATTTATACCCAGGAATAACTTATATATAATTAAAATTAATATGTATCTCTAGTATAATTTAAAGTTGGCAGGATCAGAAAGCGTGTAAAGCATTAACTTTTTCTAAGTACAAGATCCGTTTCTTAGTCTACTAGAGCTGCACAGAGAGCGATGAACAACCAGTTCAACTAAGCCGCCCTGTAGTGTCCACAGGGAATTTCTTTCATTAGCGCAAGCATCCGTGCCATTTGTCCGGTCCCTCCTCACACCACGAAACCTAGAAGCACACCTAAAACGTAAGAAAGCAGCGGCATGAAAGGGAAAGCGAGAAATAAGATCACCGTAAACGAGAAATCATCCCAGTTTTCACCTAATAACCAGGGAAATCCACGACAAATATCCAATCTCAGACGGTCGATGGGAATCGAACCCGAGACTTCCATAATGCGAACCTGACGCTACCTATATTAGAATTATTTTATATTTATTTATCTGCATCACATAATGCTTATATTTATGTTCCCCTGCAGCTCAGTTTACTCGTACAAATTGTGCATATGTAAAAGAATTAAGGTGCAAATGTGAATGTCTTTTGAGTTGTAAGCCACCGTAGTAATCAAACAGTTGACTAGCTAGAGAGGCTTGTTCTTAAACTGCGTCAAATAACAAAGTATTGGCATAATTCATACTGAAAATGTAGCTACCGTTAATTTTTACTCCTAGGCAATAATATAATGTAACTCCGAATGTGATAATCATGAAAACAAATAACTTCATGTTACATGCAACCGTTAACAATTACTGTACTACTATGACAATTTGCATAGGGTAACTTAGCAGCTTGACCGAAAGGGCATCCTTAGTGCTTATGCTCCTGACGGGCAGCCCCCGGGAGGATGGGTTAGACGAATGGATCCTAAGGGCGGCCGGAACTTTGCCATGACTGAGTAGATGGCAGGATACCTAAATTTTACCTGTTAGAAGCACGCAGGTGGAGGCGGGCTCGGCCCGGTTCCTCTTCCAGCCCTTCTGATTCGTGCTTTCAAGGGGGGCACGGGACTCAGAAACCGGCTCCCCTCCTCCCCTCGGGCTTGTCCCATCCCATGGACGGCAGGGACACCAATAGGCTCGCCTTCCAATCCGGCGGACGAGATTTCCGGAGCGAATTATTTCCTCTGCCGTGCTGCTGCCGCGACGCTCACCGACATTTGGTATATATGACGTTAATGACATGACATCTTTCAGTCTTTTCTAGTAAATTGGAATGTGTTTTAAGCATTTCCTTGATAGCTGGAGTCGATTAAGTTCCTGATGTGCTCACCCTTTCCTAATGATACTGTTCTGAATTCTTCTAAATCAGTTGATAGATATTTCACTCATCAAAGCTGGCCCTTCTGAAAATTGGAACTGAGATCCATTATCATGCTTGTTCTTTGCAACACATGTCTGCAAAGGTGTTAGATCTATAATGTCTTCTTGCGTCATTTTAACAACTGAAAATGGCTTCTTACTGCAGAAATTTGTAATGACAGTAACCCAGTCATCAGGATGTATACTATGGGGTTTCTCTTCTTAACATGCCTTTTCACCCGGCCAGAATTTTAACGTTTACATTTTCCCCTTTCCCAATTGTTCATATTTCTCACTTTTTTCTGCCTTTAGATGCTTTAGCAGGTGACATCTCCGGAGAAATTTTACATTCGTCAGCACCTTAAGTCAAACGCAATATCCAGAATGAGAAAAACCAAAGCCACTGTAACATATGCGTATAACATACATTAATGTATTATAAAAATAGTCCTGTAGTGTAAAACCTATTTTGTTGTTTAACGACAATGTCAACTACCAGGATCACATCAGCGTCGCCGGTGTGCCCGAATTTCGTCCCGCAGGAGTTCTTTTACATATCAGTAAATCTACTGACACGGAGCTGTCGTTTTTAAGCACACTTAAAAACCATCGGTCAGGGTCGGATTTGAACCCGAGACTTTGGAATCAGTAGGCCAGCGTCTAACCAACTGAGCCACCCAGACCAACATAGTATTAAAATTATTACTAATAACGCAGTGATTAATAGGAGAAGCATAATTTGTTTATGATTCGCACATTCTATTCTAATAACAGTTAAAATTATAACATTGTAGTATGATACAAACCTAAGCCTCAATGTTTTCATTTTTTAAAACAATTAGGTATTTTCGATGTACCATGTCATTTTTGGATGAATATTTATCAGAGAGACAACTGCTTCCACTGGATAAATCCTGTACATCAGAACTAGCCATTTCTTTCTCAGAATTTTCTTTTCGGGTTACGCATGGAATTAATCTCTTGCTTGCAAGAGCCATTTTACTATGAATCTGGGTTGTTTTACACAAGGAAAAGACTAGTTCCTAGATGTACGAGAACAATTGTAAATTTCTCGGCCATCTACTGAGTGAACGTTAAAATATTTTTACAGTAGCTTCCCTTGTTGAATAGAAGTTGAACTAGCCCAAACAGCATATTTAGAGGAAAGTGTGGCTTTGTAATGTCATTGTCACCCGCTCAATCACAACCATTCCCCGGAAATAACTGTGTCTGATCTCTAATATACATAAAGGAAAATGTTGTTAAAGGTGTTTTAAGTGCTGAAAACTTGACAGAAATTGCGATAATGTAGAGTGAGTAGCATAAACCCTCTAATTGAATTTACACATGTAAGGACACAGGGCTTTGTGCTTAGGGTCTATGAATGTCAACATAATACTCGATGCAAAGTGTGTTATGATAAGCAGGAAGTGTATCGTGTATATCCCTACATTGTGAAGGGAGACGAATTGAAATTTCTCTCCGCCTGCGTTAGTAAGTTTCTGGATTAAAGTTGGGCGGCAAGGATGGGGGAGGTAGTGTGTAAGCATTACAAGGTTGGGGATAGAGGAAGGAAACTAAGGAAGCAATGAAGAAGGCAAGCAAGCTTAGTAAACATGGTTTCCATTTACATACCACAACAGACATGGTGTCTGGGTGAAGTGGGATTACTCCTATATCCCGCCAGAAAAGCCAACACAACAATTTTCGTTAGCTATTGCAGCATGTGATACTCGTTACTCAATGTTGCCGCTAAATAAAGGGCTACTTCTTAAATTGTTCTGAATATATTGTGTTTAACAGGAAGCTGTATTGTTATAGACTAATTATTTAAATCGACAATTGTTCACCGATGGAGGAAAGACTTTGAATTTGCTTAGATTACTTTCTGTGCTACGGATAGTAAGTAAGGGAATTATTGTATTCGACCCAAAATTTCGATGGCGAGATTTCACCGGAAAAATATGCTTCGAGGTCCCCTGAATACAAAACAGCAGTTTTAGAAAAAGGTCCGTGTGTGTGTGTGTGTGTGTGTGTGTGTGTGTGTGTGTGTGTGTGTGTGTGTGTGTGTGTGTGTGTTTCTGTGTGCGTGTGTGTATGTCTTTCTGTCTGTGAACAGCATAACTCAAATATCTAAAGTCGGTTAAAAACCAAAGTTGATATTTAAATTCTACCTTTCCAGGATGCGACACGAAGATTTTGAAGAAATTTGTTAGACGCAAGGGAACAACAATTTCATGTGCTGAGGTGTTTTGCCAGATAAGATACCAGCAACTGTGCGGAGAACTGTCAATCGTGGGTTTTTTGAAGCAATGATTTGCGTTTTACAGAGACTTTTTCACCAACATAACCAGGGACCAAGTTGATTTTGATTATGGCATTTTAATCAAAATTGTTAGAGCCATTTTTGAGAAAATATACATTTTCGAAGAATTTTCCTTGTAAATCGTAGTTTAGGGTGAAGGAATTGATGTCGAACACTCATTTTCGGCTTATAAGATGGTGTTATCTGAAAAGCTATGCAATTTCTCAATGGAAATCTTAGAAAAGGTATTAGTTGCTTACTGTGACTCTAATTATGGACATGTACAATAAAGACATTGCCAAATGTTTCGACTAAGTTGAATGGTGAATAAAATAATGCCAGGTTTGTTCACTTATTATTGCAATTTTAGAATCCATTTTAGTATGCGATAGAACCTATTTTAGGTACCTAATGTAAGATTTTTGGCCACTATAAGTCCGAGGTTTAGTTGTAAAGTTAAACGGTAATATATTTACTTTTATACGATTAAACACATACTACCATTACTTGGATTAACGTTTATTTGTGGTGGTGTTAGAACAGTAAAATTAAAACCAACGCTTAGAAGAGTCAACATCCTTCACTATAGGGTTGTTATTGTCAGTGTAATGGTGATCGCCTGCAACTGGCTCTTAAAGCAAATGCCTCCTTTAAGTCTAATAGCTGAAGTCAGAGCATTGAAACATCTCTGTTAGAGACTTTTGAAACAAAGCCTTATTACATGCATACATTCTTTCTTACAATCTTTGTTACTAGGATAAGTATACAATAACTTATACAAATATTTTCGTCACTAATTTTCCTGTACATAAAGCGAACAGATACAAGTATTGCGTTACTTAATATCTTACTTCAAGTTTATTTTTGAAAATATTCAGAAAACATTTAACATAGGTCTTCAAAATACCAGATGGAGTTCCTACGTTTAACAGAAAAAGAGGGAGGAGAGTGATGGACTGAAGTTGGAAGAAAGTAATAACGGACTGAAATGGGTGAGTGGAAGTGGAAAGAGAGAACTAGAAAACCGGAGGAAAACGGATAGTAGAGTAAAAAGGCAGAGAAAGGGAGGGCGAGAAACAGGAGTAAAGGGTTTTACTACTGAATGAGTCTTTAAAATAAAAATCGGATGTGTTGCACACACGACATTCTCTACTCTTGTACTGACTACTGCTACAAACTGTTATTCCTTTATCTTCTTCATATTAGTCAAGACTAAGATTTGCAGAAATTATCTTAATGCTGATTTCCTTGTAGGTGTAAGGGAGATATGGGACTACAGTAGGCTTTGAGCGATAGACAAATCTTTTAAACCTTTAAGATTCCGTTCTCTTTGCACGCCCAACTGATAAAAAGTCAACAACGACCTTCCATTTGAGATAAATTTATATATTGCAAAACTCACACAAATAACAAGGAGTATCTCCGAAATGTTGAACGTGAGTGTTTTAACGAGATCTAAATTTGTTGTATACTAAGATTGGTCTATCTCTTACGGTTTACCAGTTATGCAAAAGGCAGAAAGAGTAAACAGGACTACATAGGCTACAGCCAGAATATTCCAAATATACATTTCACTTGACATAAAATGTCTTAAACATATAGAGTTACAATAAAAGTCGTTAGAGCCATTTTTGAGAAAATCAAAATTGTGAAAAATGTTTAATCCAAAGGGTAGTTTAGGGTGGGGCGTTTTCTTCAAACTCTTCGTACCATATCCTTGAAGGACATTGAGCGTAAATACCAACTTTGGTTTTTAACAGACTTTCTGAGTTATGCTGTTCACAGGCAGACGCACGCACACGTACGCATACTCACACCTACAACCACCCCACCCCTACACCCCACCCCCACAACCCACCCCAACAACCCACCCCCGCACCCCCACCACACCCACATTCACCCCACCCCCACACCCCACTCGTAATCCTCAACCCCATCCACACCACGCCCATACCCACGTGTTTCTAAAACAGCTTTTTTCGCATTCAAGGGGACTTCAAAACGTACATTTCCAGTGAACTTCGACTTCAAAATTTTGGATACAATACAATATTTCTAATTTTTAATTGATGAAAGAATAAACGATATTATAGGTTAAGTACTTCAGCGTTTTTCCGATTTAATTTTCTTTTAATTTTAATTTGTTTTAAGTTTTTTTCAACTTCCTCATGACTGGAGACTGAGGCGTTATAAAGAAGTTCAATAAGAATGCTGATGTTTCGTGACTTTGGATCTTTTGCTTCAACTGATCAGAACCAACATATACCTCATGTTTAGGCATTAAACTGTACAATTTGCTCCACTGTAAAATACCTGTAAAATGCCTGTAAAATAATTTTGTAAACACCACACTTAAAAAAAGGTTACAAAATCGGAGTAATTTTCCTAAAAATGTAAAATATTTATAACAAAAAATCTTGTGAAGCACCAGAAGATGAAACTAATATTTTTGGCCTTTCTGCAAGTTAAGGTTTTAAATTAATTCTAAGATAATCTGGCTGAACAGTTTTTGAAGTAGAATCGAGTACTTTCTGGAGTCACTGTAACTTTGGGGTCTACCTTGCTACCGCTTAGTTAAATCTGTGGTAGCAGCAGTGTATGCAAGTCTCACTACATTCTGACTTCAGTTACTACAAGTAAGTAGTTTGAAAAATAAGGAACAATGGTGCTATAATGCCACAATGTACTTGAATAAACACATTAGGTAAGACCGTAACTTAGAAGCGTATCCATTAAAGGCAACGTATAACACTCTGCTCGTATGTATGTAGCACGTTGTCTGTCTGTATGTCTGTCTGGGTTCACGTAGGAAGTTAGCTCGATTAAGAACCTTTGCTCCATCCAACTAATTTCCAACTAGAGAGCTCTGTGCTAACTGTTTACTGGCGCGCTGTCACACAAACGCATGCACAAATCTGCTAACCAATTACACACCTATGCCATCAGCATGCAAATAACTTGCGCCTGGAAATTGCAGTTCGCGAACATTCGCATTTGTTTTCTTCTCGCTTTTCCTGTTTAATTAGTCCAGCGTCTAACGTTGAAACAGGAAATCTCTAAGCTGGAAATCTTATTTGAACACAAAATGTAAGGTGTGAAAGTTAGTATACTTTAAAACAGAGTGCGTTATGAAGGACAGCACTATTCACTGCTTTAAGAAACAAGTACACAACATTAAATGAAACAAGTTAGTGAACCATTAACAACCAAACACTTTACCAAACACAAAAGGTGGTTAAAAGTGCCACAATATCTGAATATACAGTGTAGAGCATTCAAATCTGTGTTAATAAGTGGTACACTCACTTCCATTTATGCTGTCCCCGCAGCTTCAGGAGGCACTCTACTAGCCTTCACAGTTTGAGTCCGTATAGCAAGGAGGAGGTGTGCGTATCCGTTTACTTTTTCGCGCATACAGTGGCCTCCTGCTAAGTGCACAGTTCACGTGTAATATCTAACTTTGGACAATGTCTTCAAATGACAAATTGGCTTCTCATATACCCACGATCCTCCTCGATGCACCACTGCTGTATTTGCATACATCAGGTCACCTACAGTTAAGGGACACTGGGATGAATTCTTATCTTTTTCAATTTTACAACTGTTTGAATGAAAATTGGCACACTTAATACGAACAAATAAGTAAATGACTATGGGAAAGCTCAATTTTCTAGCTCAAGCAGTTTCTCGGATAATATAATTAAATAATTTTAATTAGTTACCAATTGATTTTGTTTTTAAACCGCCTTCTCATTTTTCAGAGAAATATACCTTTCAGTGGCATTTTCTGATACCTAAGTAATTTTAAAATAAATTAAATTAATATTTGACTGAATTTGATACAATTAATTACAGAAAAATACAGTTCTGTCTTTATGAAGTTGTTAGTTTAAACATTCCTTTTCTTTTCAGCATAAATCATTTTTGTGAGCCAATACATAAAGCAATCGTCAAATGCATATTTGAATCTCAGATATATTTATGAAATCATCTATACAGATTTACATATAAATCAGAGGAAAACCGAAATCTTAGGAATAAATTTAATACAAAATACAAAATTGATAAAAAAGCAACAGTGTGGTTAAAATGTGACTTAAACAGGTCGTTGGACATTTAAAAATAGCTGGTAGGAAAGGATGTTTGGCCAAAGTGATTCCACAGGTATCTATAGAATAATTATATGATATTAAAAAAATCGAAAATGACAATTTCACCTAAACCCTTAGTCCTAGGTTCCCTAATAAGCACCACTGCTCGGTCGAACAACAAAGCCAGAACGCTCCCCACACACCACTCCCTACTAGTCGTATGTACGCGCCTGCTGAGAAGGTTGGTAAAATGCCCCGTGAAGCAGTACGGACGGCATATATGGAACCCAGGGCACGATGCATGTTTATTAAGGAAACGCGTGCGAGCGCTGGACGAATCGAAAACCCATGTGCGGGATTGAGGCTTGCCGTCAATTACAAACAATGCTCAAGTTCTTGAAGTTCTTAAACAGTATGTGGTTGTTCGCATATGCTTTTCGTTTTAAATTCCCCAACACATAAAAATCACATTATATGATCATCGACACTGAACCACACCATTATGCGTTGCAAACAGGGAATTACTTGCGTGTTTTCAACAACACATTAGAATGACACTGAGTGGTGGGTTGGTCGGTCGATCAGCGGACTCTCAGGTACGGCGTCCGTGGCGATTTATATTCCTCCCATGAGAGAGCGGTTGGTTTTGCGCAGTAAACGCGTGTCGTGCGGTCCGCTGGGATGCGCTAGTTTTGAAACGGTCTGCATTGTTTGTATTTTTATATAACATTTTCTTTTGCTCCAAAGTTGGTAGCTGTGATTATGTAAATAAGAGGCAGTAAGATATTATATCTTCAGTACATCATTTGAATCCAAGCATTGCCAAGGCTTATTCCAGAACTTACCTTACCACCACTGGTAACAAAATGGTTGAGCAATTTTTAAAACAAATTTATTTTAAAATTGGGTATTATATCTTGTCATGTTTATAAAGGCAATATTTAACATTGTTTAACTATTCCGGTTTTATACATTTTTACATGAATCACACTATACCGACGGGCAGTACTTTATAACCATCTTGAAATTTCATTGTTTCTAGAAAAACCACCAATGAACACTTTGAAGGAATTGTGCAATTCAGTAGCAGAAGCAGTGAATGGCAATAACTATTAACTCATGTCCTTAATAAAAAAAAATAATAATAATAAAACAGAATTCAAAATATAACAGTAGGAGGGCATAAAGCAACGACTCCCCCCCCCCCATCTGAGTCCCCCCCCCCCAAAAAAAAAGGTCAATCCATATGTGTGTGACCAACTAAACACATAAACGAGAACGTTCGCCAGGCTTCTAGCTGAGTCACTGCGGCACGTGTGCATGGAAAGTTCCTCGAAAGGTCGTGTGGCGTCATCCCCAGTATAAAAGGACATGAGACACCAGCACTCTGTGTTCAGTTAGTTTAGTTGACTTGAGTGGGTTTGTGTGTCCGTGTGTGTGTGTCGTCCCGGAAGATACGTCGGTCATCGCGAGTGGTTGTAACGCCGTAGTTAAGTGTATAAGAGACAGAGAAAGTAATGAAAGACTCTGAATGGACACAGCAAGGTTATAGCAAGAACAGTTACGAGTTGTGATAGCAGGAAAGAATGTTGACTATATTAACTACGAGAAGAAAAGAGCATTTGCAGTAAACGTTTAGAGGACAATAAAGTGATGAAAAAGTAACAGGACTGGATTTTTGTCGTCTTTGTTACAATACAATAAGTTCTCTATATACGTGTACCACTTTTTACTTTCTCTACTGCGTGTGTGTGTGTGTGTGTGTGTGTGTGTGTGTGTGTGTGTGTGTGTGTGTGTGTGCGTGCGTGCGTGCGTGCGTGTGTGTGTGTGTGTACAGCATAACTCAAAAACCAAAAGTCGGTTAAAACCAAGGTTGGAGTTTAAGTTTAATGTCTTTAACGGATGAGACGCGAAGATTTTGAAGAAAATAGCCCCACCCTAAACTACCCTTTACATGGAAAATTTTTCGAAAATTTTGATTCTCTTGAAAATGGCTCTAACGATTTTGATTAAAATTCCACATGTTTAAGATATTTGTATGACAAATGAAATGTATATCTTGAATTTTCTGGCTATAGCCCCTGTAGTCGTATTTACTCTGGACGACTTTTGCATAACTGGTAAACCGTTAGAGATAGACCAAATCATACTCTACAAAAAATGTAGATGCCGCTAAAACACACAATTTATATCCTAATACATTTTTTGTAGATTGAGCTATTTCGGAGATATTACTTGTTATTTGTGTCAGTTTCTGAAAACTTAAAACTTTCGTGAAATGGAACATCGTTGTTCCTTTTTCTGTATGTTCGGCGTGCAAAGAGAACGGGATCTCAAAGCTTTAAAATATTTGACTATCGCTCAAAGCCAACTGTATTCTAATATTCCCCTTGCACCTACAAGGAAATAAGCAATATGATAATTTGTACAAATGTCTTTCTCAACTAACACGAAGAAGATATAGGAATAAGAGTTTGCAAGAATGCTTAGCACAAGAGTAGAGAACGTCACGTGATTGCAACCGAGCAAATTTTTGTCAGAGTACAATGTAGATACAGGGTACATATACGATACTGTCAGACCAAATGGACATCCATTACAGATGCTCTGCCCTAAGAAGGACTACTTCTATCTCGGCTGATGCCTTTCCATCGCCAATGCTGTCTAAGTCCCGGATTAGGCCATACGTCTTGTTTGATGAATTGCCCTTCTGTTTCAGGGTATTCGCTAATTAATGACTAATACATGGGAAACACGAAAACAGCCCACGCATTAATAGCACCCCTCCCTGAAGCGTATCAAACCACTACTGGGCAGCTGATGCAAGTGAGGTGAAATATCCCTTGATTTCCGAGGTAGCTTACTTGTAGCAGTAAATCACTGCTCTAATACTACCGGCCATATGCACTAATGCCTGCTGTATGGAAAACTAACTCTCTTAAAATAAGCATATACAATAACAGTTGCTTCTTCCTTTCGTTTTTTACCTTCTCTTCTACTTAGTGACTAGAAAAGTTGTCATAAGATATAGACAGCGATGTCCAACCTTTGCACAAGAGGAGTCCTTGCATTATACAGATACTTTACCACTCGCTTTAAATAACATTGTGTTGCAGTGGCGGTTTTGTTACATATACATTGCGTTTCCTTTACTTACACCTAATGCACGAGAGAATATTTTGACACAAATGTGCATATTTTGCAAATATACATTAGTTAGTGCCTAATATATCATAGGCTCGATTTATTTCGACTTTTTCGGTCTACTTATATTTGAAATAGTGATTAAAATGTGAATAAAAGCTGCTGGTTTAAAAAATTGAGTCCCAGTATACTTTAATTGTAGTACGCTTATTAAACTGGGATGTTCCGAAATCACGGTTGGTAGCCCGGCAGAGACAAAGGCCTTCAACCTAACTGACCTAATGTAACAATTTAAAATGCTACTTCACCATGAGGATTACCTTCAACGAATCAAACCCGAGTCTCCGAAAATGTTAGATGTCCTGTGCAGCAGCTCGCGGTGCTGTTTTTTACTGTCATCTGTAGCTGTGACTGTTATGATACTGTTTCGTTTAATATTGTTTGCATACTTATTGGCGATTCTTTTCCTTTACTGTTCTAGATTTGCAGCTTTATAATTTTTTCTTTTACTATTTTACTTACATAATTGTCAGCCTGGATACTCGTAAGATTGTGCTTAATATGTGTGTATTGAATAATTGTAATCAAATTATTACTTATATTTCTTACCTTACATATTTACAACATAGTATTGCTATATTGTGCTAGGACCCTTAAGCATTTTAGGTATGCCTGAGGTTTGAAGTTCTTGTGTGATTTAGTGTTTCCGTTGTGCTTTTGTCACTCTTGAGAGAAATTGTCGTAATGATGGTTGAGTGGCTGCTAGGTTTTGTGGAAAACACGAGTACTATTGAATATCTCATTAGTCAGATTTGAGCCTTAAGATGGGAAAGTACATATTCCGCCGTCTTCTCCCAACCTAATTAATATTTGCTCACTGCAAATAAGAATTGGCAGTAGAGAAGGAAGTGGTAGAGCGCGGGTGAGAATGTGCGTGTGCATGTGTGTGCTCTTGGAGCGATAGTTCATAAGAAAATTATTCCTGTTAAAAGCCCCTCCCTCCCTCCCTCCCATCCTTCCTTCCTTCCTTCATTCCCGGTTCCCCATGCCCCTTCATTCCCATTTTCTCACCTATCTTATAGTTTACATTTTTATGGGTAGTCCAGAATCTGAGCTTGGAAAATTGTGGCATTTTTAACGATTGAAGGGAATGAAATAAATCACTTTGCACCATGTGACAGTATAGGTAGACTCCGCTAAGAAGTAATACTCAGTGATAAATTAACTAAGTATGCAAGTGAGTAAGTGAGTGAGTCGGGTTTAAGGGCCCGTCGACAACTTGGTCATTAGGAAGTATGCAAGTGATTAGTAGGATTAACAATGTAGAATAATAATAATTAGAAAGGTAATCTTTAATTTTAATAGTGATATATGCTATGATTGCAACAATGCATAAATTTGTACAATAACACTTATTTAAAACTTCATGTAATATTTTGTGTATAAGTTCAAACTGCAAAAGAAGAAAGGTTAATAGTTTGGCAGACGAGTCGCAGTTAATTCAATACAATTTTTAAAACGTTCATTTAAATAATGCTTTACATCATATTTATTCAGGTTACATTCAGTTTCGTGTTTATTTTCTCATAAAAAAAGAGAACCTGGTGTTGAAAATTATATTCTTGAATCTCAAGGTCCGTTGGAGTAGGTATCTGCAGGGGACAGTCCCAAATAGTGTGAATACAACAACACAAGAAAGTCATATTCAAGCTCCTACACATTCGACACGCTTCGAAAAGCTAAGTCAGAGGTGCCAAAAAGTGACACCGTGGGTCATTCTCCTCCTTTTCCCCTTCCACTCGTTTTAGCTTAGTGACGTGGCCGTTAATGGCATTGGCTAATGCGGTACGTCTGCACTCCTTTGAGTTTCACAAAATAAAAAGATCAGTCTCGCGTATCAACATGTCCCGCTACAAATTCTAATTTGAATCCTCCCAGAACTCTTCGTTGCACTCATGTCTATTACATTACGTCAACAGCGGAAGTTAACCAGGAAGCGCAAAAAGTAACCGCCCTGTTTCCCCTCAATGATACCACTGAGCTAAGTCCATCTTCCTGAATATGATTGGTCAGACGACCTTGACTGATAGCTGTATGTTTAGCACCTAAAAATGAGGGTGGCTTAAGATATCATATTAGTTGCCCAGACCTGTTATAGGTAAACAGGAATCAAAGAGGAATCCGGAAAATCTAGTTTTAATACAAAATTTGCAATAATCTAAAAGCTAGGAAATCTACCGTACTGAAAATGAAAAGGCACCAGCGAAAGCCCGGAAAGATAGAAAAAGCTTGCCTATGAGAAGAGGAATATCTGCAAGGATTACTAACAGTGTTACAAGGAAGGATAGAACTGGGTGCACGCCTCAATTCTGCAAACTGATACCATGTTAATCCTGTAGGGGCCGAAAATGATCCGTATTTTGTGTATCATAATTGTATGAGACATGACAGCGACTAAAAATGTTGATGTCCGTTTGCCCCACCGGATGAGGCAAACGGACAAGGTAACATGCTTCAACTATTTATTTCTTTTCTTTTATCACATTACAGAAGAATCGCTTTTCAATTTGTTTAAATGACTGTTCAGAACCTCCGTTAAAAAATAGTTGTGGTTCTGCAGTAATTGATAGTTTTAGGAGTTCTAATGACACAGCAAATGCTAGGACAATGGCTGAGTCAGGAAAAGTAAATTAAGAGTGTTAGGGATGGAGAGAATATTGAAATATTTACTTCGGAACCAAGAGCTTCTTGGTACTGATTTTGTGAAGGTGTTCCTGAGATATCAAGAAGAAAATTTGGGTTCAAGGTCTAACGCATGGTCGGGAAAAATCAAGAGAAGATTAGGTTGAAATGGGCTAGATGAGTTTTGGGTTAAAATTGGATGGTCTTTGGAAGAAAGTGACATCAAGAAATGCAAGTTTCTCAAATTATGGAGAACTCACTGAAACAAAAGAAGGCCTCAGAAAGATAGGTATATTTTAATTTGTAAGAAAAATTAAATGTCTCAGATTAGGTGTTTGGTAATTACGGGGAATGAGAAGGGGTGTTACCCCGGGAATGTACCCAATTTGTGGAGAGAAATAAAATTAAATACATTGTATTTTCCAGTGTAAAGACACAAATGGATAGAGAGAAAGTTTGATTAATAAGGAATGGTTAACAAGGAACAAATGAACTGTACCTAGTCAGA
The DNA here is from genome assembly GCA_030765045.1 of Tenodera sinensis. NCBI lineage: Eukaryota > Metazoa > Arthropoda > Insecta > Mantodea > Mantidae > Tenodera > Tenodera sinensis. The sequence goes on along the minus strand of CM060964.1, from coordinate 71,365,418 downwards.
AGGAAGTTTGACGATCATAGTCAGGTGAGTTTGTATTGGAGATAAGAGTGAGATGAAAATGGTCGGCAGAAAGACATTCAGTATAGAAAAGGTAGAACACAAAGGCTATCCATGTAACAACTGTGTATGTTAGACCAGGTATAGCTATGGCCAACCAACCTGGGTTAAGGGCCAAACCTAAACCATGTATGAACTTAGCACTTAGTACTTTAATAAATTTCAAACACGATGCCCTACACTGAGGAGCATTTATATTTTCCCCACGACGTAATAAAATATAAAGGAAGACACACGCTTTTGTTTTCCGGGAATTAAAATTGAAGTAATAAAACACAAACTGAAAGACCCTGAGGAGATTCCTGGTGGGAGTTTTGCTTTCAAAGAAACTATAAATGGCCACAACCGGCGGAGTTCCCGGCCCCCCAAAGCGTGCAGAATTAATAGACTCTTCTCATTTGCGTCAGCTGTTTACTGATGCTTCACTTAAGATAAGCGCCGGGAATCGTATATACACACACAAAAGCCCGCTTTCTGTGAAATATATAGGTATTTTGTGCACCTAAATGTCACTCTCAGAGAATTAAAGCCTTTGAAGTTGTGCTTGTTTACAGCAGGCCGTGTACATCGCATTTCATTCCAAATTCAAGTTTTCAAATAAAGCTTCTATACTCGGTGGCAGGATATACTGATTGGTGAGTAGATATACGGACAGTGTTCGCACGTATATCTATTAGCCTGTTGGTCTCTAAAGTGAGTACAAAGCCTAAGCCCTAAAAGGGCATTCATTTTCAATATTGAAACACTACTACAGTGATACTAAAATAAATACTGGCTTTCAGTGCAATTTTACAAACTGTAAGGCTCGACCCCGCGGTAAACTGAGAAATGAAGGGACAGAAGTACACAATAAATTCGAAATATGCAATTGTAGATAACTGGGCTCCTCTTGAATGTATATGTACCTAGATACGAGTTAGATGAAATTCAGTGAGCATTTTGGGAAACGTTACAATGGCACAGCAGATATTTGGGAGCAGTAGGCGGGATCATCGTCATCGTCGTCGTCATCGTCGTCGTCATCGTCATCGTCATCGTCATCTACATCTACATCTACATCGTCATCGTCATCGTCATCGTCATCGTCATCATTATCATCACAATTCGTGGGAGTATAAAATGCAATGCAGGACAAGTGAGTGCATTCTATTTATTTGGATTTTCATATAGCTCTTTTGCTTTGCCCTTATTAAAAACTGAACTCCGCGGCACCACAGACCGATGTTGGGCCAAGAGCAATCGCCCGACCACTGTGTCCACCACCTCTGCGTACAATTGGATCACCTAAAGAAGGGGCGGACAAAACTGTACCGGCCGATATGACGTAATGCCACCGTGAGGAGCAAAGCAGTACGTAACCTTCCGTCAGCCCTCCCTCCTTCAATCACCACCTGTTCAAATGTGAACAAGCAGTGGTGTACGCCTCATCGATGCGACATGATTCTTTTGAAATCAGTAAACGCAAGGTAACCTTCCCATCTCAAGAGGAGCAAGAATGTAAAACGTCTGCTGTATTCAGAACTTTTGATTTGTTTACATGTCAAATATTAAGTGATTACAAACGTTGTCACAAAGATCTAAAATAAGTCACAGGCAGGAAATGTTAAGGCGTTTAAAAAAAAAAAATAATATAAAACAAACATTTGTACTTAAATGCAGTCGTAACGTTCAAATATTCACTGAAGCTTCGTAGTCTAGTGAATTGAAAGTACACTAATGTCAAAAGACCTAACACCTTAAAGGTCTTTGTGTATAATCACAGTTAGAAAATAAAGCTAGTTTAGAATTATTTGGAGAACATTATATGACAAGATTCAGGTCTCTACATTCATTTGCTGCATGTATTAGTAGTATGTTTGGCTCAACATATAGTGTGAGCAATTGTTTGCTAAACCGAAGATTATAAAGTCTAAAAGCAGATCGCTATTGACTAACTTTAGAACTAACATCAGATGTATGCGAATCTATAATGTTTCAGTTGAAGTAAAGAATAAATTAATCAGAACTAAATGTTAAAGCCCTCTCAATCTGTATATATGTGTTAAGCATGTAGAGAAGTTCCTTTATGCCATCACTGTGACTTTCAAGACCCTCCTTCAAACCATGCGTCATGTGCATGCTGGGTTGCGTTTTGTGACGTCACCATTTGGGCAATTGCGATGACCAATTTGCTAACTACTGAACTACAGTATTTTGCATTCTCGTAATTCAGTCAGATAAAATGGCGACATTTGTAGCATGTATTGGATAATTTTGTGATCAATGTTATTTGTAACATCGGTTTCGGATTTCTCAGATTATATGTCTATATTTACATATTACCCGAAACTTTTGTTATACTCTAATCTTCGGAGTTTTTCCTTTACTTCCACATTTCTGTCTTTGCTCTTTTTGTAATTAATGTCTTGTGCAAAGGGCAATAATAATGTTTCTATACACTGAGATAAATTAAAACATTAGGTGAATGAACGCCTATTTCAATGTTAAATACAGTAACAGAAGACACGAAATACATAATGTTTCCAAAACGTAATTCTTTTGTTTCACTTAGCACAAACTGTGCCCTTTATTCTTTCTTGGTATCTTGAAGTCCTTTGAGCAAACGGGTAATATGTGCTATACGAAAGTAAAACACGAGTGTGCAAACAAGTGAACACCAATACCAGTAACGAAAAAGAAAATGCTCCTACTACTACATCATTGCGTGCATGATTTCAATGTGCTATTCACTGTCGTGCTTATTTTGTTTATATCAGAGTCTTTCAGGGATAAAACTAACAATGCCACGTTAAGTTTTTATACTGGGAGTTATCGTAACGGCTTAAACATATTAAATGACCTTGATTGTTCTTTTATTCAGTATGAGTTGAGGTTACATGCTACAATTGTGTGAGGCACGCCTGAAAACCAGAAATTCTTTTATTTAAAAGGTCAACTCTATTTCGAAGACTCTTATTTTAGAGTCCTTTTAACAAGGGACCGTTCGTAATAATGCTGAAGTTTAGATATCCTTATGAATTAAGCTATCAATATAATCTTTAGGATCATTCCTTTTGCAACCGAAAGGATTACTGCATTTTTACCGGGTTTCGGATAAAAAGACAGCAGTTACATTTGCAATGCAGTAAGTGAAATCAGTATCTAATTTGTAACTACCATGCCACCTGCCATGTTTTTCTGTGGTTGCTACACAAACGTATATATTTTTATACAGAAAGCTGAGATGATAAGCAAGTGCTTCAAAATGAGATCAATGGTACTAGAAGTGACATCACCACAGTTCAAAGTTCAACTCTTAACTAAAGCATAGTTGAAATATTAGATCAAACTAACATTGCACACGTGCCCACTATGCGTTGAGAATTTTGATATTCGTCTAAGAGACGGATATTACCATTTAAGGGTTGATGCATTATTGCTATTTTGATAACCACATAATCATTTGAATGTGTAGGTAACTGTATAGAAAATATATCACTGATATTCTGTACCATTTTAAGATTCATGACAAAACGTTTAAACAAACTTGGTATTAAAAGTGTAAAGGTCTGTTCGTGTACATTGGAACTGAATATTTTAAATAGTCTTGTTTAATATCACCTAGCAGCACAGGTCTTGTAGACAACATACATTTACATTTCTATAAACTCAAACACTAACTAGGTTTAACACTAGCACAATTTAAATATGTATTTTTTTAAAAAAGGGGTAGGTACATCAATGTGAGTATGAATAATTAATCTAGTTTCACGTTTACTTAAGCTTCTCTATGTACCAAATGAACTTTCATGTGGTTATGTGTTTGAATTTATACTCGTTTCAATCAATATCCGTAGTTTTTGTCAACTTTAATGTGTTACAATAAAACTGCGAAGGTTGAAACCTTTATTTATTCTGCATTATTATCAAATACAAGCGTGTACGAGAAAAAAGAATTTTGTGTGTGGCATTCACACGACTCTCAACGTATTATCGTTTATTTTTATATCGTTTTTTACAAACGATTTCAACAAAACGGTCATTTTTCTATTAGCTTCAATGTTAATTGAGATTAATACTTGCAGAAATAGTGTCATTGCATATTTCCCTGATGGTACAAGATGGATGGGGAAACAGAACCGATAGTCATATTTTGAAAATCGGCTCGTTATATGCTGGCCTATAAATTCCATACTCGTTGCATTGCATCGGGAAAAAACAAAAGAACAGTGACAGTACTTAAAAATCACAATTATTGTAAACTAAAACCAATAACGATAAGTTTTTCGGAAACGGCTTATGCTATGGAAAAAAATTCCATTAAATAGTATGCTTTCAAGAGATTCACATTTTTTGTGTGGCAAGGCTTTATCTCAAATGGATTTACAAATTAATTACAAAAACTTCCTTACGAATGATGAGGAATACACGAGTTATTCTTTGAAAATTCAAGACATACATCTTATTTGCCAAATAAATATTTTATATCTACAATATTTTAATCATAATAGGTTAGAGCCATTTTGGGGAAAATAAATCATTTCGAAAAACCTTTAATGTAAAATGAAAATTTGAAAATCGTTTCTTTATATACATCAAAGAAGGGGCGGGGTCAAGTTACTTCACATCACACGCTGTGCCGGCGAGCGGGTAGGGTCCGGCCGCGTCTCACGACTACGTGTGTACGCGACTGTCAACAATCTAGGGGGCAGAAGCAAAGGGAGTGTCGAGAGCGTTCGCGAGACTTTTAACTGAGTCATTTCGGTGCACGTGTGCGAGAAAGGTCGTGTGACCTCATCTACAGTATACAAGAAAGCCAGAGAAGGACACAACCGTGAGTTTTAGAGTTGAGTTATGGACATCAACGTGAGACAGCTGTGCGTGTGTGTCGTCTTGTTGGTACGTCGCAAGAAGATTCAACGAGCGCTTGGGGTGATCGTAACATCGTAATTAGGATATGAGAGACAGAGAAAGTAAAGGACACCGAAAAGACAGAAAGATTATGAGAAGAACAGTTGTGAGTTTTGATAGCCAGAAAGACTGTAGACTGTGTTTACGACAAGAAGAAAACTGTGTATTTGTGGTAACATTTTGGAAGAGAATAAAGTGACAGCAAAATAACGGGCTACTTTTTGTCGTGTTTGTTACAGTATTTATCGAACATTTTGTTTCTGTGTTGTGCTGTTCACCCACAAATACGCATACACTGCCCTTAAAAAGTTTCACTTAAGGGTTATAAAAACATGTATTTCTGGTAAATTTCTGTATTTCATCTTGTGACACTCTGCAAGAACTGCCCTCTCAGCCCACAAAGTACAAGAAAGGCATTAAGAAAGTAAGGTAGCATAAGAATTAAGCTAATTGAAGAGTTGGGAATGATGCCTGTCATGTATTTCAGAATGACTCACTAAGTTGTGAATGTATTACCCATCTAGTCAATTTTCGACACACTTGCTTTTCACTTTCAGAATCTGGTTAAATAGTAATTACACTACAACGGATTGAACTTAGGATACATTTCCGGGCAAATGTTAATTAGATCTCTTTGTCTCTTTTGTTGTCAACAATCATCTCTCAATGTTTGTACCATCATTTATTAACGTAATAATATGTTTCTCAGATACCTCATTCTGCCACAAAATAGATGAGTGTTATGTACCTTATTATCCGACATGCAATAAAGTTCGGCATTACATTTGACTGAACCCGCATTCAGTTGAATATATCACAAGGAAATTATCCTTAAAATGGGCAAACATGCACGCTATCCCTAATAAAAGGTTTTTTTGTGTGTTTCAGTAGTTTATAAATAATAACACGCCCTCATTACGTGACCAGCAGTGTTGCTTTTCCCTTTTCCTTGGAACATACGTTTCACAGGAAAGAAATCGTTCCCCGTACATATTCCGTTCTCTATTACACATTAACAAGGACAATTCCGTGATGTTTCACATGAAATGTTACATATTTTACAGAGAAACAGCAATGAGACAAGAAAGGTGTACTATAGCGATAGTCACACGTTACGTAACAACTAATTGTATTTCGCGGATGGCCTTATTTCTCATTGTTTCTTTGTTTTTCTCTGTTTTTCTCTGCAGTGGAATGAACAGCGTCTAATAAAAAAAACGTGACTGCTAAAAATTGATAGGCAGAAGGAGAAAGGAGGAGGTCCTAAAAAAGAAAATATTTACTTCACTTAATGAGCTAGAAATGTCAGACATGAAAGCCCTCCTCGCGCAAGTAATGACACACAGAAGTAACAACCCTGCCATGTCTTCAATAATTTCATACACAGACATACTGTCGCAACGTCTCAAGTCTTTGCACTGGAGAAACCTACGCATCATATTACGTAAATACCTCATTATAGTCCTTGTTTGGTCCTATCATTTTGTATTTAAAGTCTTATGAATTTCTACTTGAGCCTTGTTGTTAAAGCTGCTTGTTATATTTCAAGATACAATCTGCTCAACGGAATAGATAGATAAATAGTCGTAGTAATAGGATAGGATGTACATGCACGTTTCACTTCCTGTCATTTCGTTAATTTCGTTCATTTCATTCTCTCCATGCGTCTCTATGGCCTGTCTAGCTGCGACCCTGTGTGGTACCTTCGGTTCCCTCATTTCATCCCTGCCTTCTGAGGGATGGTAGCCACAATAGATCTGTGTAGGTCGAAGTGAGCCAGGTGTCCTCTTTGTGTCTGTATTTACCTTTTTCCAGGATGTAAGAGTCAGCGGACTCATCGGTGAGCTATACTGCGGTGATGCTTGCGTTCTAGAAATACGGTGCCCGGCTGAAGGTAGGCGCTGTGTTGGGTCGGCCGCCATCCCAAGGAGTACTGATTTCTTAGGCGGAACTGGCGGTGGTGGGTGTCTGTGGGCATCTGTGACTCCGTCGGCTTGAAGAATTTGCCTGCACCTGTTTCGGATCCACCGTAGTTGTACTTCCGCTTGTGATGAATTTCATACTACCCTTCCCACCAGGGTCTGATGCAAAATAGATCGTTGGCTGACGTGCCGGAATCCCTACTGTGACGGACAGACAGTAGCAATAGAAGTAGTAATAATAATTGAGAGGTAGAACTGGAGCTTAAAAATTCAATCTCACAGCTGGGATTTGAACCACAGACCCTCCGCTTACCAGGAAAGTGCTCTAACCATTAAGCTACTGTGACTACCTGCCAGAATGACATTGAATTCTCAAACCAGTTCGTATTTTTCCCAGTAAACCACAAAGATAGTCTCACATCAGCGACAATTACCCCAATGGTGACTTACTACGTCCTTGGCGAAACGTCGGGAACCTGCAAACCCACTAGCCCACGACTGTCCGATATGACACTAGGTTGGAGGACGTTAAAAAAAAAGGAAACACTAGACCACGGCTTACAAGCTCGGATAGCATGCTTAATCATTACTACCTTATGTCTTTTGCATGGTCATAACTGCGCCTTGAAATGAACGCTTGCGATACAGACTATCCGTTTTGTCTCTCACACCAATGAGCGACGCACTAGCCTAGATAATGTGAGGTCATTGGCCTTGTAGAGAGCATTTGAACTCTGTTTCGATACAGAATTTGTTTCTCCTACTGCATCACGTTTCCTGTGGGATACCTACTTGAAGTTACTAACTAACGTAGTGTTAGTTGTAATGGTAGTAGTAGCAGCAGTAGTAGCAGTGGCAGTAGTAGTAATAGAAGGACTTTTTCGATGGCCCATTGTATGAATCCACGAATGCAGTAGTATCAGGCTGAAAATTTTGAAATTAAAATGAAGCCATGCAAGAAAAAAGGATAAGTTCTTTGCATTTTGACATTCTTAACTTTCATGAACATCTATCAGGATATGAAGATATTTAATACAAAACAACCTAACTATGTAATTTAAAGATGGCCAGATGAATGTCTTAATAAATCATTTATGAATCTTTGCTCAACATTAGAGGTTAATTGGTCATATATTCTGACATGTTGAGCTTTTAAGTAATTAAAAACAGTGGGGAAAAGGTTCTGAGAAGAATATTTAAAATTGGAATGTGCATTACAGCACTCATTCAAGAGTGTATCAAAGGCCATACAAAGCAATAAATGTTGCCGATATTACTAAATCAAAGGCATCAAAGGAAACTATGGAGTATATATGCAGTAAAAAATACCCTTTTCCAGACTTTTATCCGATTTCTCATTTCCATTGCCTTAAAGTGAGGATATAGTGAAACGTTTATGCGACAGTTTTTGACCAAAAATTACTGTAATGTTTACGGTATGCTCCACATTGCATTCCCGCAACTTGTATACACATCAGGGTTGCCAACCCTTAAGATAATTATAGGGGCATACCATAATTTGAATGTATGTACTCATGGTTGTCAACTCGTACGATAATTATGGGGTGTAATTATGTGTGTGTAATTTCGATACCGCGAAATATTATTTTCACTGGTTTGTCACACCAGCAAAATGAAACTAATTACAAATAGCAACACCACTTTTGCCCTCATGGCCTGTCTCAACCCCTCTAAAGCAACCGTTTCATATCGTACTAATCCTTCTACCCTGTATGCCCTTGTTGCCAGTGTGCCCAGATCTGGTAATCTAAATGAAGAAGGCACTGTTCAGAAAATTGATGATCAGTGATATTCTGCGAGTAATAAAGAACATACCTGAACCTGGCAGTTCCCCGAGTGCTGTTAAACACATGTCACCTTGGCAGAAATACTGATTTCAAAGAACTGGCGGAGGTTGCATTATCAGTGATTTCATTGCCCCACAGAAACACTTCTTGTGAAAGAATTTTTTCCAAACTAGGTTTAATAAAAACCGAAGTTAGAAACAGATTGGCGCTAGATACGGTAAATGGATTTATTCGGTCATCTCAGCTTATGAAAGAATGTGGCGGGTCCGAAAATCTACAAGCCACCGAGATGTTAAAGTTTATCTTAACAACAAATTTGTATTATGCTGCAAGAGTTACGGAAAATGGCGAACAAGTGTCATGCTAATACATTTATTGTTGTAGCATTTGGTTTATGATGTACGATAATTTTGAATTCAAATCTATAATTTTGAGTGGCCGGTACGATAATTTTACTTTTAAACATTGGTAACCCTGATACACATTCTGGGTAAAATACCAATCTACATGTCTGCTTAGAGATTACGAACGTTTGCACTTTGACAGCGGTCCAGTTTTAATCCAATAAAACTTCCAGTATGAATGAAAATTAAATAATTTCCTTTTTTAATATTTATACAATGCGTAGGCATCAAAGTTTTATATTTGGATGCTCTACCACATAAAATGAGCATATATTGCAATATTGTTTCGAAGAAAAGAAAAGAAAAAACTGCAAAAACAGTAATAAGCTTTATATTTTAATGCCTAAGTGATCTTTTAATAGTTTTAATTCCAGTCTTTTTAAAGTTTCACAATAGTATGATAATACATTCTGTACAAAGTTCATGCACCAATTTTACCCAGATGTTAGCTGAATTTTGCGGCATTTCGTATTAGAAGGCAACATATTCGGATTTATTAAACTAAAATATATTAATTAAGTAGAAAGGTTACTCCACTCATTTAATGTAACTTTTTCTTATACAAATATTTTAAATAATTAATCCATTGTTATTGAAAGAGCTGCAACAGAATATTAAATAATCAAGAGTAGAAGAATGGGGGGGGGGGGGGGGGGGGGAAGACAACGCACTTTCTCGAAAGGCTCATTGCGCTACTGTTTGTTACACAAGGATATTGACACAACTGCATAAGTAGGAATGCAGTAGTAGAAAGGTAGGGGGAATTCAGAAATAATAAAAATTTGAGATTATAATTTATTTTTCCATAACCATAACCATAACTCGTTTTAATTAATATGCTGGTACTGTTATCGAGAATTAATTACTATCTAAAACATGTTGTTGCCACCGCTCAACCAAATCCAACTCCAACCTTGGGAAATGTCTAGAAAGAAGATACGTCTTTTCTTGTGGAATGATGCTGAGCACTCCTAGCTGGCAAGCAAAGAGCCCAGGTTCGGTTCCCAGTGGTTGCCGAAAATTTTCAATCTTTTAAAAGCTTCAGCTCTTAGTTCCAGACAAAGGTCTATGAATGTGCTGTCACTTCATTTTCTCTACGAGAGACAATAGAACATCACAATGCCACACCGGCTAGCATACCTTGGGAGAGTCTTGGTTGCTACCAAGGTCTACCCCAAAGGGATCGGACCTGCCTTCAGGAAGGAGGTCACATCATCAGAGAAAGTTCACGAAGGATGATGCATGCGAAAATGCAAAATGAAAATATATTTAGTGATTCGTATTTCTGCATGGTCTTATCCATCGAAGTATGGAGCTGATTTAGATTTCAATAATTAAGAAACTGCCCTTGTGACTAACACTACATGGCCCTGACTTACTAATCCAACGCTCTACCGCAGAGCTACCGTGACAGATGCTTCGAATCGATTATAGTTTTGAATGTTTTTTTCACATGAGTCCATTTTTCGATATATATCGGGAGTTTCTAAATTATAATGGCAAACTTTGGAAGCGTGCAGTTCAGCTTCTCATAAACATACTCTATTAATAAAACTATGACCCGAGACCTTTCAAAAGTGCAAAAAGATCTTTGGCCCTTAAATCTTGTAAGAAATTCTAGCTGAGCTACGTAAACACTTCCTCTTAATATCACACAGGAAATCTGGCTCCAACACGACAGGTCTCTGGTTCATTTTGAAGATATAACACCGTGACAAAACTGACATGTTCAGTCCAGTCCAGTTTTTTCTTTCACTTTATTTTCTTCTGAAACTCTTGCACAAATACACAGTTCGGTTTTACTGGCGTTAACACAGTCTACAGTCCGTCGTGGTATTACAACACACAACTGTTTCCTTGTCGTAACATTGACTCAGCCTTTTCATTGTCTTTCGTCACCTTCTCTGTCTCTCATAACTAACTCTGGCGGTTCAGTCACTCAGCTCTCATTAAAACTTCTTTACTACGACGCGACGTATTGTTCGCGTCGACAGCATCACACACAGCTGTTTCGCACTCACTGACACACTGACTCGTAAAACGGTCTGTTTCGACGCGCTCCGCAAGCTTTTCTACCGGCAATGACGTAGCCAGATTTTCTCGAACGCCTACAAACAAGCCGGCTGCTCGAATACTCTGGAAAACCCTTTTTGTTGCCGCTTGATTGTTGTCAGTCACGTGTTCGCTCGCGTGAGTGGTGTGGCGAAGTTTTACTTGGAACACATGGTTACGTGGCACACCAGTGGGATGGGGCAACCTTACCCCGACCGTCGTTTGTTGTGTTGCCGCTACAGTAGGCCGGCGTCACAATAAGTATTCTCACTGGCATGTTAACATTTGCTTTCGGCACTCTCTATGAAGATCTGACTGTGCCCACTGCCTAACTAGAGAACTCCCATAATCTTAGTACATTTCTTTTTCTGGGGTAACATTAAATCTGTGTTGTTCACCCTGAACATTCTGTAGTAGGAATAATTCGCCCAGCAACTAAAATCAATTAAAAAGACAAGCCATGAACGTTTGCAAAATACATGCTGCACGTGGCTGCACTTCTAGTAAATGGACTTGGGTTGATGTATTTATAAGACACTATTGCATAGATGGGGAGAACGTACTCAATGTGTCACTTCGCCTCCATCGTAGTTTTAACCCCGTTCACTGCCTCACAGCAATTACCTACCAGGCCACGCCTCTCACTGTTGTCTGTCTACCTCAGAGAACCGGTCAGTCCTTCAAATTGTGTCAGTAAGTGGAGAGGGTAAATACTCGATGGCATCCCTGTCACCCCTCTTCCCCATGCCTGCACCATTCTGATAGATTCGTACTGTCATGAGCAATATAATGAGTGACTTATAGTGTCTATAGTTACCCGAGGAATTATCTGACTAATATTAAGCTCTCGAGTGGTACTTTCTACGCCTACAAATGAATATAACCTTTAATAAAAAATATTTATGAAATAAAAAACGTTTGATATAATATTATTTGAGCTCATTGAATACAAATAGCATAGCGTAATACGGCCTTCTATATTATTTAAGAGTTTTCTTCAATTCACTGGCTTTAAAGAACAGAAATAATTGTGAATCAGGTGTGACAATCTCATTATGTTCATTTATGATGCAAGTTCCAAGCTGAAATGATTGTTCTATACTGCATTTATGTGTGGCAACACTCAATCTGCTTGTAATGCTGTTACAGATACAGTAACATCCATGCTATAGCTCCAACTATCAGAAAAAAATATAGTTATAAGTTAGTTATATAGTTATAATCCTATGTTTTCATGGTGAGGTAAGGGACCTGGAGAATTAATAGAAAATTAAGGAGCAGAAGAAGTAGCAAGTGTAGCTGCAACATTAATAAAGAAATAAGTTACTTAAAATGTCCAGCGTCGTGGGTGAAGACAGGATATTGGAAGTTATTAACAAACACCTGGGATAAATAGTATCAAAGGACAGTTATTGACAGTTTATTTGAAATACTTTACATGAGCACTGAATGCACTTTGTGGCAGTGAACAGACCGCTTGGTATTTGAAATTAAAATGTATTACTATATTAATCCCTTATTTTACTGTAATAACCAATTTTGCGCACCACTGTGTCATTTATTTGAAAAGGAATGTTGTTATAATATTTTGTCATATTTTATCCGACACATTCCGACTAGTTGGTAAAACAATCGTAATTGTTATTTGCTATTAAATTTAGTTTTCATTTTATTGTAAACTACAAGCCTTGTATGTGTATGTATTTATGTAAAATAGCGTTGAAAATCGCACAAATAATAAAAATGATAGGCTACCATGATTGGTTCAAATTCACACGTTAACCATCACGCTACCGAGTCGGGCTCCGTGGGTTAAGCGGCCCTTTATGTACCATCTCTCAGTTTTGAGAAGGTTCAAAGTTCAATGCTTCTGATTTCTAGAGGAATCTATATAGCGTTCCACTCTTAGAAGACAGTATGGAGTTAAATGGGATATATCTGTCTCTATCTAGGGCATACAAGTTACCATTAGCCGCGTCCTTTTCTAACCTCGCGCTGTTGCCAGATTCCTAATAGCATGGTATAAATATTCATTTGTTATAAATTTCAGATTTGAACACATTATCCTATGCATCCTATCCATTATCTCTATCAGGTTATATCCTTTTCAGAGTCATTATACACTTCTATAGGCCCAAATTTCTTCAGAAAACGTTTTTTTTTTCAATAGAAGTCCGATATTTGTGGTTTCTATACTCATCACGCACTAACAAACTCACTGCTAGAATGGATCTATAATTTTTTCTTAGGTAGAGTAAACTATAGTGCTACTACCTGCCTACTTTGAATTCTCTATGTTTACCCAGTTGAGTGTTATAATTTTTTAAATTAATGTTTTCGGAAAAGTTTATATATGTGCACTGCAAAAGTTACGCAGTGTGAAACTTTTTTGTTATTGAGTTTACATCAGGGAACCAGCGAGAACAAATGTTGAGGAAGGTTGGAGAAAGTTTTTAAAATAAACCAAAAGGCAGTAACCTCTTTCTTTTATCCAGTAAGGCAAACAAAAGGTATTCATCTATTCAGCGTATTCTCGCGCCAGGCCTGAACAGAAGATAGTATAACGAGCAGCACTAACATTAGTTCGAAAGAAACCGCATGTGTAACTGTGAGCTGTTATTGCGTTATTTGTTTAATATTTTTGTAAATATTTGTAGTTATGGAGGGGGGAATCTAGGAAGAGACGATATATTGGTAAATTAAGAAGTAAGGAACGCCAAATAATTATGAATGTGTTAGATTATTTTTGAAGTAAAATGCGTGTAAGGCAGTAAAAGAAACAGCTAAGGCTATCGGGTGTTCAGAAGCAGTAGTGTGTAGGATTAAAAAGGAACTAATGAAAGGACCTCTAAGAACTCCATTGAAAAAGAAAGCAAAAAGAGCGGGACTACACAAAACGCTAGGTTAACGCAATATGATTGAATAGTGCAAGGTGGAGTGCGGCGAATTGTTCATTCTTTACAGTTTGCAAATATTCCACCCATGCTGGATATAATTTTGTCACTATTCAACAGTACCAAATTTCTCAAGGGCCACTCTTAGTCGGTTCTTACATGATTTGGGGTTCGAATATGAAAGAAGGGGTAACAAGTGCATATTAATAGAAAGAGACGATATTGATATCATCAGATGGCGACATAAATATCTAAAAGACGTAAAAAGGTTTAGGGACCAGGGGAAATCAGTTGTTTATACAGACGAGTCGTTTGAAGATTTAGGTCATACAGTAACAAAGGCATGCAGGGATACCAAAGTTAAAAGTGTCCGTCAAGCAGCAATTGAAGGACTAAGAGCAGGACTCCGGGCACCTCGAGTCGCTCGCGGAGAAAGATTCGCAACTAGGACATGTTGCAACACTGCGCTCCATTTAACGTGTACTGTCTTCTAAGGGTGGAACACGCTTTAGTAAAACATGATCGCATAAGGTAAACAACGCGATCGGTAATGTATGTAACACGCCTAAGGTGCAAAAATAAATAAATATTTTGTTGTTTAACGACGCTGTCAATTGCCAGGATCACATCAGCGTCGCCGGTGTGCCGGAATTTCGTCCCGCAGGAGTTCTTTTACATGCCAGTAAATCTACTGACATGGAGCTGTCGTTTTTAAGCACACTTAAAAACCATCGGCCTGGGCCGGGTTTGAACCCGCGACCTTGGCATCAGTAGGCCAGCGTCTAACCAACTGAGCCACCCAGACCGACGCCTAAGGTGCAGGTGACGCGGGTAGGTTCTTAACTGATCAGTTCTACCAGGAAAACTACTGTAGTCTAGACTTACTCATGATAGTGTACGGTAGCCTATGGTAGTTTTACAACTCTAATCAATACCGAATAGTTGGCCCATGAAATAAATGACTGAATAGTTAATTTAGACAGCTTTTTTCTCGCTTTCATTAAGTTGGTTTTTATCTATATTTGCGTGAATAAGCTGATACCTGTAACATTCTTTACTTATTTATTTTCCATATAGCCTACTTTAATTCCTTCTTGGAAACTCAATCAGTTTTATTATATAAACCTCTCTTGCAATGAAATAGTGTCATATCCCAAAATTTGTGCGAGAAAGTGTATCCATCCCATTCAAAAGCTTGTCAATTTAATTTAGAAATTAATTGGTTCTTAACTTTAGGAAGATGTTAATACAGTTCAGAATTGAATGTGATAAATATATTCACGTAAAAATCCTAGAACCACTGAAGACTGGTGCCGTACTAGACACTCTAACATACTATTTTGCGTAAAAATATAAACCACAGATAGAATCTTATTCGTGATTTGCTAGCAAGGGCGTTAAATGTTCTCCAGAGAAGCTTATAAAGCAAGCAGACAGGTATACGTTCATCTTTTGGGAACTCGAGGGGGATGGGGTCAGATTTGATTTGAATACCATGTTAAGGTTGGAGAGGTCCGTCAACCTCCGACCTTGTTACGTCCACGTGTCCATATCGATTTGCATGAACTGGACAACCCACACCCTTCCAATTAGTTTACATCGTTAAAGATCGGATACGTGCATAGCTGGTTTCCCTCATAACGATGCTGCTGTGTATGCTTACCTGGGTTTTAAACCACCACTTGGTCACAAACATAGCTCAAGGGCCCTGAGTTCGCTTTCCTTCTGGTTAGCTCGGCTCGTCCGTCAATTAGCTCTGCTGGGTGAGTAAAAATTGCATCTTACATGCTGCTGCTTCTAAAATATCTATTAGTTTCCTGTATCACTTTATACCTGTCACGCTGTACCATCTCGCCCCACGTGGACGACCTTTATATTTGGGGTACAGGTATTATCACTTGGAGAACATATAGTGTTCACTCAAAGAAGTAACTTCGGATGGTCAAATTTCCATATTTTTAAAGCTAACGGTTAAATAAATACACGTACTGTTTACATTATTAAAGCTGTTTATTTATTGATCAGTTTAATTCCTTTTCCAGTAACAGGAGAGTACAACAGGTTGCGACCAGGGACATTAGACCAAGGTCAGGCGCTGGCTATGTTAGGCACAGCCGTTCCCAGGATGCATAGTACAGTGTAGTGCAGTATATGAGAGTAGAAACTAACTCTGAATTAATTGTGCAATTAAAATAAATATTTAAATTTGTCTCGTGCTGAGGATTCTTGGGTTTACATACCAAATTGTGTAGGAGCACGTTTCAAAGCATTTCTCTACAGACGGAGAAAACATCAAATGTAAGGTGTGTTTCTGAGACACTGAAAATGTATATTTTATGTATATTAACGATTTTACGTATAATTTTATAAACAGTATAGGTAAATAATTTAATGTCACATCTAATTCAATGTTTTATTTTATTGTCCATTTTGTCCAATTTAATGGCTACCCTGTGATCCTGTATGTAATTTCAAATTAACTGCTCGTCTACAGGTAACGTTTACTTGGTAGGCCATTGTACGTCATGCGCATAAGAGGGAGCTTTGTTTACGTTGTCACTTCCCGGCATTTCATGGGTTACGTTCCGTGTGAAGAGGCAGGCACCGAAATGCCTCGCCTTGCTGATAAACCTACTGGCCTGTAAACGCACCCCACACACGGTGTTCCCAAATACTCGTCCAACTCATGAAGTTAGGTCTCGTAGCTGTACTCGACTTGTCGGTAGTATTCGCTGTGTCCTGCAAGACTTCCAAAGTACATATTTTAATCACTAATTTTTTTTCTGTAGTGTTTAACGCACATGTTTACTACATACGGCACCGCAGGTGGTGACACTGATGATACATGGAATGAAGATGGAGCACCGGTGGAATGACATGGCGGGGGAAACCGGAGAACCCGGAGAAAACCCGCCCCAGCGCAGCTTCCTCCACAACGAATCCCACATGCGGTTGCCTAGGATCGAACCCGGGCCGCTTAATCACTAATGCGTTGTGGGTCTGTATATACATGTATGCGTAAACTAGGATATTACAGATACTAAGCACTACAGACAGGAGCGAGATTTGAACCCAGAGCTGCTTCGTTAGAAACTTTCCACCAAAACCATTTCTACAGCTGCTGAAGACTAAAATGGTTACCTAACAGGCAATCTTAGGATTTCGGCGGTCTTCGGTTCGATTTACAACTCTTTTGCGCATTTGCCAACCGTGGTGTTTTTACTTGTGTGCTCCAGAGTGTGTACTGTGTATTTATTAATAAATTAGCCAATCCTAGCGCATACGAATACCAGCTGCAACAGTAAATGAATTAAATAAGTCATTGTATGTTAGGTATGTTGGTAACCTCACCACAGCTTCATTTCTAGCAATGTTTCTGTGCTACACATAACAAAACTCAACTTTTTATTCGTTTGTTTCTTTTTGTTTTTCATGTTTAATTCCGAGAACTCTTGCTCTAGGAACACAAATTCACCGTTTTTATTACAGTCACAGTTAACAGATAGTAGAACAACTGTTATTTATTTACGTGGAACCACAAAAGGTTATATAACTATAACAACACTCAGATTCATTTACAACCCTATTTATTGCATTTAAATAAATTACATTCATTTTGAGCTTGCTTCTTGTAAATAGAATTTTAAAAAAGACGATTTGCTTCGCAATCGTTAATTTATTAATCTGAAATACTAGTCTCACCTCGTAATGACGCAACAATGACCTGAATAACATTAAGTCATGGGCAGAGTAACACCAAATGGGAAGAAAGCATCAGGTTGTCTCATTAAATCAGCAAATAGACACACTTTTCATTGAACTCATAACTGAAACTCAAAACTGAGTGAGAAAGATACTCATGAAGTAATCCAACGAGTTTTGGGTACCCCAGAGTATATTACATTTAATAATGCTGTTTCTTGTAACCAGAATATGAAGAACATGATAAAAATATAATGGCACATCTTATGTGTCTCTCGACTAAAATATGAATATTTGCAAATAAGATATAGAGAAGGTTCGCTAAAACAGAAGGCAAGGGAAAAGAAGGCGCATATAACGTAACTGTCGTTATGACCCAACGACCCACACATACGCACACATATATATTATTGTAGTGAGAATTTATGGTATGGAGGACCAAGTAAAGATTCAGCGAAATGGCACAAAGAGCAAAGAATATTTAAGCTTGAAGATTTCGAGTGATGTATTATGATCCCTATGTATATACTTTGAAAATATTGCTGGGAATTTTGGTTTCAGCTGGCTATAATAAAGAAATAATGATGTCTGTGTTTTTCCAAGAAGATCCAAAGAAATGTGACTTTTCCAGGGTTGCCAACACAGATTCAGAACCAAGTCCCCAGGACTGCTCCAGTTTCTTTGCTACCGAGAAGACAAGAGTTGTTTCATTACTGTCAGATGAATAAATATGAAGAAGCGCCTACGAACTTTCCAACTTTCTCTTGCCCAAGCGTGCCTAAACAGAAGTGCTTGAATTAATGAGATACCTTCACTGTCACATAGTGCTGTATGAAGGCGGACGGTGAACATAACCTCTTTGCCTTTCTCTCTTGTCCGGAATCAAACATGCAAGGTCCTTGCCTGTTTCTTTCTTTCTTTTGTTTTTAAAAATAACTGGGTGCGACCTTTTCACATTCGGCTTGTATTTCTCTTTTAGTGCTGAACTTTTGTCATCCGGGTAGTACACCATCGCGTGGCAGCTGCAAAATGATCGATAAGCGAAAAAGTTGAAATATTCCCTCCTTCTGCAAGTCCTCTTTCCCACGTACTCAAGTGGCTTTTACGTCTTTTCCATCAGTCATGAAGTTTTCACAGCTATGAAATATAGATATGTGTGGGGACGACTTCAATCGCAAAACACGATGAATTCGCCAGTGACAAGCTTTGTGACATAAACCAGCATAAAATTCGTCCCCTCTCTGTGCTGATCATACCACCTTCTACATAAAGAAAGAAACGGAATAAAAAATTAAGCACACAGTAGCATAAATCCAGCGTTGTATAATGCAGTACTTAGTTTGCTTACATGTATGTATGCATGCAAATTCTTAGAGTATTAAGGAATTCATCTGCCTTAAAACAAGAGCATAATGTCCATCAGCAACTTAGTACCCTGGTAATGTTCTTTTTCGAAAAGTTATTTTATAACTGATATATACTTATCAACCTACGAGTTCGTGGCGTTGCACATTTGGACCCACAACAGCGTGAGCCAAACATTGGCTTCCACCATAGTATTGTGACACCGGCCGCGGCGCACAACAAAAGACGGTCGGGCCTGGTTGCCCCACCCCACTGGCAGTACGTGCATCAAAGACGCTCAAGCTTACGCTGACTGGCGCGTCTTTTGTGAACACATGACAACAATTAGGGCGGCAGAATCAAAAAGCGTTTTCTAGATTATTTGAGAAGTCTCCGGCAGCCGGCGTATTTGCAGAAGTTTCAGAAAGGACTGAGTTACATCCTCCCCTCTATATACGGAGTGAGAGAACCGAAACAGTTTTTACATTATGTGTGTGTGTGTGTGTGTGTGTGTGTGTGTGTGTGTGTGTGTGTGTGTGTGTGTGTGTGTGTGTGTGTGTGTGTATCTGTGTGTGTGCGCGCGCGCGTCAATTGCATGTGTTCGGTCATGAGAGAACCGGCGCGTCGTGAAGGAAGATAGCGAAGAAGTTAACTAATGTTGAGTGATTGTATTAGCAAAGTCAGTTGTTTGAGAGACAGAAACTAAAGACAGGCAGAAAGGAGTGAGTCATGCTTAAGAGAAGAAAGCATCTGTGAGTTACGATATCACGAAGGACTGTAGACTGTATTAACGTCAGCAAAAGAAAGCCGCGTTGTGGTGCAAAAGGTAGAAGAAAATAAAGTGACAGAAAAAAATAATATCTGGACTGAACAGTTGTCATTTTTTCTTTTGGGTGTTAGAAGTGGGATTTGTGAAATTGCCAAATTGTTAGAGTATGAATTCTTTTTTTGTTGTTGTAGTGTTTAACGCCCGCTTTTACTTCTACGGCACCGCAGGCGGTGACACTGATGATACTTGGAATGAAGATGGGGCACCGCTGGAATGAGATGGCGGGGGAAACCGCAGAACCCGGAGGAAACCCGCCCCAGCGCCGCTTCGTACACCACGAATTCCACATGCGGTTGCCAGGGATCGAACCCGGGCCACTTTGGTGAGAAGCGAATGGGTATGGCACGATCACAGTATGGATCACTAAGTAGCATCCGAATTACTATACCTAACAATTCTAGAACTCAGCATTTCATTCCTCAAATACAGCGACTGAAATACAGCTAACACCTGAAAGTAATTGGCCAAACTCAAACGGGGTTAACGATAATAGATTTAGATCCGGCACCGCAGGACCAGGATGGGTTACAGCCAAAGAGTAACCAGAGTGGCCTTCCGCCTGCTGGCAATCATTCGTAACGCTGTATAATTTTCAATTATGTGTAATAAATTGGACGCAGTGTTTATCAGTTCGCTAGTTGCCCGTATGTTATCAAAGGCTAATCGTCTGAGTCGACATGCAGTGACAAATGGTACTTAGTCATACGAATACTTAAAGTATTTCACCAGAGGCTTCCTTGCCTAAAAGTTCTGCGACTCCATGACTTTATGATCAAGACTGCAAAATTATAGGTGTGATGTGTTGCATTCACATAACTTTCTCTACTCTTGTACAAACTATTCTCGCAAACGCTTATTCCTCTTATCTACGTCATGTTAACTTAGGTAAGCGTTTAGATAAAAATGTTTTATTACATCTGTCGTTTTAAGTATAAAGGGACTAGGAAATGCAGGAAGGTTTAAGCGATAACCAAATATTTAAAGAGCTGGTTACTATGCGATGACTTTAAAACTCATTTACCGTTGCATGGCCAGGACATAAAAACGAATAATGATTTCTTATTTGAAAGAGCATAAATATTTGAAAATTCAAACAAATAACAAGGAATATCTGGGAAAGTATCTCCGGAAAACAATCTTTATTTGACATAAATCGCGTGCTTCACAAATTACGCAAAGTCATTCAGAATCAAGAGCACTTCGGAGGCAATTCCCACAAAATTAAGGACATATTTGTCATAAAAATATCTTAAGTATATGTTATTTTAACCAAGTCGTTAAAGCCATTCCTCGAGAATTTCCTTTCCATTGAAAGGGTAGTTTAGGGTGGGGGAACGTTCTTAAAAATATTCGAGTCGCATTCTTGAAAGACGTCAATACCAAATTTAGTATTTAACCGACTTTTCGTTTTTGAATTATGGCTTTCATAGACATACATACCTTTTCCTAAAAATATTCTCTTTTATTCAGGAGGCCTAAGCCCTGTATTTCTAGTGAAATCTCAGTATCAAATGTTTGAGTGGAATGCCATAGCTTCCCTGCCTACTAGGTACGTGGCAGAGAGAGTAAAACTTAAGTATCTTCTTATATGTGGAACATTTAAGGGCATGTAACAAATACAATTGAAAATATGTAAATTTTTATCAAACTTTGAAGTTCGCACTTCCTATGTACGGTTGTGAAGGCCCCATATCGGAAACAAAGATTTGTACATCTTGTACATCTACAGTGAATTTTCGATCAACTATATTGCCTGTACTTTCTCCTCCCGAGATCCATATGCTTGCGAAATTGAAAAATACCTCAAGGTTGACGATTTTCCAATGAGAACAATTTCAGCGAACACTGGATTTCAAAGAATACCTTGCAACTTTGTATCGTCAGGTAAGGAAGAACCGCAATATGTGCTTTTAAAAATTATTCTTCAATGTCCTTCGGAAAATAAAATGCATAAATTTTTATATTCTTTATCCTTCAATCATTACATCATAACATTAATTTTGTTTTGGATCATATACTTATTTATTTATTATGTTTATTTCAGTTTATAATGCAACATTACATAGATTTAAAAGGGATTGTACAGAAAATTGAATATATTGTGTCAAGAATATTGGTATTGCTGACTGACGCCAAAATCTGATCCTACGGGACTTAATTAGCTATGCTGTTTAAGCAGGGACGCACGCACGCACACACACACATACACATATATACACTAGGCCAACTCTGTAGTTATTTTCTACCGAAGGAACAGAATTTCTAATCTTGGTTGGGGCGCGACTAAGTATTTTCCAGTAGAGTTACCTTATCCTTATTAGACAGTTGTCGGGTAACTTGGCTATTGGGCCCGAGACTTTTTTAGGTTCGTTCCAACTAATTTATTTACGTCTCTCCAGCATAGAATCGAGCTGTTGTACAGGGCGATAAAGAAAAGCGAGGCATGACCAGAAAGGGAAAGAAAGGAAAAGATGCACCTGACACACGAATTTCTATTTTATTAATTTGTTTAGACGGAAACATATACCTTTTTTTATTTAAAGCGTGTCTCTACTTATTAATTATCCGCATTAAAATAAAACAACAGTTACATTTCCTTGTAGGATAATATATATTGGTTTTGAATTAGCTTTGGGGAACATCGGGACAGGCAGAGCTGCTTCTGTACCGTCCAGGAAGCAAATTGTCACTAAATAGTCCCGTGTTTAAATGATGTTCCGTTTTCCATATGTAACGGTACTTGAGAAAGAGAGTATAAAATATTCCATGCATCTTTTCACTCAAGCGGTCGTATAGGAGAAAAGTGCCGGAAAATAAGCACTTACCAACAAAAATACAAACACAACCGACGAAATTCCTGGGGGTAGGAAGCAACAAGAAAACGACGGAGGCCAATGCAAAAGAGACTTTTAGAAAGTACGTACAAAGGCTTTTTCTTCTTTTTCGTTTTAATTCATTCTTTATATTTCTAGTTATGAAATTGAAGGGAATTCATTTTAGACAGCTCATTCAGCGTTCGCTTCTTGTGCCGTTTTTGTGTTCCCCCACCGGTTCTCTGCGAGATGCTACAGCGAATAAAGCAACTGCCCACCGTGCCGTTCCCTAGCAAGTTATACCACCCGCCTACCCTCTGTGTAATACCTAGCGCTCATAATAAAACACGGCGCATATTATAGACATTTCTTTCTTTTTCCCACTGAGTTCTCTTTTGCCGAGAAATTCATCCGAAGAAAAAGGGACGGAGAGCGAGAGGGACAAAATGCGCTCCACGGGGGTTTTACTCCATTAAATCGCATGCTTTTGGATCTTGAAATATTTGTCACGCTCCGAAGGGTCCTTTTGCGTCTATAGGAAGACCTCCTGGTTGTATGACTGTGAAGCTAGCAGCAGAGGCTGAAATCTTAATTAAAACCCCGTCTTTACTACGCTACCTACCGCGCCAGCAATACACGTCTGGAGCTCAAAACTACCTCAAAGCTTCCAGAAACTTGCCGACTATCGGAAAGTTTTCAGGTAATGTTATATATATAATAAAACACCGTTATTTACAGCGAGTATATTTTAATTTCGTTCAAAAACTTGTTTACTGGAGGTACTAATATTATTGAAATTCAAGATTAAAGCTTTCTCCTGAATTTCTTTACCCTAGTGCTGCGGCAGGAAATCTGAAAGTACTGGTGTTCTATTAAGAAGGTATGAAAATCTGAAATGATTTACCTCTTTTCAACAAAATGTTCATAATGCAATTTCTACCATAATGCAGGAATGAAACGGTATCAAGTGGCGCATTAGCGCAGCCTCGAAAACAAACATAGTGACCTACTTAAGGGTAGAGCATGAAGAGCTTTCTGTGTTAGTCATATCAATGAGGCTATCGCTAATTCACACGAAATCAATAAAGGAAATTAATTCATTGCGTCTTTAAATTTGGTAAAGACTTAGTATGGCCTGTACGTAATTCAATAGCTATCGTACTGAAGAGCTACCTGGTATGAAGCGAGAGCGAAATACTGTCAATAAATAAACAAATAAATAAATAAAGAAGCCCGTAAGATCTGTCAGGCAAGGGCCTCCTACCACCTATGGCAAGGTTAGCTCAATAATACTTTTTCACTGCCCTACCAATCACTATGCTTTTATCCTATCCCATATTTCTTTCCACTTTACTCTGTCTCCTGCCATTCTCATCCACTGCACACCCATCACTACATGAGAATACCGAGAGACAGAGCAAAGTGGAAAGAAAGGTGCTTTAAATTCCTCTAAGTTAAAATAAACAAGCCAAATAGAAACATTTATGTAAATATGTACATATTATATGTTTGACACACGCCAAACACGAAGCGGAGCCTCCTCAAGGGAACTA
Organism: Tenodera sinensis; assembly: GCA_030765045.1. NCBI lineage: Eukaryota > Metazoa > Arthropoda > Insecta > Mantodea > Mantidae > Tenodera > Tenodera sinensis. The sequence continues at coordinate 71,341,150 of CM060964.1, read as the reverse complement.
TGAAGTGCAAGAAACTCAAATACTCGATAGTTGCTGATAGGGAAATAATATTATTTTATCGAGCAGAGTGTACTGCAATGTATAAAATACAATTAACAGCAGTATACTTAAATTTCTATCCAAATATTTAACAGTTTTTACACGCCTCAGTAAGTACCAGCAGACCTATCTCATTTAACACGAATCCTAAATATACGCCAGTTTCTGACTCTAGCCGTGTACCAATTTGTCCAGCGACTAGGCTCCCGCTCGCGGCTGTTAGCTTTTCCACGATATAATCCCCAGAAATGTGTGCACGAGCTACTCCTTCCTTCCTTCCTTCCATCTCCTACCTACGTACTACTTGTTTGCATTTTGGTTTCAACACTACTACCAGTAGCGCAAGTGAAAATTATAACAAGACAGCTTTAGTGGAATAGCAAAAACCAGCAAGTGATCTAAACACAGCCACGTGCATAGTTTTTGCTCCCAACTCGTAGTAGGTTTCAACAACCATTTGGGTACATCACAAGAAATGACTGTTAATTGGTGGTACAGTTTCACTGTCATCAAACGCCTAGATACGATTGAATGCATGATTAGAATATGAATATTTTGGTCATGACAACAATGATTCGTGTCACGGAGCAAGCTGGTGGCTCGATTGCGCATGATGCTCGCATTCGTGGGACCCGGATTCCATTCCCACCAACAGCTCACTGACCTTCGGCTTTAACTTTCTCTACTATGTACTGGACTCAGAATTTTGATTTCGAAATTTAACCGGAGGCATTTTTAGGGGAAAAGGTACGTGTGCGTCTGTCTGTCTGTCTGTCTGTCTGTCTATGTGTTTCTGCCTCTGAACAGCATAACTCAAAAACGAAAAGTCGGTTATAACAAAAGTTGGTATTTAAGCTTAATATCTTACAAAGATGCGACACAAAGATTTTGAAGAAAACTCCGGCACCTCAAGCTACCCTTTAAATGGAAATTTTTTTCGAAAATTTTGATTTTTTCAAAACGGCTCTAACAGTTTTGATTAAAATGTCATATGTTTAAGATATTTTTATGGCAAAAAAAAAATGTGTATTTTCAATTTTCTGGCTATAGCCTTCGTAGTCCGGTTTGCTCTTGATGACGTTTGGACAACTGGTAAATCGTAATACAAACAATGTACATCTCGTTAAAACGCACAAGTTATATCCAATTTTGGAGTGAACCATTTCGGATATATTCCTTGTTGTGTGTGAGTTTTGCAAAGCTTTTCTCAAATGGAGGGTCATTATTCACCTTTTTATCTTTTGGCCGTGAAAACAGAACGGAATTTCAAAGCCTTCAAATGGCGACCAGCTTTGAAATATTTGACTATCGCTCAAAGCCATATTCCCATATTCACCTTGCACCTACAAGATTAACATTAAGGTAATTTCTGCCAAGATTGATCTCAACTGACATCGACATATTGTGGCAAGGATTTGTGATTATCGAAAAGCAAATGTGCAATCCACCGACAGAAACAATGCATGACATTAGTTACTTGAACTGTAAGATTCCATTCGTTGCACATGAGGTTTTTATGGAAAACAAAGGCATAAAAATGTTCTAGATACACACATGACATCAGAGATCCATCAATTGTTGATGAAGCTTGCTGGAGTAAATGTCTCTAGCCTGTTATTTTCTGTTTGTCCGCACTGTGGGACAGACGGACGTGTCTCGGGTGGGGCAAAAAGAAAACGCACCTTTCTTTTGGCAATTAATGTATAGTTCAGTTCTCTTAATGATACGAGTAATTAGATAATATTGCTTTCTACTGTGTAATATAAATAGAGGATCTTAAGACCCTTGTATGAGCTCTAACTTATTTTTCAATTCAAGAGGCTGGAAGAAAAACGGTAAAATATTGAAGAACACAAACTTTTGATCTATTGATCTTCAGCTATCTTCAGCGACAATGACTATGCACACAAAATAAGCAATGTGAGTTGGAAAGGGCGCACGGCTTGTGTGAAAGAACAGTTGATACTTATTGATTGACCTAATAGTTGGTAATAACTGTGAAACGGTAGATTTGTAGTACTTATGACCTGTAAGTCACCGTTAGGGCATGTTATCTCAAGATGATCTCCGTGTAGTTTACCGAGTCAGTTGGGGAATTTAATGTTATGTCGGCTTGTTTCCATGGTAACTCATTTCTGTGCAGCAGCACAGAAAACGGCAGACCCGTACTTCAAATCCAGGCTGTCGTACTGCATTTTTCCTTCTTAATGTGCCTGCTCTATCTTATCCTACACAGGGAGTGTATAGAACAGCAATTTATTAAGCAATTTTAACATTTTGGGAGCAGAGAAAAAGTATAAACAGCGCCAAAGCTTACGAGAAAAGCAAAGGAAATTTACCAGGATATTGTTTGAAATTTCACAATAAATTGTGACAAGTAAAAAAAATGCAACATTTTCGCAACAAAATAATATGAATTCTAAGCTTTAAAAAGGATATACCATTCTTTTCACTTGACAAATTTAAACCAGCAACTAATCTAAGCTGTAAATGCACGGGGTAATGCGTATTAATAGGTATGCCCATCTTTCAACCTTTGTTTCTCGCGAGAAATTTCAGAATTTTTCAATACTCGAACTACTTCACATGATGCAGTTATTTACTAATTTGTTTAACAGTGTTTGTACTGACATACCAGCAGGCGCGGTTCTACCTTAAGGGCACATGGTCACGTGCCCCTCCTTTAAAATCAGAATTAAATTTCACGTTAAAATCAGTAATTTATTCAAAATTTGCGCTTCCTTAAAAGCATGCCAGTTACACCCATTAATTACTAGTTTGTATACTCTTTGGTTGTACCAGTTGTATTGAAACTTGGCAACATGGCTGGGGTCACATTCTCAGTGTGACTTCTTCAGCTTACTGCTGGCCAATTGCAGCTTGCCATCTTCGTGCGCTTCTGTGTACCGGGTGGGGGGAGAAACGCGAGAATGACACTACGCCGGGTCACATAATTCGTGTGACGTTGATGTGAACAAGACACTTTCCTTGTAAAAGTTAGGATTTTGGTCACTAGATGACACTCCAATAGATGAATGCTAGCAGTAGAGCAGAGACATCTATTCTAGTGGAACTAGTTCTCATTTTGCACACTTCTGTGGTATACATAGCAGCACGTAACAGGAAGGTTTTCGGTTTTCACGCTAATTTAAAAGCATCAGGCTAGTATTTCTTTAGTTTACGTGAGTCTGTTGGTTAAGTAGTTTTCTCAGGTATGAGTTAATCTAGTTTTAAGTATTCCTATGAGAATATAAGGATAAACATAGAACGTACAATAGAAAATTCAACAAATCATTTTATGAAAAGTGGGAATGGAGCTGCGGGTGTTCAGAAAAAGATGCATTGTTTTGTTTTCCATGTCTTTTGTTCGGTGGTGACGAAATCTGGACCAAAAGTGGTATTAAAGACCTCAAACATTTGTCTGAAAAGTGTAAAAAACATGGAATGTCTAAAAGTAATTTAAATAATGAAAAAAATTTAGCAGTCTTGGGGAACCTGAATATCAGAGCACAGCTTGATGATGCGTACAGAACATCTATACGTAAACACAATGAGCTCGTTGAAAAGAATAGGTACATTCTATCGCGCATAATCGACGCAATTCAATTCTGTGGGGAATTTGAATTAGGCTTGCGTGGTCATGACGAGACAGAGGAGTCTGATAATCCAGGTGTTTTCAGAGGTCTCATTAATTATACTGCAGCCCTGGACAGTGTTTTAAAGGACCATTTAGAACACTCGACAGTATTCAAAGGAACGTCGAAGACCATCCAAAATGAACTTTTAGATGCCATTCTGACAGTATGCCGGGAAAATATCATCAATGAAATTAGTTCCGAAGAATTTCTCTCCATTCAGGCTGATGAAACGACCGATAATTCATGCACAATGTCATTAATGTTAAGATTTCAAAGAGAAGGCAGAATAGTTGAAAGATTTTGGTTTTTTTTTTTTTTTTTTTTTTTTTTTTTTTTTTTTTTTTTTTTTTTTTGCAGTTAATGATAGGAGTGCTCGAGGATTAGCTGCAATAATTTTAGACCAGTTACATGAACTAGGTGTCGATAAAACTCCAGAAAAGCTTGTATGCCAAACATTTGATGGAGCTTCTGTTATGAGTGGAGAAAGGGGTGGAGTGTGTTCCCTGATAAAAGAGAAATATCCACGGGCAAATTTTATTCATTGTTACGCACATCAAGGGAATTTGAATCTGCAGAATGCCACTTCATCATCTTCACACAGCAGGATATTTTTTCAAGATCTCCAAGGCATTGGAACATTCTTCTCAAGGTCTCCAAAGAGAATGGATTTCTTAGTAGACTTCGTCCAAAGAAAGATTGGTTTTGTCCCACCAACAAGATGGTATTTTCAACACAGAACTGTAAATACTGTGTTTGAACATAAAGAAAATCTGATGAAATGTTTCGAACACATTAGAGACGCTGAACTAAACGACAAAAACGCTTCTGGCCAAGCTGCAGGATTTATTCGCACCTTAAGAGACTCTCAGTTCTCATTCTGGCTGTCTTTCTACCATAAGGTTATGCCTCATGTTGCTATCTTCTTTGACTGCATTCAACAAAAGGATAGATGCCGTTAAAATGAAAGATTTCATCAGCAAGTTTGTCAAAGCGATAGCGAATGTCCGAAAACAATATGAAGAGATTGGAATACCTTTAAATGAGCCCATGACAAAAAGGCGACATATTGATAATGGAGATGACCATACATCTGCTATCGAAGTTTGTGACAGGATTGTGACACATATCGAAGACAGATTTCAGTTTGCAGATCATTTGTGCGCATCTAAATTATTTTTTGTGGGCCAGTTTTCACAGTATAGTGCTGTTTTTCCTGAAAATGACTTTCAAACTACTTTAAAACTTTATCCAACCATAAATGGTCCGAAACTGAAAACCGAACTGGAGATATTATATGGACGCGAAGATTTCCGTACAGCCTCCGGCGCGGCCGCGCTTCTGCAGTTTTTCCTCGACAATAATATGTTGCGCACATTTTCTGAGTGTGTGACAGTGTTGAAGATAATAGTCAAAATCCCGATGACGACTGTGGAGGCTGAAAGGTCATTTTCAACATTAAATAGAATAAAGACTTCCTTGCGCAGTTCAATGGGAAATGATAGGTTGAACGCTTTAGCTATGCTGTCAATTGAAAAGCAAATGATACACAACATCCCGAAATTCAACAAGAAAGTGATTGAAGAATTTGCTGCAGTAAAGAACAGGAGGATGGAATTCATATACCGAAAATAAATACAAGGTAAGATTTTATTTTTTGCATGATTACAATTAACTTTACTGTGCCCCACCTTTGTCGAACTTCACGAGCCGCCACTGCATACCAGGGTACAATATACAAACAGGAAATATTCTTTTTCTTTAAATAAATTAACTTTGAAAATTCAAGAATCTCAGAGACTACAAAAAATAATACTTTTTCCATGGTTATTAGGAACATCTCTGACGTCTTTCACTCGCATGACTTTCTGTACTCTTGTACTAACTATTCTTACAAACTCATATTCCTCTTTCTTATTCATATAAGTCGAGATAAACATTTGCAGAAATTACCTTATTATTAATTTTATTGTAGGTACAGGGGAAATATGGGAATACAGTGAGTTTTGAGCGACAGCCAAATCATTTAAAGCTTGAAAACACGGCCAAACACACAAAAATGAATGGCGACCTCCCTTTGAGAAAAGTTTATTGCGAAACTCACACAAATAACAGGAATACCTCCAAAATGGTTCACTACACGAAAAAATGCATTTGGACATAACTTGTGTGTTTTAACGAGATCTACATTTTTGTATAGCAATATTTGGTCTATATATTACGGTTTGCCAGCTATGAAATAGCCATCAAGAGTAAACAGATAGCTATAGCTAGAAATTTGAAAATATACATTTAATTTTGCATAAAAATATCTTAAACATATAGCATTTTAACCAGAATCGTTGGTCATTTTTGAGAAAATAAAAAAATCGAAAGATTATCCATATAAAGAGTAGTTTATGATGGAGGAATTTTCTTAAAAATCTTGTCATGCATCCTTGAAAGATAATAAAATAAATACTAAATTTGTTTTTAACCGTCTTTTCGTTTTAGAGTTATGCTGTTCACAGACAGACACGCAGACATACACATACAGGCACACAAACGGAACTTTTTTTTTTTTTTTGATTCAGGAGCCTCAAAACGTGTACTTTCGGTGAAATCTAGGCATTGAATTTTTGGATCGAATAAAATACGTCCCCTATCTACTATACGTGGCAGATAAAGCAATATGATATGATGGATCTCTTTGTAAACTAATTGACGTAAAAGTGAATTTTATGTGCGTATTACATATTAAAGTGTATTGTGCAAATCATTTTTATTACAACAATGGAATGACACAATAACAATTTGTATTTAAAATGTACATTGCTGTTATCGTGGGTCATATCTGGCCTAAATTTCAACAAGTTATCTAACTTATTCTAGCCTTTCAAAATTTTACAAGTACTTTACATTCTTTAAGAAGACTGGAAAGAAACTTGAATGGAAAAATGTTTCAATACAGAAGATAGATGATGAGAGCACTGAGATAAATGTTACATACGAGGTGGCGAAGAAGAAAGTCGAAAGAGGAAACAGTAATGAAGGTGAGTGAAGTAACTTCCCTTGGCTGGAAAGCTGTGATTGATTTAAGCAGTAAAATATTTAAATGCCATGAAGATAAGCATATTCTGCGTCAATAATCACAGCGGCTATTTTCATAAAAAGCAGGAAGGTGTGAAACCTGGTCATTTAACACATCCTTTTCCTTTTTAGGGGCTTACGAACGCAAACATTTAAATCACAAAATATAACTAAAGAATTTCGTTACAGAATACGTTAGCTTTCAACTCAACGTGCTTGTCACGCTCCAACAGTTACGGTGAAGTGGCAAGGAAAATTCTGTGTAGGTCAGTTTGCCTCTGTCGGTTGAATGTGGTAAAAATATCGAGGATGGAGGGAACAGAGATGGAAACGAGGCACGCAGTAAGTTTACACGTCATCACATATATCCAGGAGCCCTGGGATGGGAGAGAGAGTTAGCCGGGACTTTATAAACACAATTCGTTTTTTTACTTGGTGTAGATTGCCATTCCGGTAGTCACCTGACAGGATAGATTGAAGCTAAGCCCGGAGCCCCCAGTGGGGCACCCGGCGGACCGAGCTCGGCCCAGGTTGATTATCAGGGTGACATGGAGAGGGGCGGAGCACACATAAATCCATACTCCAGAGAACGTTGAGGAAAGTCGAGGCAACGACAATTCCAAAGCTGACCCAGTACATGTTCCCTATCGGTGGTGAAGCTTTAAGGTACATATGTATACAGTGCGTATTGAACAACCCTCTACTTATTTTACTACATTTTAACACTGTATAGACAGCTGGAACTAAAACCACACCTTTAACATAAGACACGAATTAAAATTTGTACTATACCACAATAGTGCGATAAAATCTTTCTTCTGCTCCATTGTTTCTAACTTTGCTTTCAAGTTCAATCACATGGAACTTACTTTTGTATTTGCACATGTTTGATAAATCGAATTGTTGTGATTTGTTTTACATTTCTTTGTGTTTTAGATGACTAATTCCTCATGGCGGTTGCATTATGTATTCACAGTTCGAGCCACCATATTTCAATGTATTCCAATTAGTGTTCCAGCCAAACTACTCCTTCTATTGGCAGCCTTGAACAATGATCACCAAAGAAAATCTGTCACATTATTTATCGTTGTACAAAGCCGTGGTCATTGCACTGGTTGCTTTAGGCAACGCACCCTTGTACTGTGGCCTAAAGGAGCCAATGAACTGCTCATGGCTAGCTTCAATAATAAATAAATTGACATAGACCGGAGGTGCAGAGAGGTTGTCGTTGGTGGTTATTGTACACTTTTATTTGATTTAAATCGTTATTCTTTTACCTATGACCTGAATAACCAATAAATGCCGGTAGGTACGAACATAGATGAAATTGAATGCGATGAGTCGGGCGAAATTCTGGAAGCTGCCGAAAGCGTATCACTGGATGTGCTATAATGTCCAAAGTGGAACGATCCTGTTCTAAACATGGGAGGGTAGAAAGAGAGAGATAGACATACTGTAACGAATGCTCTTAGGCTGTTAATTGGTGCAGGAAAATTAATTTCCGATGAGAAATGGCTCTGTAAACACCCATGAATTTCTGTCCACCAATCAGCGGCCTAAGAGCGTTCCGTTACAGCTCTGTCTCGCTCTTTCTCCCTTTCTAAATGTTTACAACAGGATTGGTCAAGTTTGAAAGAGCATATACACTATGACATACATAGCATATAATCGCTTTATTAGATGGAGTTAAATACTGCTGCCGAAAGAATACAACAGGAAAACTTCTACATTCCTTGCTGCACACAACTGTGACCTTACCCTAGGTGCCATTTCTCTTACTTGCATACAGGCCTGGAATCAATATAGCATCATTGTTGTTATTTTACTAACAAAGAGTGAACGCCACATAGGTATGTCAAGAGTGATTGCATTGGTGTCTTTGGATTGCCACTTCTATTTGTATCAATGTAAAGTAAGATAAAAAATCACCAATAACTCGTTTTGGTAGTTATATACACTAAAAGTCAGAATTGCATGCAGATATACATTATATTGCCTAAGTATGCGCTAAAAATACCTTAAAATATTTTATAATTTGCCTTTGTACAAATACAATCAGTAAAGCAGGTTAAAATAGGGCAATAAACAAATGTTAATGTACACATCACCATGAAAACCTCGAAGGACTCTGCTAAGATCCCTTAGCTTTGTACGATATGTCCATCATTCTTTTCGAAGACATTTGCCATTTTTTCGCATCACTGCCACGTTTTCCACTTGTGTCTACACATTTGATTGGTCTCTCGTTAAGAGTGAACAATTATCACCAAATCATGGCTTGTGAATTAAACTATAAACAAATTTATTTTCGTAAGTAATTCATTTTCGTGTAAGTAGTTTTAAGAATACCTAATTGGGATGAGAACCCCGTAGTAGTAAGAGATGTAGGTTAAGTTTTTTGAGAGATAAGAGGAGACACAAGAAACAAAAGTGAATGTAGGTCATGAGGAGAAGAAGAAGAAATGGGTTGTAACAGTTCTGCAGCAAAATATTCCATTGTTATCACCCGCGGTCATTCTGTAGTTAGGATCTAATTGCACTTAAGTTTCCCCTAGAATACCCCAGGCAGTAAAGAAAGCGTCACATGAAGTACAAAACTAGGCCACCGTTCCCGAAAGAATAGCACGGAAAATACTTAAAGAATCATATTCCCAGTGGTAGCAGTTATCAGAACGCATGAGAATAGTAGTGTAATGCAGTGTACAAGTCTTCCAAGGAAGCGCTTTTCTCATTCTTGTTTTCCTCCCCGGCTTACAGGATTTGCTTTAACGCGTGTTGCCCGTTCCCTCTGGGGCACCATCAGTCCTCACCTCCATTGAAACACAGAAAGGGTCCGATTCTCGAGGGATTTTTGGCAAGCAAATTGAAACCTTTTCGTCTTTGCATTGGAAGCTGCTCCACCTTCTCTATCTCCTTGGGCTATCCTAGCACCAATTTCTATCATCCGCACTCCGGAATACTGACCGAACCTTCGGGCCTTGTCAACTCCTTTATTCTTCCCGACTTCATCTGCAAATGCTTTAACGTTAAGTCAATAGCCCTAGGGAAAATATTTCATGAATTAATACACAGTAATACAACTGAGAAAATAGTAAACATAGCACCAGTTTATAAGCACAGTTTAAGCTGGGAAGGGGGGTGTCAACCGCTGGAGTTATCACTTTCCCATCACTTGTTTCTAAAATTTCTAGCTTTTGAGTCATTCAAGCAATCTTCATGAAAATTAGCCGACACAATATGGAGACAACCTATTAATCAGAAAAAATAATTATGGTTTAAATTTCACATCTTTTTACTATTATGAGCTATATTAATTATTTGTCCTCATAATCATACATATTTCTGACTTTAATTAACCTTCCTATTTAATATTGTCGAGTTATACATTTCATAGTTGTATAACCCATTAAAATACCCTAAAAGTAATCTGAGCTATCAGTTCCTTTTTTGGTGTCAGATGTCTTTAAATTAATTTGTTTTATTTATAAAAACTAAATATATAAAATATTTTAGCATACTGAAATTGTTTAGCATAGGTGAATAAATATTATTTTACAGTTGGTGGCTGACATTAATAAGCATACATTTAGATACACTACGAACACATTTTATGTGTTTATCTAAAGTTGTTTTGAAATTTAAGGCTTTTATGTGAAGCATCTACAAGCAAATTAACTTTAAGATAATGTCTGCAAATATATAGCCGAATTAACATGGGGTAAGTAAAGAAATAGGCGTTTGTACAAGGGTAGAAAAAGCCATGTGAGTGAAATACATCACAAGTTTTTATCTTTAAACAAAGAAACCTTTAGAGTTCTTGCTTGCAAACGCATTTCTTTCCCAGATAAGCAGCTGAAAATAGCTGTGAATATCTGCGAACTTAATTGGAACGGTTGATAACGTTGAACAGTTCAAAGCGGTGATTGCAATTATGATCCAAATCGCTTAAACCTTATAAATAAATATGCAAGAATGCCATGAGCTATACTAGGTACAGTAACGCAGTTTTAATCTCTGTTATCTGGGCCCTTTTTGTTGTTTTATGAAAATGTAATACACCCAAGAGAAAATGTATACAAAGAAACTAAATCCTCTGGGCGGAGAAATAAAGACAGGAAAGGATTACAGATCCAAAGTGGGAGGTTTGCAAGAAGGCAGTTGAGATACAAGATTTCTAAACATACCTGGAACTTGTATAGCTGAGCAGAAAACATTCTGTACCGTTTGAAGGTTTGTTTAAGTAACCAATTATATACAGTGTAGCAGCCGTAAGGGATGGAGCCTAATTCGCGCTTTGACAGCATAAGTACATGCATGTATATTTTCCCCACAAACCGCCTCCACTCTAACTCTTCCACGCGGCCAAGTTTTGCTTTCCTTCCTTATTCCCGATTTCTCTCCCCCATACGCTGTAGATGTGGTGAGCGCGTGGTACGGCTGAAGGATCTACTTTGAAAGCCCTGTTCTCTTCATCCCTGCTGCAGGATAGTGAAGATGCTACAAGACCACATGGCCTCAAAGTTGGGGTTTCCTCTTATATCCTTTTCATTCCCGATATCTGATCGTCCAGCCGGCACAGGTGTTCTGGGTTCGAGCCACTACTTTGAAAGATGTGAACACTTGCCACGATAAATCTCTATTAGGGATGGCCAAAGGTTTTAACCCTCCATTACGCGCTTCCTGGTTGAACACCGTTTCTCGTGCGCAGCCAAGTGTGTCCGATATCAAATGTTACAAATAGTTCATCGGTAGTTATTTATAAACGTAAAGACACGATAAAATACTTAAAAAGGCACCCCACGCATTTTTACAATAAAATGTATTATTTTGTTAACATAAATTCGTTTTATTTTAAAATTATTACAAAATGTTGAAATATAATGAACCAATTGACTTTGTACCGCCATATTGCTATTGGATTTAGTAGGTTAGGACTGTAAGCAACTATGTTGAGTGTGTATGACGGACTAAGAGTCTGGGCTGAATGACCAGAATATGGCTGAATAGTCGTACTCAAGTATGTATTAGTTTAACAAAAATAAATGCCATATCATATCATGTCATATCATATCATATATCTACAATGACCTCTATTCTCTCGTTCACCTTTCACCGCTTTTCATTCATGTGTTCCAGATCTGCTTCTGGGCTTCGTGGCAAGAAGCTGTGCCGGACAGATAGCGAGGATACTTGCTCCAAGGAAAGGGTATTCCCGTGAACATTTGAGGGCTAGCTAATTGGACAGATATTTCATCACTCTCTCTCTCTCTCTCTCTCTCTCTTTCTCTCTCTCTCTGGGTGACTCCAGTTCTGTCAAGGAACTGTTAAGATCTATCTCAAACTAGAATGATCCTGTTGTAAATATACAGAGTGGAGAAAGAGGCACACAGAGACACTGTAACGCTAATAGGCCGCTGACTGATGGAGGAAACTCGTTTTCTACTTCCTCTACCACGTATAGTAAGTAGGGGAAGTATTATATTCGACCCAAAATTCCGATGTCGAAATTTCACCGGAAAGATATGTTTTGAGACCCCTAAATAAAAAAAAAAGCTTTAGAAAAAGGTATGCCCGCGCATACTATAAACTAAAGTAAGTATAACTTTCATATCTTTCAACGATGCAACACTAAGATTTTGAAGAAAATTCCTCGACCCTTAACTACCCCTTACATGGAAAATTTTTAAAAAATTTTGGTTCTCACAAAAATGACTAACAATTTTGATTAAAATGCAATTTGTTTATGAATATTTTATGACAATTTTTTTATATTTTTAATTTTCTGGCTTTAGCTTATGCAGTCCTGTTTACTCCTGATGATTTTTACATATATGGTAAGAGTAAGAGATAGACCAAGTCGGACTGCGTGGCTCAGTTGGATAGAAGTTGGCCTACAGATCCCAAAGTCGCGGGTTCAAATCCGGCCCACACCGATGGTTTTTAATTGTACTTAAAACGACACCTTCATGTCAGTAGATTCAGTGGCATGTGAAAGAACTCCTGCGAGACGAAATTTCGGCATACCGGCGACGCTGATGTGATCCTGGCAATTGACAGAATCGTTAAACGACAAAATATGTATATATTTTTTCGGCATAGACCAAATCTTACCATACAAAAAATGTAGGTTCGTTAAAGCACACTAGTGAAATGCAAATGTATTTTTTGTGAAGTGAACCATTTCGGAGGTGTTCCGTGTTATTTGTATCAGTTTTGCAATAGTTATACGTTTAACAAATGGAAAGTCATGATTCAATTTTTCACCTGTTTGGCCGTGTAAAGAGAATGAAATTTCAAAGCCTTAAAAGATTTGACTATCGTGCAAAGTCTATTGTATTCCCACATCCCCCTTTCATTTTTAAGAAAATCAGGAGTAATATAATTTCTGCAAATATTTATCTCGACTAACATGAAGAAGATAAAGGAAGAAGAGAAATTAATTGTATCATTTCTTGTGTACGCAGTGTTCCCACTCAGGTTGCCCTTTGGATCCATCTCTCCTCATCCCTCCCTCTCAGGGGTTGCATTCAAAGCACAAAGGGCCACATTGGCTTACGCACGTTGCTCTGATCTGGTTTCGAGTGCCCCAAGTGTACTTAGCCTTCCCCAACCCCCCCCCCCCCTCTCTCTCTTTCTGTTTCACAATCATAAATACATATTCCTAGCATGCAGCAAAAGTATCGTGGAAACTGATGTAGAGGGGACAGCTAACTCGACGCTAAAACAACTGATAACAAACATTTGGAAAAAAAAAAAAAAAAAAAAAAAAAGAAAGAAAAAAAAAAACTGAAAAGAGCGCATGCTTTAAATAATCACTTTTTCAAGTTAACGGTGAGCTCCTATTTTCCTATTTGATCTGTAATCCTCATTAAAAGTTTCGTTTTAACATAAATAACTCGAAGTAGTAAACCCTGTTCATCATAACAATGCGTGTATTGCTAACTACAGTAATACGCTTCATGTATTTTCCAGTTGGCCTTAAATTATATCTGTGGTAGATGATAACTTTGAAATAATAATTTTCATTACACTGGCAAATTTCATTCGGAAAGTTGTACCGTGTTTATCAGGTGACTGATCACCCCGGCACTACTATACGAACCCGCCCGTGGCGTAGCGGTGAGCCGTTTCTCCCCTTGGTAATCCTAACAATGCAAACATACACGAATATGTTACTCTTACCTTTCGTAATAAAGGCTATTCAAAATGATGCCTCTCTGTGTCTACGGTACCTGCTGAACACATGGTTGAACACGCACGAATTTACAGATCCGAAATATTTGAAAATGCACGCCGGGTATTGTCTTCCACTTCGTCAAGCATATGGGGATTTGTTGAAGCATTTCCAAGAGATAAATTATCACTTGGATTTACACCTGTAAAGTGAGCATGCTAGTATGTGAATTTTATTGTTCCTCTAGTGCCTTATTTATGTAATATCGCTTTGACATTTGAGTCTTATCGCAACATATTATGAATATATATATACGAGAACAGAAAACGCAAATACATAATGTTTGGCATATATATTTTTGATCTGAACCCTCTTGAATATTGGTGCCTGTAGCTTTGGCATCAGAAATGTCTACACTCCAAAATTTTTCATGAGGTTAAATGTCACAATTGGTGATGGTTTATAATTATTTACATATCTTGGCTGATTTCTAAGCATTTGAATTCATCCATACTTATGGTTACATTACCCAGTTGAGGGAGTGAATATACAGACTGTTAGAGGTCTATCTGTCTGTCCGTCCGTCCGTCCGTCACGGTAGGGATTCCGACACATCAGCCGATGGCTTATTATGCGTCACATTTTGGAAGGAAGGAAGATGTAAAAGTACCCTACAGGCGGCCAGAACTCATCATAAGTGCAACTACATCTACGGTGGCTCCCTAACAGCTGCAGGCAAGTTCTTCAGCATGAAGAAGTTCCTGGCCGCCACAGAGAGCTCGTGGCCAACCAGTTCCGGCTGAACAATGAGCACCCAGGTATGGTGGCCGACCTTAGCACCTCCCCTCAGCCGAGCACCATATTTTTAGAATGCAAGCACCACCACACCGTAGCCCGACGGCAAATCCGCTGATTCTTACAACCTGTAATCCTCGCATAGAGAAAATGAAATGAATCAAATGAAAGGAAGTGAAACGGGGAATGCAAGGTAAATATTCCTCCCAGCATTCGCCTGACTGGCCTGGGAAAAACCCCAAAAAACTCAAGGTTAGGAAGGTCGGTTACAGAAATCGAACCCATGCCTCCCGAATGCAGGTCATAGACGTTACCGCCTGAGCCTGGTAACTTATGGGGTAAGGGTGGATACTTGTATTATTGAGGCACAGTATAATGAACAATATTCCATCAATATTTGCTTCATTTGTGAACTTTTAATTTCACTTTATTAAGAGTAGCACGTTTTCTGGTTGGTTAGTACTTCTAACCAGCTGTAGCACAGAAGACATGACGCAGAGTGGGCCAGTCGTTAGGTCATGCTTTGCGGTGTGAAGCAAAAGGGATAGCCTGTACCTAACGGCGCTGTTCATTTCACGGCGCAGTTATGCCCATGCAAAGATCATAAAGTGAGTAAACGATGTAATTGATTTCTAGGAAAACTGCAAGACGAAGCAAAAAGACCACTAACAGACCAAAGTGGATACATACTAAGGCATCGTTTATAAAAGTATCTGTACCCCTAACTTCGTGTGTGTAAAGTATTCCTGCGATGTAAATCTGAGTACGGGAGAAGGTTGGATTAGTGGGTGGTCCGATTGCAATACTGTTAAACTGTAAGCTTTCTCCTTATTCTTCTTCATCTTGTACACACATATATTGGTTGTTCCGCCCTCAAAGAACTTTCAACCATCTCCTCTTCTTAGCGGCCTTTATATCGGTGTGTGTTTTGTCAGTATGGAGAGCTTTGTTCGTTTTCAATGCTCTTTCCATTTTCGCCTGTAATTCTAAATGTATAGTTAATATCGGACAATTCAAGAGTTGGACAAATCGCACTCCTAAAAGTTCAGTATTTTTTTCTCATTTTATTTTGCTCTAACTGAATGCAGAAATACACTGCTCTCTTCTCGTCTTAAGTACAGTCCTTCGTGATATGACAACTCACAACTGTTTTCTGCCTGTAACTTTGATTCAATTCTTTCACTCTCTTTCTTCACTTTCTCTGTCTCTATCCCTCGGGCACTAACTCTGATGTTAAAATCACTGACCACTCATAAGTGCTTCGCTATCTTGCTTCACGACTTGACGACACACACAGCTGACACATTTGTTGGCCTGGGTGGTTCAGTGGGTTAGACACTGGCCTACTGATCCCAAGGTCATGTGTTCAGATCCAGTCCAGACGATGGTTTTTAAGTGTGTTTAAAAGCGACAACTCCACGTCAGTAGTGTTGCTGGCATGTAAAAGAACTCCTGCGGGACAAAATTCCGGCACACCGTTGACGCTGATATGATCCTGGTAATTAACAGCGTCATTAAACAACAAAATAAACACAGCATCTGGCATACACACACACTAACAGCTGACTGACTCCTGTCTGTAATTCTGTTCGTTGCTTCGCCTCCTTACATAGAGAGGATGACGTAGCCTGGGCCTTTCTCGAACTTCTATAAATACGCCGGCTGCCGGCCACATCAAGTAATGTGGAATAATCCTTGCGATTCTGTCGCTCTAATTGTTGTCACCCATTCACAACAGTCGTGCAAGTCAGCCTGACCTTGAGCGTCTTTTATGCACCTACTTCCGATGGAGTGAGGCGGGCCGACTCGACGGTCCCTTATTTTGCACCACGCCCGGCGTCACAATATTAAAAATGCTTGATACTTCACTTACTTTCATTGTTTATGTGATCATGTATGGAGCACCTTCTAACTCTATGTTTTTTTCAGTCATGGAACAATGGATAATCTTAACCGTTTAGTAAATACTAGAGTCACAAGTTACTTAACACAAAACACCAGGTTTGTATATAAAATGACAGATAAGCAGGTCTTTAGTAAGCTAAAGCTATAAAGCAGTGCAGTGGAACGCATCTTTCAAAAATAATGTTTCTTCAATATTTTACCGCAACTCCGAAATTTCAACTTAGGGCGTGAATCAAGCAATGAACATGTCATATTCCCGTGGAACATATGCGCTTTTGAGTACCGGTATTTTGGGAATATGAAAGCTTTGATGTTTTGTACGTTTCTCGCACACGCGCGCACGCACTCACATGCACGCACTCGATATTTGAAAAGGAAAGCAAACTACGGGGGATCCAAGACAAATGAGAATCCAGCATTTGTGGAAGCAGAGGTATATGTCAATAAAACGCGCAACCCACTGCTATTTCCTCTTAGGACGGTTGAATGTAAAACAGAATAAACTTCTGCACTACCTAACAAGTTGTGAGCAGCCACGATGATATCGAGTTATGGATCGATATGGAGGATGACACGGTGATATGCGCAAATAATCAGACTTCAGAAAGCAAAGGTCCTTAAGTACGTATTGCTGCTATGGATACATTTCTCTTGTAAGTGATGGCCAAAAGGGTAACACAATGGTTACCTTCTAGAGCTTGAATAATTACCTTAGTTGCACACCAGCGGTTAAAAAATAACAGGGTCAGAAGATAACTAGTTACTCAGCGATTCTTTAAATTTATCCATTATGCTACGTAGTTCTATTAGGAGCCAGTTTTTGTCCTTATCGCTAGAGCTTGGTCCTAGGCTATAGGCAGTGTTACAGTGCCCCTCAAGACAGCGTGGCACTATCATTGTATTATATCTTCGGGCGACAGAAGTATCAATTGTGTCTTTATCTTAAAACAAATATTAATTGATGATAATACACATATACAGTATATAATATATACTAGTATTTATTATACGTTTAAGGGAATACATTGTTCCTGTTATGTTGTGTTGGCAGATGTTTTTTCAGACATCCTTATAGCTTATCTCCCTTCCAATTCCACCCATGGTCTCCAAGATAAGTGAACTTATGAACTAAGACAGACGCAAAATTTAATGGCGGCTGATAGCTGACCATTACTATGCTCTTTCTTGATGTGCAAATAAATTGTTTGGGCGCAAATAATATTTATATCAGCGGCTTTACAACGTGATTTCACAGCGTTTGTAACTACACAATACGCCAAGGCGTGCCAAGCCTATGACTGGATTTTGTATAGAGCCACCCGCCATTAAATTTTCCGTCAGCAATGCTCACCTTTCGTATGTAGTTACGCCAACTATAATTTAAGTGGAAGCCAAAGACTCGCAGGACTGAATAATTATAAAAATATGGCCAGCGTGTAACAGTTTTATACGATTTAATTATTTTGCTTATTAATCACAAACTCTAGGCCAGGGTTGACGAACGTTACTCAGCAGGTGTGAACACATTCCCTCCCTTCGTGAACACGAAAGCGGAAAATCGGGGAATACAAAGTGAAAACCGGTTCTAGCGAAAGCGTGTTACCGTAGTTATGGAGGGGGACTCCTCTCTTCACACCTGCAGAGTAACGTTCGTCAAACCCGCCCTAGACACTCTGATTTTACAAAGATACAGCGAGGTGATTGTTACCGGTAGCAAATAAATACAATCTAGAGGGTAATATGCTAACTGTTACTTGAAACTGTTAACGAACCTATGCACAAGTTATCATCTGTATACGAAAATATGGTTTGTCACTCCCCAGAGGCTCATACTTAATGTAATGTAACTGTGAAATTTGAACAAAAATTGTAAAATACTAAAAGGGCATACCTTATCAAAATAATATATTAGGAATTTTTACTTTGAGAAAACAAATATTTCATTTACAGTTGTTTTAAACTACCATTAATAAAGCCAGAAATGTACAAGTGCAAGCATTTTGTAGACACGCCCAGCTTTAAAACGTATCTGGCAAACATTATTCCACAATGTTTTCATACTCAATCGCTTCACAGAAGTAACTGTTAACAGATTTGTTTCAATTTTTTCATAGAGACTCTCAAAAGTAGAGTAAAACAATGGCATAATACCTTTTCTAAAATAAGAGTTCTAATAATCAACTTTCGAAAACAAGACCATGAATACTGAAATGAACAAAAGGTGATCATTTTCTAGTATAATCACCATTAAAAATGAGCTGTTTATAATATGTTTTAAAATAAGTTGCTCTTAAATCAGAATTTTATGTGAATATCTTTAAATTGCATGGTGTGGTGCATTTTATTTTCAAAATGGATTTACATAGTAAAACATTAATATTTCAGTAACCATAATACTCACAAATGTAAAACATTCATTTTATTTGCGTAATAACTGTACTAAGTTTCAACAGGTTATCTCATGCTGTGGATTGTTCAAATTTCATAGATGCGTTACCACAAATCACAGGATTTTAGATAAAGGCTGAAAACCAGATCTAAGAATACATATATCGGTGCTGCTAGGCATGCTGTTACATGTCAAAATAGCAATAACTGCAGCTAAAATATAGAACTAGACTGCAAATGACCTCCATATTCTGGATGGTTAACAGTTCCGATACTTTCAGCCCTCTAACCTATCCAGTAGGTGAGAGAAGCAGCCGCTGTGTTTATGTCGACCTTTTTTTTTTCAGAAAAAAAGCACTTTGTTTAGGAGGCTGAGTGCACATCGTGCCTAAGGCGTATCCAGTACAACGGTGAGCTAAGGAAAAAAAAGCACCCACCATCTCGAAATTTAATCCCACATTCTTCTTTAAGCAAAGGTTTTTCTTTATTATACTTTTATTTGTTGTTTTTCCTTACATTGTACACTTCAACCCGAGCAGCCATGTTGTGGTTAAACACTACACCTGAATTTAATAGATAATGCTACTTGATTCTAAAACAAATACTCGTACGAGAAACTCCATCAGTACTGTGACGTCGGGATTGGCACACAACAATGGACGGGACCAAACTACTTAACAGTATATGCCGTGCCGGAGAGCGTGCAAACGTTCAGGGTTAGCCTGCCTCACGGGTCTGCTGTGTGTATGTGACTAGCAACAGTGGAGGCCACAGAAACAAAAGCTACTTTCCTAGCGCCTTCGAGAAGGATCTGGTTGATTCATTTTTTATGCATATGTGTGTGCAAAGGCGACAGGAGGCCAAAAACAGCAGTGAGTGAGCTGGAGTGAGTTTTAGAGTTGAGTTGCGGACATGAGTCGATCAGTGTGTCAGTGAGTGTGAGACAACTGTGCGTTTGTGTCGTCAGGTGATTCACCGAGCCTCGCGAGTGATTGTAACGTCGTAATTAGAATATGAGGGACAGAGGAAGTGAAAAAAGCATTAAAAGGAAATAGCAAGATTATGAGAAGTAAATATTGTGAGTTGTAATAGCCCGAAGGACTGTAGACTGTGTCAACGGCGAGCAGAAAACTGTATACTTGTGGGAAAATTTTAGAATAAACTAAAGCGATAGAGGAGTAACCGGACCGATTTTTTGTCGTTTGGTCACATTATCTTTCTGAACAGCAGGCACAAGTTGAAAAACTTTCCCAAAGTAGGGTAAACTTCATGCCTTACAACATAATACCTAATTATCGTTGTCAGAGAATACTTCCTAGAATGATAATTAGATACTGAAATAGTACTTTACGCCGCTCTTATAAACAGAGTATATGACAGCAATTAGATGTTGGGCCGCTGGGTAAACCCAAGAGACAATGCACGCACTTTGGGGGTAGAAAGGACATAATTGTACCAGAGGGCATCAGTGCACTGCCAAGCTACTTTTTTTGTAACCTTGAGACCGAACCAGTACCTTCCTTATCCGATGGAACCATCTTTTTATTTTTACTTTAAAACAGAATTACTACACTAGCAACTACGGTTGTAAAACTACCGGAGACTACTCTAGACTATAATAAGTGTATATTTCCCTAGTAGAATTGGTCAGTTAAGAACCTACCCGCATTACCTCTTAGGTAATTTCAGGTGTTTTCTGATTATGTTTAAGTAAATTCCTCTAAAAACCAGAAGCGTTGAACTTTAAGCCCTCTCGAATCTGAAAGAGGTTAAAGAGCCGCTTGAACTTCTTTTTGATCACAGTTTTTGTTTGTCATTATGTTTGAATTTCTCATTCAATTTTTGCTGCTCAATTAGTTTAACTTCATTGCTGACCAATCAACTATCAATTTTTACTTTATTTGTATTAATTGAGAAGCATGAATGTGTAACACATATTTACAATTATTTACAATAGGGACAGTAATAAATAACACAATAGGGTCGGACCCGGATATGGCCCTGACACTGTAACCTCTTCTTGGATCGGGCTCGGTCTTGGTTGAGGCTGGACCGGGCTGACCCATGCAGACCTCTACATCAGCAGTGTTAGGAGATGGCTGAAACATTTCAAAAATGGGGAAGCGGGTGTGCAAGATGAGTCCTAGAACCACTTCGAAGGAGCGCAACAAAGACAGTTGATGAGCTCATTAAAGGAGACAGGCGTCTCACTGTGTTGAAAAACTTGTGGTAGGACATAGTGCGGTGCAAGTAGCTATTGCAAGCGTAGGTTATAGAAAAGTTTGTGTTAGTTCGGCCCTATATTTATTGACCAAAGTCCACAAACTTCACAGAAGAACCATCATCCAAAAAAGAGATTTCAAAACGAAGGTAAGATTTCTGGACGAGCATTGCGACAGGCGATGAAAGCCGATTCCATCATCATGAGTCAAAGGAATGTCATCACTTGGACTCGCCATCGAAGAAGAAAGTGAACACAGCGCAATCTGATGGGGAAGTTACGGGCAGTGTCTTCTAGGATGCACAAGCTTGCATTTCGGTTGATTCATTTGAACAGGGAAAGAGAACAATGCAGCTGGCTACATCCAAGCACTTTTGAAGCTCCATCTTGCATTACGCGATAAACGCCCTGGAAAAAATATCAGGAAAACGCACATACTCGCACTACTCGCATCACTGTGGAGACGATAAGGACTTTTGGATGGGAAACTTCTACATCTTACATACAGTCCCGACTACCATCTTTTTCGTTTCGCTAAGGAGTAGATGTAAGGACAACGCTACCAGACGGTGGAGCATATTCGGAAAGCAATACGTCAGTATTTTTGGACACCTGGAACTGGATTTTCATCATAAGGGCATTTTCAACTTGCAGAAGGATTGAAAAACGTGTGCAAAGAAATTGAGATAATGTTGAAAAGTGACAGAGAAGTATGTAGATTAAGGTGATGCACTGTTTGCATATAAAATAAAGATTACAATTTCTAAAAGTGTTTCACCTTCTTCAGTATGGCCCTCGTACATAAAATATGAGTATGTATTATTATAATATAACTGTGCACGAGTTGTTATGTCGATGGATGAAACTTGTTTCCAAAACGGATTTTCTTCCTAGAATTCAAGAGGACAGCCCCTGATTTCCATACTTCTTTCCTCTGTTTTAAACACTAATATGACATTATCTAAGAATGAGATTATTAATGACAGTAGTGATATAAGATCTTACAGCAATGTTAAATTGAATCAGAAATATATGAAGCTTAATTAATAAAATGATGTCTATTGTTGAACATCGAGAAGTGAAGTTTAAATATGTAACTAGCAGATCACATTAAAATATGAAAGGAATCAAGGAAAACAAGATGAGAATAGCCGGAACGAAATAGAATGCGAAGAAACGTGGGCGGGGGGAAGGTGGATAATAAGAAACAACAATGAATGAGAATACACCGGAAGCAAAGTACAATAGGCATATTGTTAAATTAAAAATAGAATAAAAATAAAGCTGAGAGCTGTATGAAATGTATTACGGGTTGGAAGATGATTTCAAAGCTGCTAGCGAAGCGAGTTAGGGCAGAAATTACTGCGTACCGGACGTGAACAGGTCTTCCAGTTAGAGGAAGGACAAAAGAAAGCCATTCATGTACAGAAAGAACTTGGCAGAGTCAGACAATACGGGGGAAAACCAGAAATTAGAAACTCACTCATGGGGACAGAAAAGTCAGCCAAGCTTAAATAATACTATAACTATTACAGGTGAACTTTCTAATAGTGAAGGGCCAATCGGAAGCAATAAAATGTTGACATTTTCTTCAGCGAAAACAGTTGGAAACCATGTGCCTAAATTAGAAACTGACCTGGCATAGAAGCTTATCTACGAGCAGAAATAAAATTCAAAACAAAATGGTTACGTCGGCACTTCGTGTCGTTAGTCCGTGGTATTCAGACCCAAAATCGTGTCACACTTCGGGAACTGGGGAATATCTATCAGTAAGTATTCACAATGCAAGAGGGAGAGTGTTATACAAGGAGGCAAGCACGTTCACTAGAAGTATCTGGTGATGTAGGAAGTTGGCATTGGCGAATCTAAGGAGGCAAGATTGTAAATCTGAGTTATCTTTAGATCAAGGTGCATGTACCGGTGCATTGCACGGTGCAAGGTGCAAAATGCGACTGCGGAAAGTTGCCCTCACTCTTTGCTTAAGCTTTTCTCTCTCTTGCTTTGCCATGCCGCTCTTCCTCACTTTCAGCCATGTTTCTTCCTCACTGGGTAATGTTTACGTGCGGTGTGCTGTGCTGAATTGGTCAATCTCTTTTTTATGGCCCAATCTGGTCTTTTGTTTTAAGGGGAGGTTGTAAGCTCTATGTTTGCAATGTTAATTTTAAGAAGTTTAACACTGCTTTTCAGAGAAACTATTTTATATTACGTAGATATGTTGATTTATATTTTTAAAACAATTATAATAAATATATTATTTCTTTCACTCATTTAAAAAAAATTCTGGCATCCATGATTTTAATGATAGTGTTATAGCAAAAACTCAATACCATCACAAATAACACAGAAATGAGTGGTAAAAGCTTCATTACTCTAGAATAAGTGGTTCCTGAGAAAAAATGAGACAAATGCATGCAAAAAAATAAGTTTTAGAAAATGCTCAATAAAATTTAGGGGAGGTTATAAGCTCTATGATTGCAATGTTAATTTTAAGAAGCTTCAACTCCACTTTTCAGAGGAATTATTCAATTTAGAAGTATGAAATTTTGTACACATATAAATCAATGCTTTTTTTAAAAGACTGACCTTTTATATCACATATATATTATTTCCATATTTTTTTTTAAAAAATAACGAATATATAATTTTTTAATCATATCCATTCTTGGACAGTTAAATTTATTTTAAAGACACTCCTGGCAAGTTTTTTAGGGGTTAAAAGACTATATTATGATAAAGTAAATGCAAAATCACCAAAAGATATAAAATTGATATTTTTTACTCAAACCAGCTTACAACCTCCTTTATGATCTACAAAGCACAGGTGCAGAACTAATTTTTGGATAAAGAATGCTCTTCTCCAAGAGGTGGCAACCTGTTTATTTCCTCCACTCTAGCGTCCTTTCTGATTTTATCACACGTGTGTTCTTTTATAGAGTCTTGCAACAGATGATTTCCTCATTCATGTAATTATTGTGCTGCAGATGCGATATTTCACTCCAATGCAATGACTTCCAAAAAATAAGTAAGATACTACTCTTATTTAAAGTGACTTTCGACATTCTTTGCTTTCTTTGTAGCAGGTTGCTCCAGTATCACGTAATTGTATTGCACGTATCTATTTCACTGATAAGCTGGCCGTCTTTCAGCACAAGCTACCTCGATTCTTCGCTCTGCAGCGCGCGATTTGAACTGAATGTAGCCTAGTCACCACGATACACGCTGCAAGGATGCTTTGCACCTTGGAATACACACGCTGCGATTTTAAGTCTTGAGAGGCCCTGCTTTAGATTGATTGTGGGAAGCTCAGCTATATCGAAGTCAACTCTAATGAAGGGGGAGCGAGGGGAGTGTTGTTTCGTGTGGAACAGATAAAGGGTTATCTAGGAATATAATTATTGTGTTATTCTTTTCTTCATGTATACATCCACCATACAAAATTCCCCTCAATTCACAATTCCTAACTTCATATCCGCTAAAAACCAGATCAAATTGAGAACTTTTTTCCTCTATCAATATGTGTGCAAAAATTTAATTCAATTTGTTATAAAGTTGAGAACAATGAGTTACATAATTCGATGCGTAATGGAAACAAATATAAGCCAAACATAATTCTTTGCCCAAGGACGATTTCTTCATTGCATCTCCTCCAGTCTTCCCTATTTCTTATTTCCTTTGCTCATTAATAATTTATTCATAACATTGCAAAGCAGCGGTTGTAGTAAGAGCCTATTAGGAGTATGGTGCCGAACAACCGTAGGGTTGGAGAGATAAATAGAAATAATTAGACGCAGTAGCGTTCTTGCCCAGAGCTGTCTAGAGGTAACCAGATTGTTCCATAATTTTTTTCTCCCCACCTCCCGAAAATTCTAGAACTCTCTCTAAAACTCCAGTGACTGTATAAGTGAAAGACCTTAAGTATAAGCGAGATAGTGAATTGTTCTAAGACAAGTTCTGCTACAGTTTGTTCACCAGCTCATGGTCCCTGGCAGGAATGCAGCAGGTCAGTACGTTAGTAAACAATTTCATATGCACAGCGATATCCGAAGCTGGACTCGTGTTTCTGGTCACGCTTATGATAGTAGTGCCAACCTAGGAATGTGCATTCACGCTGCATTAAAGCAAAGTAGTTGCTCAAAATAGCAAAACTTTTAAGCACACTTAAAAACCGCCTGAATGGACCGGATTTGAAACCATGACGTTGGGATCAGTAAGCCAGCGTCTAAGCAACTGAGTCACCCAGACCGACAAAGATCGTGACATTGATAATAAGGACGATGCTGATGATAAATAAGGACTCCACCATACCAGAGCTTTAAACCAGTTTCATAATTTCTATCCATGCCACATGTTAACCCACCTATATTTCAAATGATTCCATTCGAGTTTGTTCAAATTGTCAGAGCATCAAAGTTTGAGGATTATAATAAACAAAATCTAATTTCCTTAGTTCTATGGAATGCGGCATGACAAAATGAAGCAGATGTTAACCTCTACTTCAGTGCCCTTAAACTATTTAATACGATTCTGGGAACAAAAACACTGGAGACACATTTTCGGATTGCAGAGCTGTGTAATTGGTATAATCCATTTTATTCTAGTGATTGGATTTGAGATAGTAGCAGCGCTGCCTTGTTTATTTCCTTTTCAGTTAGTGTTTACAGTAGCCACTCTTAATTCCGCGACGAAAGTTCCTCTTTGTCGACAGCGGGAAATGCGTGGGATGGGCATAACTTTTCTAAGCCTTAAACATCGAAAAGGTGAACGCAAATGAAAACAAACAGTACGTTTCCAATGGCAACTCCATTATACAAATTACGTTATACTTCATGCGTTCATTAAATTTGAGGGTTAAACTTTTCCATCGTAAGACAGCTTAGCCTTATGCAATACATTTTTAAAACTCTATAATACCCTCATGAATATTTAAAACGCGACACTGCACAGCAACAGGGGAGCATCGCGATTTTCTCTCTCTCATTTTTTTTTCGAAGTGTTAAAGTAAAGAACATATGCTCTGAGCAGTGAACTAAGTTTGAAGTTTCTTCTTGAGTAAATGAGAAGACGGAAAAGAAAATATAGAGGTAAACAGAGCAGTAAAACTGCAGCTGAGAAAGCGAAAGGAGCAATGGTAAAATAATGAGCAGTAGAAAAGTGCTGGAACATCGTCGAAACTTACCCGAAGAATACTGGTTTCAGTTTCCAGGTTCACCAAAACATAAAATAAAATCTAAATCGTGCACCCTATAAAAACACAAATTGACGCTTTGACATACATGTTACAACAACAATAACAATAACGATGACGATGACGATAATAAGTAAAAGTTGTACTCGAATGGGCATTTAAGGAGCTTGTCTATCTGTTTCTTTCATGAGCTCATTTAGTGAGCATATTCTTTTTTCGCACTGGTTGCAGTGATAGAGTTCACATTTTTTTCACATGATCTGCACGCACACTGATCGCTTGGTGGAATTTCTTAGTTGTACTCATTAGATGGTGTGATTTAGTGTTTCCGTTGTGCTTTTGTCACTCCTGAGAGAAATTGTCGTAATGACAAAATCCATGCAAACACAAGGGCACGTAATCTGTGGTCCGTAATGTTAGACAATAGCAGCATATACAGGAATGAGTTTATTCCCTGGAAAATAAAGTCCTCTAACTGAAGTGGAAAACATTCTAAGACTGGTCTTGTCTATTATCACGCGCTCCACTGACTGGATTTACCCCCGTGGTTTCTGCAACTCCTTTAACGCACGAAGGGTTATCTACTTACCCCAATGCCGGCTGGAGTGGGTCACCTATTATATACCAAAAGTACAATAATGATATTCACGTGCTCTAAAGGAATTAGGGGGCACATATAAGTATTATTTGAAAACTTGAGGGGGCCCAAATGACCTAGTCGACGGGCCCTTAAATACCACTCACTTACTCACTCACTTATTCACTCACTTACTCACTCACTTATTCACTCACTTACTCACTCACCAACTTACTCACTCGAACCATAATGGTATGTATTTCATACTTTGAGAAAGTAAATTTCATATTATGGCAGATTTTTCTGTATATTGTGACTATACCTACTTGTTATGTAAATATCTGAATGTTGTGGATCATGTTGTAGGTATATAATTAAATCCATATTTCTTACGCTTCAACATTTTCAAGGAAACGCCAATCTTGAATAAGGAAATATACACACTAGAATAACTTATAACCTTCACATCAATAATATAACATATAAGGAATATCAGTAAGTTTGCAGTGGGTGGAGGAAGTTGAGTAGGTGCCGCATTAGGGATGTTTGGCTAACTTAGCACTTTGTCAGCGCCTACACGTTCCTGTTAAGGATATCCAAAGGGGCGCGCATGACGTCAAACGCAATAAAACATTTCACCCAGAAACATCTAACTTCATCAACTAGAATCCGTGCAACATAAATAAGATTTCCGCGTATTTTGCCGAGGCAGGTGTGAACTTTTAAATGGTTTCCGTTTCTCGTTTCAGCTCTCTCCAATTACCGGAGACAAATTAAAGAAGTTTACTAGAACTGACAGGGCGACAGAGCTTTGCACTTCCCCTTTTCTCATTTTCTAGAGTCTAACAAGCAGGTTATTTCTTTGGGTGAAGAACGCCTAAACGATGATTGGAGGATAAAACGAAAATGTTCGCAACCTATTCAGATGAGGGAGACAAATGCTAATAAGTAGTTAATTGGAAATGCACGCACAGAGTTTTAATTATACAGGTCAGTTCCTCAACTTGAACTGAAGTGAGCAAGAGCCTACCTTCCGGTTTTATATTTCAATGTTACTGCTTATGGAGAGGCATCCGTGAAAATTAGAAAAACCCACAATTTTTGTCACAATGATGTGAATATCTGCATTCAAGTGTGCCACATCTACCAGATTGCACTTGTCTATGTAGGACAGTTTTTGGAAAAATAAATATTTATTGGACTCTTTGAAGCAATTTTAGTGCAGTATAAGAAATGCTTCATATAAAATATTGCTTGTTATAAATAAATTCTGGCGAAATATTTATTTTTATTATTTCTATAGAATCTAGTAATTTTGTTTAGCTACATTACACTGTTTTAAATAAAGAACTATTAATAAGCTTCAAAATCAAAATGCATTTAGAATACGAAGTTTTATAAAGCAACTATCTAAGAATATTTGTGCCAGCTTTCAAGGAAATTGCACTACGAGTATTTTGAAGGTTAAAAAATCTGATGTGTTGCACTCACATGACTTTCTCTACTCCTGTACTTAGCATTCTTACAAACGCTTTTCCTTCTATCTTCTTCGTGTTAGTCGAGATAAAAATTTGCAGATATTATCTTATTGCTAGTTTTCTTGCACGTGCAACAGGAATATGGGAATACAGTTGGCCTTGAGCGACAGTCAAATATTTCAAAGCTTTCAAATTCCCTTCTCTTTGCACGGTTAGTATAAAAAATGAATAGTGGTGTTATATTTGACAGAAGCATAAGTTCTCCAAAACTTACACAAATAGTGGGGAATATTTCCGAAATAGTTCGCTCTACAAAATTATTAGGACAAATTGTGTGTTTTAGCAAGATCTAGATTTTTTGTACAGTAAGATTTGTTACGGTTTACCAGCTATGCAAAAGTCATCCAGAGTAAATAGGACTTCATGGGCTATGGCCAGAAAATTCAAGATATATGTTTATTGGCCATAAAAATATTTCAAACATATGGCATTTCAATGAAAATCGTTGAAGCCATTTTCAAGAAAATAAAAACTTTCGAAACATTTTCCATATAAAGTGTAGTTCAGGGTGAAGAAATTTTCTTCAAGATCTTCTTGTCGCATCCTTAAAAGACATTAAGCTTAAATGCCAACTTTGGTTTTTATCCCAGTTTTCATTTTTGTGTTGTGCTGTTCACAGACTGACACACACACACGCACAAAAATTAAAATTATTTTGTTGTTTAACGACGCTGTCAATTGCCAGGATCACATCAGCGTCGCCGGTGTGCCGGAATTTCGTCCAGCAGGAGTTCTTTAACATGCCAGTAAATCTACTGACATGGAGCTGTCGTTTTTAAGCACACTTAAAAGCCATCGGTCTGGGCCGGGTTTGAACCCGCGACCTTGGGATCAGTAGGCCAGCATCTAACCAACTGAGCCACCCAGACCGACACACACACACACACACACACACACACACACACACACACACACACACACGCACGCACGCACACATGGATCTTTTTCTAAAAATGTTTATTCTATTTATTTGTTTGTTTGTTTATTTATTTATTTATTATTATTATTTTTTTTTTTTAATTCATGGGACATATTTCCGCTGAAATATTCACATCGAATTTTGCGTGGAGTACAATAGTCCCTGTACTTTACGTAGTAAAGCAATAGCAAGCAAAACAAAGGAACTTTAAAGTTTTATGTGTATGGCAACATATATTTAGTGCTTTAGAGCTCCCTTGCATCATATGAAGCTCCTTCAGCTAACTGTTGAGCTTCCTCTTTAAATTTTGTCACTCTTAACTATTTTTGG
This sequence comes from Tenodera sinensis, assembly GCA_030765045.1. Lineage (NCBI taxonomy): Eukaryota > Metazoa > Arthropoda > Insecta > Mantodea > Mantidae > Tenodera > Tenodera sinensis. The sequence goes on along the minus strand of CM060964.1, from coordinate 71,311,375 downwards.
TTATTTGAATTTGTATTTAATATACCTAGTGTACTCTGCTTTAATCTTTGTTTGTCCCTAACATTATTACTTCCTTTGCTGACTGGACTTACTTTACTAGCTGTAGCCCGTTTCTTTACATAGAGAGTAGCCTCACAACCCATATTGAATTCACTAATGGCTAAAGTCTCTGCAAGTTGTAATTTCGTTTTAGATTCAGAAAACACGACCACGTGGTTAACACATGTATACAGACAAAAATTTCGCCATGCTTGCGCTGCCTGCCAGACTTGCAGAGGTCTTAGCGGACTGCAAAACAGCGGATGATAGAATTTCTAAGTTTTTAGCGGAGCGTGGTGTTGATTTGAGGATGTAAAATTTTAGATATTTCTTTTTATGCTTTTTGATATATTTATCACCTTGTTTTATATCTGGCTAGTAAAACTGTTTTTTACGTTTATGTGTGTATTTTCTTTATTGCTAGTAATTCTATTTTTGATGCAACTTTATATGTGGCTGCTGTCATGAATTTTTAAGGGCACTGGTGACCTCGAAGTTGAGTGCCCTTAAACCCACAAACCACCAGTTATTCTTAATTTTATGAAGTAATGAGACAAATAACCGCTTTCGGCGAAACGGTTCCTTATTGACAATAATTCTATTGGACATATTTCTTACACCCATCATCTAGAATCTCTGGTTAACGTATGGCTGAAGCAATACCTTCCATCTGGTGCAATTTAGCATTGAGAGATACAAAAGTTTACAAACTGGTACATCCTGGAATTAATTACTCCATTTGGAATCAAAATTACTTTATCAAGAAGCCAGAGACTCTTACCCTTAGCATAATTTGAGGGTTTAAGTAGAGATTTAACTAAAACAGCGTAAGTGTGAGCAGCATTTACAGAAGGTCTGACTCATACTCTACAGATACTCACAAGGAAAACGATTTTAACCGGGATTCTTTGGCAAGGCAATTTATTACCTGGTACAACAGAGCGCACAATATTTCTCACTTAACTGCGGTCTTCTCCAGCGTAATCCTAGCTCCAACCCCTTATTTCCCCATTTGGACCAATTACCTGCATATTTTGTGCACCAAGATTTCCATGCTGTACTAATTTTCTTGAAATATCTGTAAGCAATACAATCAAATTGCACAAGTCGTTTTTGTTTCGCAGCCAGGTTCTGGCGCGATGATGCAGTGTGGTGGAGATTAGGGCACAGACAGATAGTGGCCAGCAAGCAAAACCTACAGAAGGAGATGAAGTGCGCAAGCGTGTTACGTCGAGCTCTATATATCTACAACTCTGACTGCGGCTACGACCGGAAATTAGAAAGAGACCGAATTTGCTCTCAACGTTGTTTGGCTCCGCTTGCTTATCCCGGACTATGGCATGTGTTGGGAAAACTGCTTCTTGTGTACTGGGTTTTGTTACACGCCCATTCTCCTTTCTTTTGTCTTTGTGGTGCCTTACAGACCGAAGCTTTTGAACTGCAACCGAATGGAATACATTTTTTACTTTCTTAACTGCCATCTATAGTAAGTAAAGCGTTCGGCCAAAAATTGATAACGAAATTTTAACGGAAATGCACGTTTTGACGCTCTCTCAAACATAAAAGAGAAAAAAAAAATTTAGAAATATATTATGCCTATGTATGGCTGGAAGGGCATAACTCAAAAACGAAAAGTTGTTTAAATAGCAAGCTTAGTGTTTAAGCTTAGTTATCCTTCAAGGCGATATAAAGATTTTCAAGAAAATCCCCACTCTAACCACAATTATATTTAATGTTTTCCAAATTCTCGAAATTCTCGATTTTCAAAGATGTCTCTTACGATTATGAGTGAAGGACAATACATTCAATATATTTTAATAATAAATGTAACGTTTATCTTGAATTCGATGTGGATAGCCGTGAAATTCTCCTCATTCGGAAAGAATCTTATTCATTAATGTACTTAAGTACTTATTTACTTATGTATTCATTTATCTATTTACTCACTCATTTACTTATTTATGTATTCATTTATTTATTAATCAATTCATTTATTTATTTACTTAATGTACGTTCCTCATTTGAGAGCTGCCAGGAAGATAAAGTACACTTTACAACTAACAACCTTTTTAAAAGTTACGGTTATGTTACATTAGTTATGGCACATTAAATTAGTATTAATTGATTTCAAGGACATATAAATGACAGGTATAAGGTTAAAATTTAAGTAATATCTGAATAAGATTAATGTTGTTAGAATATTACATGTCACTTTCAATGTATTTCCTAAATAAATAAATAGATATAATATATAAATATATTATATACAAATGATAAGCCTTAGGCAAAAACGTACCTTAAAGAAGGGCAGATTTCATTAAACACACCTTTTATGGCACCGTTATTTCAGGGTTACACAGAACGAATAGTTCGAATTGCTCAATACTTTGAAAATGTGACTTTAAAACAATAGCGGTTATTTCTTGTGATTGTTCGAAAAGAGTACGAAATTCTAAGACCAGCTTACGTCGCCGAGTTCATAAACATTCGTAAACTTTCAAGTATCCTACAGGGGTATCATTTAAACCCTGCTAGGATCTACGAGAGTGATGTCAAACAAACTGATAGTGGGGGTAACGTCTTTGTTTCCATCCTTAAAATAAAAGGGACAATGCAAATTATGCAAGCGGGCATTGTACTTAATCACGTACTGTTCCCGACGTTTACTGCACTGGAGTCGTAGAGATACTAACCTGACACCCCTATGGTCTTACAAATACCTCTGCACTTGCTTTGTATCTACACGAATGTGTAATGTAGCTATTTCTACAAATGTTTCTGATTAAAATTAAGTTAGATGGAGAAATAAACTTTCATAAGAATAATTTACCCACTAATATGCGATAGAAGGTAGAGAAAGTCACGTGAATGTACACATATTTTTACTTTTTCTATTGCAACCCTATGGTAGAAAAATGTGGTCACAGTTATGTGATTTTCTCTACTCACTATATTCTTATAGCTTCTAAAAGCTAGTCATAGAAAGGTTATTTGTCTCATTGCTTCATAAAATTAAGAATAACTGGTGGTTTGTGGGTTTAAGGGCACTCAACCTCGAGGTCACCAGTGCCCTTAAAAATTCATGACAGTTGCATCAAAAATAGAATTACTAGCAACAAAGAAAATACACACATAGACGAAAAAAACAGTTTCACTAGCCAGATATAAAACAAGGTGATAAATATGTCAAAAAGCATAAAAAGAAATATCTAAAATTTTGCATCCTGAAATCGATACTACGCTCCACTAAAAACTTAAAAATTCTATCAACCACTGTTTTGCCATCCGCTAAGACCTCTGCAAGTCTGGCAGGCAGCTGGAGAGAATCTCGAAGGTGCTGTAGAGAGGAACACTCTAGCAGCACGTGACGGACTGAAAAAAGGTTGTCACACACCGGACATAGATGGGCAAGGTTCCTTTTAAATAGGCAACCATGCGAGAAATTGCAGTACCCTGGCTTTCAAATTCCATACACTTTTCATGACATCACCAGAAACAGTTAAATTGGTGATAGTATTCAGAAAATGACAAAGTATTGTAATAACTTATCTAGGAAAAACAAAGAAGATGTTTGAATTAAATTGAATATTTTAAAGGGACATGTAACTTTTTTAAGTTTCTATCTTTTATGCTATATACGCAAAATTCCTTTCCAGTGAAAAGTACTTCACAGGCTATTCCAAGAAAATTAAAGATATACATTGTGTTTTTGCTTTACTTATAATTGTTGAATTGACAATTCTGTCCAGAATCAACTTTTGGTTCCTTGATGTCTTGGAATTTAGCATTTGCTTTGGGAATTTCCACCAATATATTCAATTTACATTCAAATGTTTTTCTTTTGTGATATATTCATTCCTCATTTTATTTGCTAAAGGCACCCTCACCTGACATCACAAATATCATATTTGAGATGTTTATTTCAGCCGTTTCCAAGTAATTGGGCTTGTTTTGATAACTTGTATGCGTCTTTGTAATTTTGTTTCGATGAAAGAAGCAGCGCTGTATTTTACGTTCTTTCCACGAAGGTAGCCTTTGAAGGAAACGTAAGGATGAAAACATGAGATTTTTAATTCTAAGTGCAAACCTTAAAAAAAAAAAAAAAAAAAAAAAAAAAAAAAAAAAAAAAAAAAAAAAAAAAAAAAAAAAGTGTACTTCTTGGCGAGGCATAAATACGTCTCCTAAATACGTTGTTTCATCGAACCGAGCCATTTGGTACATTCTTGTAAGTTTAGTGTTTAGTACATACATTGTAAGTCTGAAACTACCACATCAGAAACCATATATTATATCACCATTTAAAATAATAAAAGGAATTGTTTGAAAGTTCGGCATTAAAAATTTCCAGAGTCTTTGAGTACTATACGGCAGCCGGTGTGTTTATAGAGGTTCCAGAAAGGATCGTGTGACGTCATCCCCGCTGTATAAGGAAGCGAGGAAACAGCAGAGGAGTTACAAGGCATGAGGACGACAGTGTGTCAGTGAGTGCGAAACAGCTGTGTGTATGTATGTGTGTGTGTGTGTGTGTGTGTGTGTGTGTGTGTGTGTGTGTGTGTGTGTGTGTGTGTGTGTGTGTGTGTACTTTTGTCTATGTGGTACTGTCGTCATGAAAGGTACGTTGCATTGACGTGACGAAGTTTTAACGAGCGTCAAGTGATTGTATCATCGGAATTAATGTATGAAAGACAGAGAAAGTGAAGAAACACAGTGAAAGGACTGAGTCAAGACTACGAGAAGAAAACGGTTGGGAGTTGTGATATCACCAAAGTCTGTACTCTCTTAAGGTCAGGAGAAGAAAACTGTTTTTGTACAAATGTTTTAAACAGAATGAAGTGATAGAAATGTAACTGGTCTGGATTTTTTCGTTTTGTCACACTGGTGTTAGAAATGAGTTTCGTCGAATTGTCATCTTGTTACAGTATCTTAAAATTTTGGTATTTTAATCAAAACCGTTAGAGCTGTTTATGAGAACAAAAAAAGTTTGTTAACGTAAAGCGTATGTTGGGTTTAGGGGATTTTTTAAAAACTTTGTCATATTCTTAGAAGCTAAGGAACTTAAATACCAATTTTGGTATTCAATCGACATTTATTTTTTCAGTTGTGCTTTTCACAGAATCACACATACACACAACCATCCACAGTCCTGTATCTAAGACAATACTTCCTCTACTTCGTATTGAAGAGAAACTAAAAAATCTAATACGATGCACTCACATGACTTTCTCTACTCTTGTACTAACCATTCCTACGAACTCTTATTCCTATATCTTCTTCGTGTTACTTGACAAACATTTGCACAAATTATCCTATTGCTTATTTCCTTATAGGTGCATAGGTGCAAGGGGAATATGGGAATACAGTAGGCTTTGAGCGATAGTCAAAACTTTTAAAGCTTTGAGATTCCGTTCTCTTTGCACGGTTAACATATAAAAAATGAACGACGATGTTGCCTTTGACGAAAGCTTGTTTTGTCAAACCAACACAAATAACAGGAAATATCTCCGAAACGGTTCACTCATAAAAAACTGTATTTGGACATAAATAGTGTGTTTTAGCGAGATCTACATTCTTTGTATAGTAAGATTGTGTCTACCTCTTACGGTTTATGAGTTATTAAAAAGTCATCCAGAGTAAACAGGACACCATAGGCTATAGCCAGAAAATTCAAAATATACATTTTATTTGTCATAAAAATATTTTAAACATGTGATTTTAATCAAAGTGGTTGGTCATTTTCAATAAAATCAAAACTTTCGAAAACTGTTCCATGTAAAGGGTAGTTTAGGGTGGAGGAATTTTCAAGATCTTCGTGTCGCATCCTTAAAAGACAATGAACTTAAATACCAACTTTGGTTTTTAACCGACTTTTCGTTTTTGAGTTATGCTGTCCACAGACTGACAGACACACGTACCTTTTTCTAGAATGATTATTTTTTGAACTTAAGGGGCCTCAAAACATATATTTCCGGTGAAATCTCGACATCCAATTTTTGGGTGGAATACAATGCTTCCTCTACTTAGCAGTAGAGAGAGAAAGAGAGAGTAAAAATTGTATTTACGTAAAACGAGGGGCAACAATCGGAATTAAGTGTGAAAAACTGTATTAACTCGATTTTGCATTTTGTCACGTAAGGGAATAGATAAGCGCAAAGGAGGGAGAAAACAGTAGGAGATATATACACCATAGTATGTCGGAAACGCAAGGAGTCGTTTTACCTTAGAGCAATAAGGAAACGAAAAGAAGCAAAGCGAAATATCTGTGAATCAAATAAAGCACGCCTTCACAGAAGGAACGTACCAGCTGAAGCGTTAAGGGTAAGAAAACATCTTACTTCTGTTACGTTCACGTTAAGACACTGCTTTTCTACCGCAGCCGAAACAGAAGAATCAAATCTGTTCTCTCTGCACTCAAAATATAAATAGAACGACTTGTATACCAATTTGCTGCAATCCAGGCCGTAATTGTGTATCGAACCACAACAAAAGTTTATTTTAAATCATGTTACAAGCGATCAAAGTTAAAATTGAATCAACTCAGCTTAACCATAACGAAATAAAATCAAACACGTCCATCAAACCAATCAAACGCATAAATTCAGTTATAAAATCTGGATTAATAATGCAGAAACCATTAATTCAATAGAGTTTGTAATGAAGTTTGTAATTTCTACAGTGTAAAATACGCATGCATTGAATTATGCACTGTAGTTGTTTGTGAGGTGCAATGCGGGAAAGGTTTGGTTTGTGTTTCGGCAGTGTACTTATTGGCGTAATAGCCAGCAGTGTTATTTTGTTCATTATAAATACATTGCGGCATTTATGGTGCATGTTTATAGACCTGAATCTCTTGAATTCATTGTAAATTAGTGGCTTCTTGTTTGAGAGGGAGAGAAAAAATGGCAACTGTCTCATAATTGTCTCCAGTAATCATTTCAGCGAGATTGTATGAAATGTTCACATAAATGCATATAGCTATATATTGCACAAGTGGTTCTGGTAAGTCTTATAGAATCCTAAGCAAAAACGTTCTGAAACACAGATTATGTCAGCGACCTGAGACGAGAACTTCAGTGACTATAATTTGTAAGACCAGAATGTAATCTCAGACACATAGGTTTAAGTATATTTTTTGCATATCTAAAACTTGTAAATTTCAGTTGCCTCTTGAACATACTGTGTGAAACTGGGTGCACTTCTGCGTAGTAGCCATCAACAGACGACAAACATCTTTTGTGCGTTTTAGCTAAAGGACGGCTTTGTATTGACACCACCCAAGGTTACAGCTGGCAAAAGAACCCTCCTTCGTAACGGGATAAGCAAGAGGTAGCGTGGGTGAAAAACTTATAAACACTGGAAATTCGGTAGGACCTATGTCTGTTCTGGTGAAGTTGCCAAGGGGGAATCTTTGAGCAACGGAGGTCTAGTTCGCGCCAAAACGTCGCGGGCTCGAAGGGGAAGAGATTACAATAAGGAAGGGCCAAATAACTGGGGCGATACGGAAAGGTTGACACAGAATAACAGAAATTTGCCCAGGTTTGTTTTGCTTCGAGGGATTTATCTGTTACAAAATAAACCCGAAAACGACAGTGCTGTTGTCATACCTCGCGCCTGAGAAGACTTAAAGTCTCCGACGCATGCCTACCTTAAATCACGTTACCTAATCCCATGCAAATCAACGGAGCCGTCAGCAGCAGAGCCCGTAATCTGGGAGTACCAGCGGCGATCCCAGGCAGCGACGTACCACGCAGAGGCGGCTGCCGCACCGGCTGAGCTAACAAGGCATCTACGGGGAGAACCCGTTACAGATCAAAAATATACATAAAAGAGCTCAAAAATATTCGGAAATAGTGTTCTTTGAAATACCGTCAAAAGTTCATGAAATGTAAGGAAAACCTTAAGTATCGGAACCAACAGCTCAAAGCATCCTGGAAAGGAGTTTTAATCGCTGAAAAACTTAACAGAGAAATGTTCCATCTAAGATGCGTGCAGGAAGACACGATGTTCCTCTATAATAGAATTGACGAGTAGAAGAAGAGGTGGACTTAGGTTGGACAGGGCCAGATTAGGTTGTTAGGTTAGGTGAAACTATGAAAGTATAGAAAAGAAGGTAACCAACATGGAAAGAGCTATAACTATATTGGAAGCCCATGATATTGTAAAAACAGCACAAAACTTGTATAAATTGAGAGGGATTGGCTGTAAATCCAGCAGACCATGGCATAACAGTCCGGAAATAACTACTAGTTAAATAATAAAGAATGTCTAGGAAATGGATCCCTCAAAAGGAAAAAAAAAAAAAAAAAAAAAAAAAAAAAAAAAGTATTTTACCTAAGTTGTGTTTTTTAGCGAGATAAATATTTTTTATTCAGTAAACCTTTGTTTGCCTTTTACAGTTTAACATTTATGCAAAAATCATCCAGACAGAAAACGCCTATTCGGGACATTCTTAGAAAATTCAAGTTATGACTTAGAAATGGCCATGGAATTACCTGTCTGTGTCCGTCACTGGCTACTGGTTGTAAGTCTACACGCCATAGGCCTGATTCACACTCCGACTGAAAGAGGAGGTGGGGAATAGCAGCTAATTACGTAAGCGTCTCCAAAGAGACAAGGTTGGACATCTCTGATTCAGACTGTGCGTTGATAATGACGATGATGACAACAAAAACAACAACTATAATCGTGAAATTCGCCAAAACAGAACCTATAAGCTGACACAGTTGTTTGCAGTTTACACCACGAATATTGGTTCCTTTAACCGTAACATACAGTGGTAGGAGTTAGCATGTTATATCCTTGAATATGGGTTTCTCTACTCTGGCTCCCTCTTTGTATTCATCATTGTACTTTAAGGTTGTAGATTTCACAGTAATGGCACAAACGACCATGAAGAAATGTTCACTAATACGCCCGCCGACAAGCAAGGGTTGTGACTTCCAATTTCGCCCCGGGAATGGACATTTTAAAGTGTGTATGTGTGTTGTTTGTATGAGGGGTGGAAAGGCGCTCAAATCAGAGGCAGTCCCATTACTTGTCTTAATTGGTTCTTGAGGTTTGTAATGAAACTTCCAACAGCACCATGAGCTAACTCTAATGGAAGTAGAAGGAAAAATGATACTACAGGAGGAAAGATTAAAATGAAACACTACTGAATAAACTGTTATATGTGAAAATAAAGCTGAACACTTGGTGTATGTAACTTCTCCTATTAGGCTACTTATATCCCAAGCAGTGGCATTGTTTCTGCTGCAAGAATATTACTATATCTCGATAAGGCATGCTACAAACGATTGTTGGAGAATGCAGTTATTATTTCTAGAAGCTTTACAACCCCTTCCCATTTACATACAAATACACTTCTCACAGCTGCCGAAGAGTATTCCCTGACAAGTTAACCAAGCAAAATGGCTCCAGAGTAACATGTGATGCTCGTATTCGGGAGGTCCCGGGTTTGATTCGTGTCGACAACCCACTCTGACCTTGGGATTTTTTATGTTTTCCCTGGTCGATAAGTGAATGCCTGGGGTGGTATTTTTCTCTACTACGAATTATTTTCTATCATTTTCCCTTTATGTTCCAATGTCCTACGTGCCTGTGTCTTAATGTGCATATAATTGCACATTTACGATGATGCTGCATACGTCATAATGTTTCCGTACATCGATCATATAATACCCTTTAAAATTAATATTTAATCTTTTCACCACCTCCGTAGCGCAATGGTAGCACGCTCTCCTCTGGCGAGACCCGGGATCGATTCCCGGTACCGGCGTGGTAATTCTTTTCCACTTTGAGGTCTGGTCCGAGGTGCACTCAGCCTCTTGATGCCAATTGAGTAGCTATCTTGACAGAAAGCTAACGTCCTTAAAAGGACAAGTAGTCGCCTTACGGCGGGCTGGCCCCTGCCATCCCCATCGTGCACTCCTCCGTGGCCTTGGTTGCGGTTGGAGGAGACAGCGGCTGAAGATAAGAGTACTCTCTGAGACGTCCTAGTGGGACTTAAACATATTCCTGACAAAATCATAAAGTCTTTACTGTGGAAACATCCATGTAATTTCCCAATGAGATTCAGATTGAACTGAGAGATTGTTTAAAGCACGCAGAAAATGTAGTGCTACGTCATGCAGCGTTTAGAGACAAACCATGACATTACAACTTTTAAGATCTGTGGATAGATGTGTTCAAGGTCAAAATGTAGTACTTCCTGAAGAAATTTCCCCAAGGTGCAGCAAGTGCTTTCGAATGCTGCCCAACATCTGAAGAGGTGGAGAAAACCTTCTTAGAATACCAGGCTTTGTTAACCGCTAAACGTCATAAACTCACACACAAAATGTCGGAGAAAATGCTCATTTTCTGCATATGTACTGTATCAGATTATAACACGAAGAGGTACTGGGAAAAATATACTGTGTAAATACCAAAAGATATGAGCTCAAAGTTAATAATTTTAGTGAATGCTTAGTGAATATTTTAGAATGTTTATATAACAATTTAAATATCTTGACAGCACAAATGTATGCATGTTTTAGATATTTTAGTGGATACAAATTCAATCTATAGTTATAACTATTACATAGAGATATGCACAGACGCAGTATAAAAGTATTTATTCAAAAAAGAAGTAAAGAAAAATGTATCTCTGTGAAATAAATTAAGGATGCAACAAAACAATTTATTGGGTTTTATTTAAATGTGACTGCATACTAAACTCCCCTTATGTACGACTTACACCACCTAGGACTTACAAATCAGTGCCTATGGTCAGAGACGCCTGTCGGGGAGCAGAGGACAGAGGACAGAGTAAAGACCTGGAAGCGGGTGGTCAGCCAAGCAACAGGTATGATAGTAAAGAAGAGGATGATATGAAATGCAGGTGAAATCGGTTAATGGAAAGGTGATTATCAAGCAGTTGGTAGAATGAGTGGCGAGGGAAACTGGCGATCCCGGAGAAAACCCGACCAGGCGCCACTTTATCCACCACGAATACCACATCCGAGCCCCTGTGATAACCCTGGCCGCCTATGTATTAGGTGAACTGTCTAACCACTCGGAAAATTAAACTACCATCTAATAAAATAAATAAAAGTGGCCCACAATTATTCCGCGGGACAATGATTGGGCAATGTAAATAGCAGTTATGTGAAGCATGTAAGTGGTCAATATTTTAGGCCACCGTTGCGACTTCGTAACTCCAGTTTGGGTATGTTTCGAAAAAAATAACGTGTTATGAATATAGGAAATAGTGATACAAACAGAGTGATTAGTGCGGTTATATCTTCAGCAGTTATGCGACTACGGCGGCCGTAGTAGTTCAGAAAATCTATGCCGCTCTTAAAGGTATTGCGAAATCTACTGTATATTTTTTACTGTTATAAATACGCCGTTATGTATACCGAATGCTAGAATAAAAGCATACGTGCAATATGAAAAGTTGCGTTACAAACCCCGTAAAAAGTTTTGTACATTTGTTTAAGAACTCGTACACGGAAGAAAAAACCACCCAAGGGGTCAACTTTTTTTTGCAAAATATATTGTTTGCAAAAATCTATAGTGTCACGTGTATGTATGGTTACGAATGTTGCACTGAGGTGCTCCGTCAAAAGACACCTTTATGTTTAACCACCATGCATACATTAAATACCTAACCAATGAAGAAAAAATGTGACAAATGCTTGTGGTGAGTAGGTAGCGTTATGTGCAGTTGAGTTATGTGCATTAATAACGCTGCGTTTACGTTAGATGCTTACTGGTTGTTCCCTAAAACACTCTTTAGTAAATCGCCTATTCAGCTGAAGGGTCAACTACTTCTAGTTCCCTGTCCGCCTCTGTAGCGTGATGGTAGCGTGTCTGCCTCACGTCCAAGAGGTCGCATGTTCGAATCTCGCTTAAGGTTTTCCCTTATCCTGAGAAGTGTAATACTTTATCATGAATTTGATAATTGCCATAACTTGTACAAAAAAGCTAGGCAAACCAGATCAGAAGTGAAAATAACAAAAAACATATACATCAACAAGACTTGCTTTAATTATTCCGTATTTGAGTTATGTAACGAAAAGTGATTTTCTTTTTCTACTGAGAAAACGTTCGTAGTATCGTCTTTGTCATATTGTAAGAAATATTTTCAAAAAGCTGACAATATTTCAGCAGGGCGCTTTTAGCACCACACGCTAAGACTGTTTGCTAATTATACTCAAGTAGTTCTCAGAATCAGATACTTTGATGTCAATGAGGTGGAGCTTTGTTCTATAAAATACCATCTTATGTAGAAGGTCTTTTTATAAAGCACACGACCAGGATCAATGCTTTGAGGTTTCTCGTAAAGAAACTTGAAGAATCTTAAGGGTTGGTAAAAGGAAGAAAAGCGTTGCTTCATTCTTTTTTTCTCCATTTCTCCCTCTTTCTCTAGATTTTATTTTCAAGATATTTAACAAGGAAAAAAAAAAAAAGAATAGCAAACGGAAGATAAGGGTGCTAAGCACAAGCAGGCTACAGTGTTAAGGACCTTCTTATTTTGGTATTCAGGATAAAACTAGCCCATTATGTGTCCATTTACTTGTTTATAAAGACTTGTGCCTCTAAGCCTTGGTAGACTACTCCTCAAGAATACCAAGCAAACAGTGAATGATAATTAAGAAGTTGGAAAATATTTATGCGCATAATATAGTGTGCTCCTTGGTAAAGTGCTTATGCAGGGGGTTTCAAAACGAGGGTAACTATAGTATATGTTATATTTAGACTGTTTGGTACATATGTGCAATTTCATGTCATATTCAAGGTAAAACAAAATTGCAAGCTTCCTCGTATGATAGAAGTTTCTAGTAGGTGAAGTAGAAATAATTCGATTTGTGATATATAAATAACTGCAGGTGGTAGTGGAAAGGTTATGGACATTGGAAACAAAATTTCGTTTTTGATCAGATACTATTTTCTCCATAAAACTTCCAACTCTCCCAGCTGTTCATTTTATATAAGGACTAAAGGAGTAATACTTCACCACACAAAAAAGAAATAACAAAAACCCATTTAATTATTGCAGTGCACTGAAGTGTATTAACTGTTTACCTAGAGTAAGCATAAAATATTGGAGTTGTTTTACGATTTTAACCACTGCTTTATTAGGAATGAAGCGATTTAATATGATATGAGATAAATATGACACAAAATTTTTATTGAACTGGCCAGCTTTTAGCTTGCAGGCTTGAGAGTCCTATAGTTGTAGGGTTATGATGAGCGTTGTCCTAGCAAAGCTGGGCACATTACGACAGTCATCAACTGAGCCGCAATTTTGTGTTGATCAGTGTTAACGGCTGTAAAGCGATGTTGAGCATGTATATTATCGTCTATTGAACACTCAAATAGTTTTGAATGTTTTGAATGTCTGATAGACGATAACATTTGATTAAACTTTAAATACACTTCCGAGACATTAAGTATTTACGATAGTAAGTCACTATTGGGGTAATTGTCTCTGATGTGAGACTGTCTTTGTGGTTTACCGGGAGAAGTACGATTCTGTTGGATAAGTCAATATCATTCTGGCAGGTTGTCATAATAGTTTAATGGTTAGAACACCCACCTAGTAAGCGGAGGATCTGTGGTTCAGATCCCAACTGTGGCATTCAATTCTTCAGCTCCAATTCTACCTCTCAAACATTGCCCACACACGGCCTGCATGTTTAAACTACTAACAATAAGTTTGTTGGCATAAATAAATAGTAATTATTATCGGATTGTTACTGATTAATTGTTATTTGTTGTCAAAGTTAGGGATGACCTTTCTGTACATACATTTAAATATTTTAATGTGATTTTGAAATTAACAATAGCTTCTATTTTATACACGAATTATTTAACACCCAGCGTAATTATTTTGTTTAGTATTATGTACGGTATATTTAAGAATTAATGTTTAAGATATGTTTCACACTTGAAAATTTCCAAGATATCCCTTTTTCCTCCAATTGGTTTTTGATGTCAAAAATATTTTCACTTTCACAACTGCTTAAGTTTATAAGTAATGTTGATGTATTTATTTATAACGAAAGCGTAGTGTAAAGGATACTACGAGTTCATCACCAAATTAAAAATACATTTCTAGTATTCTTTCTGTTGGAATAAGGACTGTGACGATTCAGGCGACACTCACATACGGAGAGGCCTGAGTATGACCACGGAGAATCGAGTTGCTGGCCCTTCCTTTAGAACAAACTGCTTCAAGATCCACGAAGCATCTGCAAAACGTCATCAATGGTTCGTCCTCCTATGTCTGAAGGCCAAATTCTCTGAAGGCCACGCGTAGTGGAGAAAAACTGATTCCAGGGAACCAGGAAATTAAACATTCAACATTTGATTATGGAGAAAAGAAATAATCTTCTGAAAATCATGGATGAGAAGATATTAATACACACATAGTCCTAATTCTAAGCGTCTTGCTTAAGCGTTTTCGGAAATGTTTCATCCTATATGGCAGAGATGTCTTGCAGGCTTATTAGAAAAATATTTCAAAGAAAGCTAGCAGATAACATAAAATGTGTGGATTTCTCTGTGTAACTTTATGATCAGAAATGACTATGCAGTGGAACACCTGCCGTAGCAAGTTCTAAATACATCTTACCTGTGGCTAATGGACGAATGACATTACCTCCTCACTTTACTCCACCTACTTAGTTTCCACATGAAGCATTTCCCCTTCACTCATTCAGGTATCCAAGCATTAGAGAGGTTTGTTCGAGTTCTATGAATACCCCATAACAGTGGATGGAGGCAAATCTGGCCTCCCCTATTTTGTATGAGGTTGGACATCACTACTTAAGAGGCCATATGGAGACAGGATACAGATAGTGCTGACTAGAAGACCCACCCTCCTGTTGGAGATGATGATGGTGATGATGGTGGTGATGGTGGCGACGACGACGACGACGACGGCGGCGGCGGCGGCGGCGACGGCGACGGTGGCGGTGGCGGTGGCGGTGGCGGTGGCGGTGGCGGTGGCGGTGGCGGTGGCGGTGACGGTGGCGGTGGCGGTGGCGGTGGCGTTGGCGGTGGCGGTGGCGGTGGCGGTGGCGGTGGCGGTGGCGGTGGCGGTGGCGGTGGCGGTGGCGGTGGCGGTGGCGGTGGCGGTGGCGGTGGCGGTGGCGGTGGCGGTGGCGGTGGCGGTGGCGGTGGCGGTGGCGGTGGCGGTGGCGGTGGCGGTGGTGGTGGTGATGGTGTTGCTGATGAACAAGGCATGCAACTAGGCAGTCCTCTGTGTCCACGGAGAATGCTCTTTTATTTTTGGAACATGCATCTCTGCCATTCGTCCCAAACCACCCTTCATCGCAAAACCTGAAAACGCAACTGAAACAAATGAAAGGAAATCGTGGTAGAAAATAAGCCACCACAACAGTGGCCTATCTAGCGAGGGTCAGAGTGGTTGGTCGATGGGAGTTGAATTCGGGACCTCTTGAACAGAGCCTCACATGTTACCGCAGAGCTAATTAGCTCGATTACGCAACTGTAACATTTCGTTGTGATATGATCAGTAACATGTATTAAAATCTTGAAACGTCTCTATTAATATGTGTTTCTGCTCTTGTATTAACTTAATAAATATCTCTGTATGTGTGATTGATATTACGCTATTTAATTAACAAAAATTATTTCTAAAGGCATGTACTTCTTTGTTTTCACCATCATAAGCTTTTCTAGGGTAAGTTTTATTTATTATTAGGTATCTTATAACTCTTTTATGAACTGTTAAAAGTAATTGGCAAACGTTTTGAAATTTGAACAAGCACTAAAAAAAAATATCGAAGAAAAAATTTCCCAGTGTACAGAAAAGATTTCAGACGTCGAAACTACACTCCTGCGTGGGTTGCTAGTTCAATGATTTCAGCGTCTGCACCATTATATACACATTTACTGGAAAAAATACTTAATGAAAAACCACTGTACTCAAAATGGAACCTTGGGAGTGAATGAGTTGCAGTACATTTTTCTTCTTATTGTTCAGTACGCTTAGATATTTAGAATAAGTTTCAATGAACTCTGTGGCCTACAACCCCTTGAAGAGCTTATCAACAGTACTCTACCGTATTTTGAAGAAACATTTAACTGGATATGGAAATTGTATTCGCCTTAAGGTAAGAGCCTCTGGATGCTCATTTACATGCATTGTGCTAGCGCTTATAGCCGCAAAAATGTGCTCGCCTTCTACTATTATTCAGTTCCAGAAATCATCAATGAAAGTAGCATAGCATTGCTTTTCTTTCCTTAGTTGCAAGCCCCAATTACTTAATTCAGCTTATAATTGTTGCCACATTCACCCGAATTAAAGCATTTTATAAATCCTTACTTTCTTTCCAACCCTTTAAAGACAATTCTATACTGCTGACTCAGTCAAGGCACACATGAATTTTACATTTAGGTTACAGGACTTGGTGAAAATTATAACAACCACACCACTCATATTTTCTAACCTTTCGTACAAATTGATTCAGTTACACCAATCTAGACCAAGCTTTGAACATTTACGCTTTATATAAATGCTTTACATACGCTTTATGCTTATTTCCAACTCCCTACATAGGTGTGTAATGTACCTAGTCGTGTTGTGTCAGAAAGGTAGCTAGTTGTTCTGTAATCGTAGGGACATATGTATTTCCCCACCCCTGTGAAAGCTGTCGACAGGAAAGAGGAAGCAAAAGAGTCATAAAACCTAGGACAGAAATTACAGTTGGGCTGACGGTAGTAACTGGATGAGGAAAGGGTGAGTTTGGGGCAAAGGAAGAGGGGGCCCTTTAACCACTGGCTTAAGTTCTAAGTCTCATCAACATTTAACCAATCCCATTTCCCAAATGAGTCTGTTCCTCCGAAAAGGGAAGAGAAGGTAGAACGCAGCAGGAATGCGTGTGGATGACCATTTTCGTTTAAAACAAAGTAAAATTTTAAAGTTAATTGCACTAAAAACACGGTTATAATAAAATTAATTCTAGTGCCAAAAGTTATGAATTCGTAAAAGTCCCAAGCCAACGCAATATAATTTACGTAACATTCTCATACTAAACTGTGAAAATTTGCTTAATTGTTACCTTTTATGTTAAGGTGTCAAGGAAATACACCACTCACTTGGACATGGACCGTGTCTAGGAAGCGTACGTATATTATTTATGAAATTAATGGATCAACGTAAAAAAGGGGTTTATTTGAAGGATTATATAAAAGCAGTTATCTCTTAATGACGTTTCAGATTCTCGTGGATGAAAACTAACAAGGAAACACATCTTCCGAAATGTCTGAAGAGAAAATGGTAAGAATTTCACATTGTAGTGTGCCTATCTTCAAGAGAACAATTTTTCTGCTCATTAGGATGTTGTACTTCATGTCAATGAACTAGATCAATTGGGGCGCAAATTGATTTCACCCAAAAGCGTAAGATAACTTAGTGTAAACTAAAGCTGATTAAAATGTACATAAAATAACCAGAGTTTCAATTACGATGGTGCCTTAAGTAATTCATTAAACATTCGTGAATTCCATTAAAATTCTATTTTAAAGGATAAATGCTGGAAATTCTCATTTTCCAGACTTTAAATTTAAAATAAAACTAGAATCTTTTGCAGACATTCACAATGAAAATGTTACAATTTTTAAAATTTAGAAACCTTTAGTATTTAAATGTAGGTATCAGATTTTTAATATACTCACATAAAAATCAAGGATTATTTCCAATGTATTCCTTACAATTTTCTAAAGAGAAACAATTTTCCACTTTTAAGGTAACCCATCTGTGAAAAATGGGCAAAAATGACAACATTTTTCATTTTTGGCTTTTTATACCATAAATAAGTTTAAACCTTTGGCTTTTATTTTCATGCTTTTGTTTACTCATCTGCGCCCTTTAAATGACTTCACCGAGGGATTTAAGCATGTAAAGTATGAGGTTCAGGGTAGAAATTTCAATGAAATTGGGGAGAAATTAAGTAAAATTAGGGATAAGTGTCGTCTGAAGGATAGTGCTAGGCATTCAAAAAGGGGCTACAGAATTGCTAGGAAGCGACTGAAGTTTGAAGAAAACAGCTAAAATGACCTCTGAGGGTCCCACATATGGTGTAGGCCAGTTTTAATCAAGTACATTTGTATTATATAGTTGCTAAACTTTAACTCCATTTTTCTCCGCTTATGATTTCCTGACACATGATTATGTACAAAATGCTCCTTGGTGCATCGTTTTGCAGATACGCTCTTGAAACTTGGTACACACATTGTTCAAAGTATAAGAATTAAAACATGGCTCTAAATTGTTGCTGTGCCTTAATACTAAAGTTTTTATTTAAAAAAGGAGTGTGTAAAATTGGTAAAATTCTCAGAAATTGGATTATGCAATTTTCAATTTTTTTTTCTCCCAAACAAAATAAATTATTAAAAAAAACAGCCAAATGTTATTACACTATATGTCATTGATTAGCTGTAGAAGTTGGAATGTTCTTTGTTGAAAAGTATGCACCAAGGAGCATATTTCACATAAGCTTACAAAAATTTAAAAAATAAAAAAAATAAAAAAAACTATTCAAGATATAAAGTTCAAACTTATAATATTATTTTAACTCTGAGCAAAAAGCCTATCTCCAAAATTTGAGAAGAATTGGACCAAAAATGGCAATTTTTCAAATTTCACAGATGGGTTACAAACGAAGATGCAAATAGGTTTTTAAACATGAAACCATAACCATGGAAGTTCTGAAGTATTGTTGTATTTATTCGTTAAAGTTTTAAGGATTTACGCTGAAAATGTACAGTAGTTCGGATAAAAGCTCAGGTCTGTGGAATATTTCCGAAGATTAAAGATGTCGAAAAAATTCTCTTTTTAATATTTTCTATCAACTTACTAGGTTACTAAAAATTTCCACGCTGAAGGCCATTTAAATAAGAAGGGTGAGGAAAACATAAATAGACTGTGAAATACAAGGTTTAGATATGCTTCTTCAGGGAAGAAGGGGGGGGAGGATGATGAACGGTTTCTTCGAAGATTTTGTAAACATTTCAGTGGAGAATAATTTTAAAGTTGTCTAATAAAATGTGCATTTACGTGGTTAAATACTACTTTTATATGCACGGGGCTGCAAGTTTGCTCTCAAGTTGGAATTTAAATGTCCTTCAATGCGACAATAGCATGAAAGAAATGCAGATCTTATTTTTACATCATCATCAAACTATGAATGAAATCACAGAAGCATCTACAAGCACTTACAATATGCCAGTGGAGAGAGATATGCCAGTGTTTTCTGAAATGTCAGTCTTTTGCCACGTTACTTATACCGCAGATACAATATCTTTTACCAGAATCGATTTCTGGCCCATATCACCAAATAGCGTAGAGTAAACATTATTCATAAAATGATGGAATCAGTCCAAATCGTCGTATTTGTAGGCACTGAAAAGGATTTCTTAAAGTGTATTGAATAAAGAAGACAAATTATGTTCCAGACTTGTGCTCTAAATTGCGTTTAAATATTTGAAGCCTATACGACTGGTGACTAGATGAATCCATAGAAACTAGCTGATAATGTTGGTGTTTTGTTCACACAAACTCTGAATTAAGTGTACTGGATTTCAATGAAATTGCTTTCATAAGCTTATATCCTCGGAAGTTTTCCGGCGATAACATCTTGCAGTTGACATGCGTAATTGTTAATGTTCAATTACAAATTCCTCTGTTCCTATCTACCAAGAAATTGAACATAAACCTTCACGCTGAATCAATCAGAATGTTGGGTAACGTTATTGTTTTTTTCGTCATTGGAAGTCACGCTTATGCAGAACACGTGGTTTTACACTAGAGTAGGCTGTAGGCTGTAGGCTGTAGGCTGTGTACAAAGCTTCTCTAACATCAAAAGCCACAAAACTCGAAGTCCTATCACGCATTCTCATCCACTCAAGCGCAAACCAGTGAATACGCATATTTAAGCTCTATATGATCAATTGAGCAGTTATTTCTAAAGCGCACCGTTGCGTGATTTTATTTTGTTGGGACACATCCACGTGCAAGTTGGCCGTGCAAAGAGTAGCTCCAAACTTCAGCATATTCATTTTATTCAGAAAAGAGTCCAGTAGCCACGTGTAATCTTTGTTTTATTGAATAAAAGAATATGCACATATTGTGAGCGCAGTTTATAGAACAAAAATCGTAAACAAATAAAAATTGAATAGTATAAAACAATGCAACGTTTTGAATTAAGCAAGGTACGGGATAGGTAGAGAACGGAAGCCTATGTGTATTTTCCAATGAATATTATGTAAAGTAACAAAGGATTCGTGTAGTTTATTCACGTTCCATTAGTTTTCATGAAAGGATTTTGGATATCACAATTTCCTCTTCCCTACTACGGGGAGGTGCGGTGCGTCACAAAACCGGTGGCTGCCTGGAAGGACAGATGGATGGACGGACGGATGGACAGACGGCGGAATGATGGTTGGACGGATGGATGGCTAGTTAGTTGGGTAGCAGAAACAACCGGCCTTCCATGACATCAAACACTGCAAATTTTAGTTGTATTAGGTGAGGGTGGATGGGGGTGATGTGGACGCTAACAATAGTTGCGAGCATCGTGTCGGAAACATCAGTTTTATAAACAAAACAGGTTTCCGTCTGTAGGGGAGTGTAAAAAGAAGGGAAAAATGAGAGAGGGAGCGTCGCTTTTGTATCTAGCACAAAATAAGTAATTGGTTAGCTTCCATGATTAAAACTTCGTAAAACGCATTTTACATTCACCATGAATACACCTAATGAATCAGGTTCGCACAGCCCGGAAAACCCAGGGATACCTAGCGCTAATCCTGGTTTAGTTAAAATGGGGGAATCCGACGCTTTTGGACCCTAATACTCCAACACGGTGAAAATATTGCAAAGAAACGCAAGGTCTATTTCGGTAAAAGTCAAGATTTAAAAGCCTCCACTTTTTTTATGCTGCTTTAACATCTAAGGTCGTATAGGCAGCTTTTGACCTCTTGGAACAATTGCTCAACACTAATAGTGTTCACTCGCTTAACGGTGGTCTTGATCTTGGGATTTCTATTACTCTGGATTTATTACGTTAAATTCACAGACACACAATTCACACACACAATTCACACACAATTCACACACACACACACACACACACACACACACACACACACACACACACACACACACACACACACACACACACACACACACACACAAATACGCACGCACGCACACATTCACAATCCTATTCATACTTCCAGACTCTAGGGAGGATGGAGAATAATCCTAGTAAAAATTCCCACCCTTCCACGGAAATCGAATCCGAAACTCTTTCGCAACAGGCTGGTACTCTACCGACTAAACTACAGGCCAGCCGAACTCCACATTAATAACAGCAAGATATTCAGTTTGCTATATATTAACAACTCACACATGCGCACTGTAGACCTCTGAGGGAAACTAATGTAAGGGATGTCCGGCGCTCTGGAGGGAAAAGCGGGAACAGTAGCACATGGGAGGTCACCTACATAGATCTGCTATCTATATTAACTACTGTGATCCTCTCACGAGAATGTGGCCCTAAGAAATGCGTTTTCTGAGGAATATTACGGCTGATTTCAGCATATCAACACGGCTTAAGCCTCATAGAAAACACACGCTCTTGTGCTAGCAATGTTGGTATACTAACTTTGCGAGATCGTGAAGTACAGAGCCCCATCGTGTTGCAAGTGCAGCACAGATCCATTCTTAAAGAAATAATTGAGAGGTGGAATTCTGGTTTCCAACATTTGCAGGTAAGTCTAACCCATTACAGTCACTTTGAACAAGTACGACCCAACTATCCCTCTGCTACTCAGAGAACATTGACGATCAGAAATTTGGCGTTTTCGTCGGTCCAATACATACAATTGCACCTGTAAAGTGCACCTGTAAGTCTAAATGTGGCCTCATCTTACCAAAAAGTTCATCCTTGAAAACCCTCCCTTTTCTCACATTTGTTCACGAACCAAACATAAAGTTGCAGTCCCCGTATCCGAGTCGACTTTGTTTACTGCGTGGATAACTCTCAAAATGTAAGGTTTCCACTTTTGAGATCGCAAAATTGGTTGAATACTGGAATTTTCGCTACTAGTCTCATCAGAATATTGCCTCGATGACTTCTTTGTCAATTGTGCAAATGCTTACAGGACTACATCAACGCTCTCGCTGTCGGTGGAACTACTTCTTTCGCAATGCCCTTTCAACACGACTTGTGCCTTACCATCGACTTCAAACTTGACTTGGATTCTTCTGATTGTTAACCTTGTTGGTGGTGTGCCAAATTCTACCCTCCAACATCGTTAAACCTCAACAGCGTTTCTGGTAACGTTTTCGTACCACTTACAGTCATTGAACGATAGATGTCGAGCCATGGTTGTTTGCAAACGATGAACCCATTCCTATGCTTTGCAATGCTTTCATTTTATTGCTGAGAATTAGGGTTTCAAAGAGTACACATCAATTTGAGACAATATATTTCATTATATCTCGTTTTATCAGTTATATTTGTATTTTTGACAGTATGGAGTAGAAGGTCTGATATTACGAACACCATAAGAAATACTTTGACTACCAGCTGTTGCGGAAAAACACCGCTTAAAAGCGACAATTTGAAAGCTTCCTCACTGAAATTTGAATTCGAAATGGCCAATCCCTAATTTATTGTAAGAAGTAGAAGTTTCCAACGTAACAAAACATTTCTACGGTTAACAAACCTTTAGCATTTTACGTCGAAAGCTGCGTTTAATCTAGTGCGTTAGTTCTTTTATATTATTTTACTTAAAAGCTGATCTTGAGATGGGCTCATCATCTAATAGGATTAAAAATATTAATTTGTAAATTGACAGTCGTAATGTAACTGTTTATCGGTTATTTCGTCACCTTTATTCATCTTTATTTCATTAGTTGTTTTATTCCAATTTTTTAAAAATGTTTCCTTCTCCACGTTGTAGTTATTTATTTACTATTTTTACAGTTGTGTTGAAGTGATGTACATCTACCAAAGTTCCATGTAATTTTAAAAATTGTGCTTTAAGTTTGCATTAAAGCCAGGATGCGCCACTAAAGTTAAAGTATATTTCAAGTTTGTATGCTTCTCAGTTACTGTCAGAGATGATGTTCCGCTCCGTATAAAGAGAAGTACAAGCAAAATATCAGATGAGTCTCTTTAACGTGTGATATTCCGGAGGAAAGGCGCACCTGATAAAGTACTCGTTGTTTCGGCGCCTCAGCTAACAGATGACAGGGAAATGGGTAGCTTCTCGCTTAGCCTTTTACCACAGGGAATTGCTCCTGTCACTTGCTGTTACAGGATGAAGGAATCCCGTACCAGAAGACTGAAAATCTGCGGGGAAAATGTTTCTAGTCATGTCTAACCAGAGTGAAGTCAACGGGTCGTTGTGCTTGTGCGCTGCGTCGAAACTTCAATAATATGCGTTGCCTTTTATTTTATTTTGCTTTACCGTTTGGTAGTCCTGCTATTCAATATGTCGATGTATTGTATATTGCGATACAAGTGCGGCGCATCTTTGCAGAATGAGGAGAAGAAAGAAGTTCAAAAATATGGGACAAATTCGAGTATCTTCACTTCCGAGTTTCTGTAAAGAACTTAACGTATGTGTACTGCTATTTTTGTACGATAGTGAATACATAGTAGAACTGCTTACACAAAAATAAAATTAATCACTGTCAACAGTTCAAAAGGAGAATCAAGGTCGACCGCATTAATCTAGCGAACTGCCGACCAATTAATCACGCTTGGGAATTTTGATCAAGTCAGTCAACAACGAAAGGTGAGGCGGTTGCTTACGCCGACATAGTTATACACAAATACTGCATGAATGTTCACAAATAAAGAAAAGCAAATGCGGTAAGATTAAATATTAAATTGTATGTCTGATAAAATAAGTATACGCGTGAATGTATAAATGCTAAATGCAAGTAGTGGAGGAGCTCCATCTTCCCAAATGAGAGGGAAAGGGATAAAGAAGAGAAAATAGGATGTTCACTCTATTACACGCATTTTTCTTAAATGTACAAACATAAATGTTAATTATGGTGCATGTCAAGTTCTAGAAATTGTTCTTAAAATACTGAGCATGGTTGCTGAATAACAAGAAACGTGACTGTTAAAGTGTTTACAAATTATCAAACTTTCCATAAGGGATGTGGGTGTATTTCGAAAAAGAATAACGTGTTATGAATATAGGAAATAGTGATGTAAACAGACCGATTAGTGCAGTTATATCTTCAGCAGTTATGCAACTACGGTGGCCTTAGTAGTTCAGAAAATATAAGCCGCTCTTAAAGGTATTGCAAAATCTACTGTATATTTTTTACTGTTATAAATACACCGTTATGTATACCGAATGCTAGAATAAAAACATACGTGCAATATGAAAAGTTACGTTATATATCCCGGTAAAAAGTTCCTACATTTGTTTAAGAACTCATACGTGGAAGAAAAAACTACCCAAGGGGTCAAATTTTTGTTGCAAAATATATTGTTTGCATAAATCTATAGTGCCACGTGTATGTATGGTTACGAATGTTGCACTGAGGTGTTCCGTTAAAAGACTCCTTTATTTTTAACCACCATCCATACATTAGATACCTAACCAACGAAGAAAAAATGTGGCAAATGCTTGTGGTGAGTAGGTAGCGTTATGTGCAGTTGAGTTATGTGCATTAATAACGCTGCGTTTACGTTAGCTGATTATTGGTTGTTCCCTAAAACACTCTTTAGTAAATCGCCTATTCAGCTGAAGGGTCAACTACTTCTAGTTCCCTGTCCGCCTCTGTGGCGTGATGGTAGCGTGTCTGCCTCAGGTCCAAGAGGTCGCATGTTCGAAACTCGCTTAAGGTTTTCCTTTATCCTGAGAAGTGTAATACTTTATCATGAATTAGACAATTGCCATAACTGGACATTCATTGACTTAGGCTGTAAATCTAAATATACGTCTTTGTACGTAAAGAAGCAATATTGCCACAGAATGTTAAAAAAGACGGCCAGAAACTTCATGCTGAAACTCACTTTGAAACTTCTGTGAAAAGGTCAATGAAGTATAAGGAGGCCACACACAAAATATCAGCTGCTAGTTTTAAACACAAGCTGCCGAAATAAAATCTTGAAGGGCAATTCAGTATGCGAACGAGATAGACAAGGCGTGCTCTAATCAGGGGCGTGGATTTTTAATAACTGGACGCAGCAGCCTGTCCCCAACTTCCTTACAACACAGGTTCCAACTATGTTGCGTGACAATTCACTAAGCATTCAGGGCTGTCCAGTTGGCCTAGTTAATATAGGTAGATTATGTGGGAGTAGTTTATATGCGAGATTTGGCACAGGTTTTCACTGGCAGCTGAGTTTTAGGGTGTGGCTTCTTTATATACTTGATTGTTTCAATCACAGAAATATCAGGGCAAATTTCAGTAGAAGCGATTTGATGCTTTTCTTGTTAGAATAGCAATGAATTATCAGCTATCACACCCCCTGAAGTAAAAATGTACCTGATAATATATGTGATCGCCGTTCGACTCACCCATATGGATACGTCATCCAGACTGAAGGTTTTCTCACAGTTATGGTTACTGGTATCTAGGTGAAAACCGAAGACAACTGAAAAACAGCAGCTTACAGATTTATAGTAATCCAGGCTATCGAAAATGCCTTACTTCCCCGAGTTCGAAGACTATGCATATGCTACAATCATTATGGAAAAACCAAATTAAAACTATGCGGAGAGTGTACACATGTCTCCAGTCTCGATTTCGTCCCCTCTACTTTTAAAGATAAAAGTAAAGACTGATAAGACATTATTGAGTAAAGCAGTCTAATATAACATAGGATTCTCAGATACTCTGACTACTTTTCAATGTCCCATAGAAATCCAATCACTCTGGCAAACTACAAACGTTAAAACCTGGAGAACTACTGTCCAGCCGAATCCAACTCATCCAAATACTGCACAACACGACGTGTGCTGCACTATAGTGATGTATTAATTATTGTCCATTGTCTGGGCGTCTTATTGATGAATTCTCTATCGTTTAATTCCTTTAAATCTAGAAAGCTTAGAATAGTATTGTAGAAAACATTGGAAGTATATTTCAATAACAGATACTTTATATTCTCCGATTCAGTGTATCTATAAAAATTATGTTGTCACTGTTTGCGTGGAGTTAAACTACGTAGGTGCACTATTCATTTACTGTCCCAGGAACAACAATGTTTGAAACTAATTTAATTTGTAAACTGTATTTTTTACCAAACGTTACTTAAATTAACTGTGTCTTCCTTAAGAGATGAAAGTATAGCGTATTTGTCTACTGCGTTCTAAAAGAATGACCAATTTTAGAATAGCATCTAAAGGCTAAATTCGTTGTAGTAAATTATTGTTAACTACAGCGACATGGTCATGTATAAAAAGAGAAGCTGTCGCCATATATTGAACGAATTTGTTGCTTCAGCACATATCTCTCTTCACCACTCGGGTGAAAGAAAGATTTATTTAAAGGCACACGGTCTCAGGTGTGCAGTGTACGTTTGAATTCGAGTGCTTCCATTACTGCTAAGACTATCGTTCTGTTAGCAATGGACCCCAGTGCTATAGAATATCAATCATTACTTCTGGGTCCAATTACGTAATTGCTGTTTTACGGCACCAAGTTTAGAGGGAGAGATAGAAACAAACTTTTCAAATACGCATGAGAGATAGCCAGTGATGTAAGTAAATCGTTGTTTGAATTTCTTTCTGGATGCAGCATTAATTATATTTACCGCAGAGATTAATTTGCTATCAAACTAAAGATTAACTTCAAATATATACACTTTGGAATAATTGTGATGAGCATCTGAGAATCAGTGAACACAACGGCAATGCGGAACAGTGTAAAATGTGCCCATCCATACCCTTCAATGTTTATAATAATTTAGGAGAATTTAGATGTGTTACATAAACTTTGAAAAATTAATAACCTTTGATTTTGGTTAAAAGATATATTGTAAAAGGGCGACATACAATTTTGTAGAACTAATTATAAATATGATTTGCGATAGCCGTATAATTCCTCTATTAAAATTTATGCATAGTTTCATTTTTCATGTTTATCCCACTTCATATTTTCAATCTCCTTTGTGACATTAACAATTGTTCAAGAAACGCTTCGGCACACACAGAAAAATATAGATACGGCGTATGAAGATCAAGATAAAAGTTAAAGGTTACATACATTGCACGCAATTTCCGGGACAATACATGGAACATTTAAAACAAAACTAGAGAAGAGACAAAACTGAGATTTTATTCAGTGACAGGTCTACCTGCAGTACCCTATGAAAGTGAGGCATACACTTTTAAAGCAAAATATAAAAGTCAAATGCAGGTGCAACAGAAATGAGGCTCTTGCGCGCGGTGAAGAGATGTACTTACAAAAGGACATATTCGTATCGAAGAAATAAGAGAAGAGCTAGGAGGTAATCCATTATTCCAACTAGTACAAGCTCTTTGGAAAAATAGGGAGACAATCTACAACGAATGTCTAACATCAGAATTCCCAAACAAGTTATCAACTACAACTCTAAAGAGCACAAACTGGTTAGAAGGCCAAAGAAGCGTTGAAGAGATCAGATGCGAGACCGGAACGAGTGTAAGCCAATCAATGTGGAAGAAGAAGAATGAATATTACCTGTCTAAATAAATGCGTGGCCACATCTCACCATTTTCCTTCTTTTTTATGTTTACAGGCTTATCGACATACTCGTTTTTACGCTAAAATACCTTGTATGTTTCCAATTTTACTATTTTTAGTCCGTTCCTAAAATGAGGATGAATATCGTATGACATTCGCGATATTTTGCCTTTCCGCAAGGACATTTTGGGTTTTATCATTAAGTTCATTTGAAATTGGCAAGGTTGTTCCTCAATATCACCTTCACAAATGAAATCAAAGCTTTTCCAAACTTTAAAATGAATGATGTCCTCTGTTCATCATATCCTTTCTGTTTTTCGCTTGAGGAAATTAGGTATTTGTGACATGATGCGGAAAATCCCGTTTCCTCCTTCAGACAGACCATTTCATACACACGATTTGCTGCGCAAGCAAGGCCCTAGCCATGTGCAAGTTAGTTGGATGGGTAAGCAAGTTAATCAAGCTGAAGAGGCAAGGAATCCGTGCATGAGGTGCATGACTCGTGAGGTATTGCATTGGCATGGCCTAATGGATGCCAATCCAAAATGGACCATTGAACAATAGATAGGACTTTACATCAAACACTTGCATGCACATTGCTATTATTGCAGCATTCACATTCACTCAGGCAGACACACGGCGATCCTTGAGACCTAAATCACTAATGTATGTTCGGGTGCTGTAATGGAACGTAACTGCAGTATTCCAAATAGAATCTGATTTGTTTCTATTGATTATTCACAGCTACATAAAGTACTATCCTGCTAAAGGGCTTTACGTTGCTGATGTAATGAATTAAAATAAACAGATAACAGTTAAGTCCACATAAAAAGAGAACGCATATTATTATGTATTTCAAGATTTTCGTTTCTTAGTTGCTTATGTAATGACTATTGCGGATAGCGTAAAAAGCAGCGACTTTCACCAAAGTTTTGTTTTGAATTTTCCACCCTCTTATGAATATCACAAGCTGTGTCAGCTGACATGGTTATCTTTGCAAATGCATGGCAATCTTAAAGCAGAAACATCGGCCAAAATCACTCCAATGTTATAGCATAAATGTCTTTTTGTGTTTTCTCTTTTTAGTCTGATGGATAAATTGTTCGGCTTTGCCTAAACCATTTGATACTGAAATTATATATTCAGAAAATTAATCGTTTAAAGAGAGCCAAAAATTAATAATCAGAATAATAATTTTATTTTCAATAAAAATGAATACAGAAAACGAACGTAAAAGTGTTAGCATTGCGAATTTAAAAAGCTGAGTAGACCTTTAAAGGTTTTGGTAGCGTCACTGTGTAGTTCAGAGTATCCCACAGATTTGTCTGGTTAGTCTGTCATTCTGTGGAGCTTCTAAGTGCGTGGAATACCTTTAAAACTAACGGACGCAGATTTATGTCAGTGAGGCGTATTTTTAGGTGTTCAAATACGGGCACAGTTTTACTTGACTGGCTGAACTGTTTGATTATCTGCATTGGTTGACAACGTCTAAGTGCAAATAGTGATTATATTGACAGCATTTAACAAAATACATTATTATCATCCTTAGTGTCATCCTTTCTAAATAAAGCCCACGCACACCCAGGGAAGGAACCTCAATGCTTGACTGGCGACAAAGGGTGAACTAAAGGCATTAGGAGACATTTTTAGACGGCTTGAAGCATTGTTGCTTAAATTGTCTTTTCAATACGTGGCCTACAAATATCCATTGTATATTGCACTGTCCTTGTAAACGGTGACTTTATGCCATCTTTATATGAAGATAAAGCATACTTCTCAGAAAGGATTTCAACTGAGCTACTACAGATTCGAGTGCATCCATAGGCGGATATGAAAAGTTGCATGTCTGGAATGTTACGCAAGTAGAGATCAACATTAGAAGACTTAAGCATACACCAAGCAATACTCTGGAAACGAAAAACATTACGAAAAGTGGTATTCGGCATGAGTTATGTATTTGAACAATATCCACAGTTTCAGTAAGTTTTTGTTCATTATCGTTTTACACAGAGAAGTTCATCACGGTACTTAAAAATCTGATGTGTTGCACTTACATGACTTTCTCTACTCTTGTACAAAATATCTTATTCCACTATCTTCTTCAGTTACTCGAGATAAACAGTCGCAGAAATTATCTAATTGCTAATTTTTTGTAGTTGCAAGGGGAATATGGGAATACAGTAGGCTTGGGGCGATAGTTAAATCTTTTAAAGCTGGTCACTAAATGAAGGCTGTAAAATCCCTTCTCTTTGCACGGCCAAGAAATAAAAAAAAGTGAATAATAATCTTCTATTTGAGAAAAGTTAAGGTATTGCAAAACTCACTCAAACAACAGGTATCTCCGAAATGGTTCAGTAAAAAAAAAAAAAAAAAAAAAAAAAAAAAAAAAAAAAAAGGACATAACTTTTGTTTTAACGAGATCTACATTGTTCTTAAGTAACATTTCGTCTAACTCTTAGAGTTTACCAGTTATGCAAAAGTATCAGAAGTAAACAGCTACATGGACTATAGCCATGAAATTAGAGATATACATTCCATTTACCATAAACATACCTTCAACATATGACATTTTAATCCAAATCCTAACGGCCATTTTTGCGAAAATCAAAATTTTCGAACCATTTTGAATGTAAAGGGTGGTTTACGATAAAGATATGTTCTTCAAAATCTTCGTGTCGCATCCTTGAAAGATATAAAACTTAAATACCAACTTTGACTTTTAGCCGACTTTTCATTTTTAAGTTTTGCTGGTCCAAGACACACACACGCACACGCACGCGCACGCGCACCCACACCCACACCCACACCCACTCCCACGCACCCGCACCCACACCCCCACCTCCACCCACACGCACACCCACACGCACACCCACACCGACACACACACACACACACACACACACACACACACACGTACATTCACTCACATGTGCGCACCTTTCCCCATCAAAAAAATTTTTTTTCTTTATTTTTTATTACTCAGGGTGTATCTAAACATATATTTTCGGCAAAATCTCGACATCGAAATCTTGGGTCGAATACAATACTTCCCCTAGCTAGTATACGCAGAAGCGAAAATAAAATATCGAGCCATTTTTTTAGAAAAGCAAGGAAAATGTCACCATGTCATTTTCGTATCAGTTTGGTATTTATTCCAAGTTTTATTTTCGAGCTATATTACCGTGTATATTCTTCTTTTTATTCTTCTTTTTCTCTCACTTTCATACACAAATACCTTTCTTATGAAATATTTTCTTGATGTAGAAGACCTTAAAATATGCAATTAAAATGAAACCTCGTTATGGTCGAATGCAATACATATTTTACCATTAATTAGCAGAGAAAGTAACAATTCATTTGTGGTGTAACAATGTTTTGTACCGAGGAGTCCTCGTATGTATTAAGTTATAAATACAAATATTTTGGAATTATTCTCAGAATGTGATTTATTCTACTTTTGGAAATTAACTTTTGCTAGGCCACTTTCACATCAGTGATACTGTCCTGCCTTTGCTGACGACTTTCCCTCAAACTTATTCCGGTACACTTCAGTTTTCTCGTTTAGGGTCCACAACTTCCTGACCCATAAAAGCAAATAAAATGTAACACGTTAAGGTATTTAAGCGCTGGAGGTGTTCTCCCACTCCAAGTGGAAATTACATCAGCACACTCGCCACGTATCTCTGCACAACGTCGTGGAAAACAAGCCAAAGCGTGAAGCAAGTTCACCGTCTACGAAATACAGCTGCCGAAAAAGGTTCCTTTGTTTAACGGCAGCAAACAAATTTAAAGATGCACCTCAGCGCTGCCGCTTTTTGTGCGAGGTTTGTGTACTTGGTAAAAAATTTAGCGCCGTTTGTCTTCTGTATTTTTGGCAACACATGTTTTGTGACCATCTTCAATGCAGTTCATACTAAGAAGGCAAGCAAACAAGTTTTAAGAGTTTAAAGGGAAACTAAATGGCGAAAATGGACATAACATTTAAGCCTTTTATGTTTCATATTTTAGGGACGCTTTGCTTACAAATTGCAACTACTATGGCGGTTACCATGTACTCAGACCACGTGAATTATCAATTTTTGTGAATGACATTTTCTAGTATAAATGGCCCGTTCTCTCAGAAACTATTACATATAGCTAAAACGTTTAAGGCAAGAAAAATACCCTCCACAGGCTCCTGTGGATTTACATTGATGTTAATAAGATCATTGGTTATTTAATTAAAAACATATCTGCCAATAAATTTTAATCAAAGGATAGTATAATTCAGAAAATATTTGTATCTTCTTTAACAAGCAAATTTATTGAATAAAAGTGGTGCATTCAACTCAGAAAACATGCATCTACATCCAATAAGTTGTTCAATCTATATTAAATACTTTCTAAGATAACGAGTCAAGAATTTAACAGATTTAACACTGATGGTATAGGGCGTTTGAGCGCCCCTTAACAGAAGGTTTTATAATGTTTTTCGAGCTTTTATACCGCCAAAATAACGCGTCATGGGCTGCTCTGAGTTCAAAGGCACACTTTTAAGCTTCATTTAAATGTTAGGTTTTCACTTAGGAACGCCTGAAATTATTTCATGAATATTGATATTGTGACTTTTCGGGTTTGGTGTGAAGTAAAGAAGACAGATGTAGTCGAGATAAAGAAACACTTTTATTTCTGTAAACAGTAACTTGTACACTCGTTGCAACACCAAGAAAGTCTTTTCCGATTCTCCAACAGCACGGCTCCGAATTCGTAACACAAAGAACTGTCCCTTCTCCGTCGGCACGACTCCTCAACCTTCACATACGTCTGACCTCTCCGTCGGCACGACTACTCAACCTTCACATACGTCTGACTGCCTCTTCTGTCGCACTTTACCGCTATTTATATCTCCCAGGCACTATTCTGGAAAGTTCAGTTACTGCGGTGAAATACAAAGCAGAGAAGATTCTCGAAGTCTCTATCCTTTTCTCTCTTTCGGCAAGCGCCCCAACAATGCGGCCAGGCTCTGTCTCTTTCCTTCGGCTCCTTTGCGGTAGTGCCGACAATAATGCGATGGATGACGCTGCTGTTGTCGGCAATTAGATGCGACGGGCGCGGTGACAATATATAGCACATTTTAGATTCTAATGAGGGAATAATTTACACTAGGATTTTAATCGTAGACCTATAAAGGTTACGAGGGCGAATACCATAAACAATTCTTTTGTACTGACTTTTGTAAAGAAACAGTAATTCTTGCTCTTCGTAAAATGTTAAGATGGTGAGTATTTCAAGGAATATTAAATAGTGGTAGAGGTCAAATAAATCTTCTAGTGAGTCCATAAAATTGTTATGCTTCAGGTGATAATTTTATACAATAGAATTACTTTATACAGGCCAGGGTGTCATGATAGCTGAGGGAGCTCTGACATATAGTAAAGACGTACATAGGTATAATGTAAGATAGATACACTGAAATTTTGTAAAAGTCATTAAAAAAAAAAAAAAAGTAAATTCTAGAATGGCTGCTGACTTTCACTGGCTGAGATAATTGTAGGAAATATTATATTTCATTGAACCTGTTTTATTTTAGTTTTGTTCTTAACATGTTTAAACTCTATTGTTTTTTAGCACTAATAAATTATTCATTTATTCCTTTATGTATTTATTTACCTTATAAAATGTATTTTTACAGGAATACAGTAAGAATATAAGAAATACATTTAGGAGAAAAAGGTGCAATTCAAAAACGCTGTAATTTTTGTTGCTGTTATTTCCTCGCAATAGTGCTTCAAAAAACGCAAACTTTCAAAGCTTTGGGCCAAACGGTAATGAATCACAAACTTTCTGGATTTCACATTGGCAACATAGGCTATTAATCTATGCCGTAAGAAGAGATGATAATTGTGATGAATTTTCGTGGTTTTGTATATAAAGGTTTTGCTAACAAAGGTGTACAACACAAGTTTCTTCCCTCTAGCTCATGCTATGGCCCAGAGAGAGAGAGAGAGAGAGAGAGAGAGAGAGAGAGAGAGAGAGAGAGAGAGAGAGAGAGAGAGAGAGAGAGCAGAAGCAGATGAAGCAGACACAGTGGGCAAAGTTAGAAAGGGAGAGGAGAGGGAGAGATAGAGAAAGATGGAAGAAGAATCTGCGAAGTTAAATCAATTACGCGAGCAGAGTTGCGCGTTCTAGTAGTTAATAATTATAAATGTTTAAGGACCAACATGCGAGACTTAAGTTAATTTTCGTATAAGCATGTTTGTCCTAATGTCGGGATACATGAATGAGATGAGATAAGTTTAATGGTGTTTGTTTATTTAGTATCTAGAAGAGCAGCATTGGCAGGGACAAATGAGGATCCGTGGTTCTGTTGTTGTTGTTGTTGTTGTTGTGTTTAACGCCCGCTTTTACTACTACGGCACCGCAGGCGGTGACACTGATGACACACGGAATGAAGATGGAGCACCGGTGGAATGAGATGGCGGGCGAAACCGGAGCACCCGGAGAAAACCCACCCTGACGCCGCTTCGTCCACCACGAATACCACATGCGGGTCCCTGGGATCGAACCCGGGCCACCTAGGTGGTAGGCGAGCGCGCTAAGCGCTCGGCCACGGCGCCGCCATCCGTGGTTCTGTAGCACTAGATCGTTTAAATGTGATTAAAATTTCCAGTAATTTTTGTGTAGCAAACACCCTTCATACAAATTCATTCACCCATCTCTCTAAACACCACTAATAAAAACTGCTTCTCAAACGAAAACAAGCCGTACAAAGTGGCAGAGTGTTGATATCCCAGACAGTACAACGTACTTTCATTGTGGAAAACCTCAGCAAGAACTGTTTAAGCAAAATAGGTTAACTTTGAGAACTGGAGCTGTTGATACGAAGAACCTAATATTTAATTTTGATTTCACTTTAATTCAGCTAATGCGAAATTTTTTAAATAAATAATAATTACGATTAGATATTTCCTGTATTTATAACATATTAGAGTATGTTACTGCGTCTTCTATTGACTTTTCAGTTGCTTCTGATATGAATCTGAAAAATTAACAGAAATGCAATGTTGATCAAATAAGTGTTGTTACATTTTGTACTTAGCTATCATGAGTGAGCATAGTACAGGAACGTAATTTTTATTTATTTTATTTTAATACTCACTAATGTTTGCCAAAGAAAATATTAACGTTATTTGTGGACGATGGTGAAATTCAGACTCATAATTACTTATTTTTATAGCCGTTTTCTTATAACAATGATAAATTATTTCTAAACATTTCACTCATGGCTCACAGTAAGATAAACAGAAAAGAAAGACAAAAACAATCATTATGGGAGACCAAAGTCCATGTCATTAAGTGCACAGTAAGGAACAAACGGCCATACCCCAAGCTCGGAGTTTGAATTTTAAATTCTAAATATATGTTCCACTAAATGAACTTCGTTCACTTCTCTTACATGATGCAGATTTTTAATTGCGGTTACGACCTTTATTGAAACTATTAGCGTTATTAATAACGTGGTGAGAACTAATATGTTTGTATCTAAGAATATTTAGGGTTACCTCATTCCTGAGTTAAACACTGATGAGTATTTGATGAATATACCCCACTTGACATGTTGAGTAGCTTAAAAGTAGTAATTCATCTGGTGAAGTAGATAGTTGAAAAAGAAGAGCGACAACCCTATAAACTCTTGTCCTGCACACGGCTAGTGTGAAACAACAATTAATTTTCCATTGATTGATCTTACGGTTGGCTAAACTAGAAAGCCCGGGACTTAAGTATTTACAACATAGTAAGCCGCCATTACAGTATGCTATGTGATATGTATTTGAGATCTCCTTGTGGGTTCACCGGGGAAACACGAGCTGGAGAATTTGATGTCGTGTCGGCAGGTTGGCCATGGTAGCTCAGTGATTAGAGCAGCCGGATGGAGACCGGAGGATCTGTGTTTCAAATCCCGGCTATGGAATTGTATTTTTCCGTTTCAGTCCACCCCTTTACAACCTTGTCCTACACACGGCTAGTGTGAAAGAACAATTAATTTTTCAATAACTGAGAAATTTTGAGGTTTTACTCCATATATCCTCCATGTGCCATTTATTTTAGATATCATATAATCCAGTATTTAATTAAACCAAAAGTATGTTGTATGCTAAGTTCTGTAGCAATCAGTTGAAGATTCTTCTGTGAAAAAGTACAATACTTCCACAAATACTACCACAGGTACAGATAAACAAAAGATGAACGTGAACTTTATAGTTTTATAGTAGTCCATTTACACGTTTTTATTCATCATTTTTGAGATCCAAATCTACCACAAAGGTGTAGTTACATATTTTGATATATGCATAAATTGTAGCAACAAAACCAAAGCACGAAGGAACGGAATATATGGATCAATACTAATGAAATATATACTCAAATAATCGAGTATTTAATCTGTTGAATTAGTAAAAAGTGGTAATAAATTACGATTTGGTTAACATTTCCTTTGGTTTGGTAACATGAAACACCTTATCACTTCCCTACATCTCTGGTATTTGCGTGTAAATCCTTCGTGCCATATCTGCTATTTCAAATGTTAAAGAAATTTAAGGAATCTCTTATCGTATTCCCGCTGTATAATGCTCCAAGCAAGCAGTGCATTTTCCCTTCTGGCTATTAAAACTCAGATAAAGATAAGGTATGCGGCAAACTTTAATATGGAAAAAGAAATATGAGCATTTTAAAGCTTACATGTCATACACAAACAACATTTCCGATACGAAGTCCAGTGGCACGAAATTGTTGTGTGGGACATTTTACTCATTTCCCGTCTCTTTACGTAAACTATATCACTTTATCAACCACTACTCATCAATATTCTTTGTTAGCATTACTCTGTAGTAATATTCTCCTCTTATATTTGGCCTCTATCATGTTAATTTACTCCATGCCACACATCAGAACACCCTTTAATCATAGTGTAACTATTCAAGGGTAATGTTTTGGGGGTAGTTGCAGTATTTAAAATAATAAAAACTGTCCCAAAATGAGTCCTGAAGTTAAGGTGAGATGCTAAATGCAGAATATTACATAAGATTCATAACTGACTTGCTTTTGATCATAGTTTTACAAAAGTTGGTTATGGTTTACCCCCTTCCATGATACATATGTGTAGTAAATTTTAATAAAATTGAATAAACATTTTTCACAAAACTGGATAGGCTTTTTATCCAAAACTAAAGGAATACGTGTTTCATTTTAAAAGCAACCTCCAGAGATAATTATTTAAAATGTTACGCAACGCTTGTTTAGTTATAGAAAAGAGTTCATGGTAAGGATTTTGATTTCTGATGCTCGGTTTATTTTATACAATTTTGTAAAAGTAATATTTTCAAAATTTATAAGTTTTTTTCCAATGTATGACAGCTATCAGGAGTCGCTTTCATAAAATAAAGCACAAGTTTAGGTTAATATGACAAAAACTTTTTTTTCTAACCATAAAAAGCTCCATATGAATACTGATGGTCATCTTGGGCATCATCTGAAGATTTCCCGGTTCTTGTCCTTCATGTACATAAAGAAAGGAGCCTTCTATGGGTTCCATAGCAAGAAATCGGTGATAACGATAATTTATGTGGTTTAGGGGGCGTATCAAGTTGCGCATTTAATTAGCTTTTAGGCATTTCCTGAAGGAATTGTGAAATAAAAGCATGGGGACCTGTTACTTAAACATCAGGGAACAGAATGAAATGAAAATAAAAAATCCACATTTTGATCCTCTTAATTGACATCTCTCCTTAATAGTTATTATAAAAAACCTCTATAAATTCATGACTTATCAAGCGATATAACTTCTAAATGCTGGTAGCAAGCTATAATTTAAGGAAAGGTAGTGCTCCTGAATATAAGAAAACAGGGAAAATAAATAGGAGTCTTAGAAGTCATACGATGCAGCAAGTAATTAACAGGCGGCAAAAACAGGACTCGCAAGTCTTTTCGACTCGCTCCTTTTCTGGCTAATTGCCCATTTGTTTCTCATGGCCAACTGCTTTAAGGCAAGTTGCAAGTTTATATGACTCGCAGAGGGGAGGGTTTAGTTGTTGTTGTTGTTGTAGTGTTTAACGCCCGCTTTTACTACTACGGCACCGCAGGCGGTGACACTGATGATACATGAAGATGGAGCACCGGTGGAATGAGATGGCGGGGGAAACCGGAGTACCCGGAGAAAACCCGCCCTGACGCCGCCTCGTCCACCACAAATACCACATGCGGGTCCCTGGGATCGAACCCGGGCCGCCTAGGTGGTAGGCGAGCGCGCTAACCGCTCGGCCACGGCGCCGCCGGGAGGGTTTAGTACTTTGACAAAAAGCTATATGGTAAAAATAAACTGTTGTACCGTATAGTGATATTCAAAAGATTTTCCTAATAAATACAGCATTATTCTGAGGACTCGTTGTCCTTTCTTGTTTAATCGACATTTGGAGGATATTCTATGGCTACCAAACGAATTTCAAAGTACGACTCATGTTTAGAAGTCTGTTTCTGTCCATTTTTATGTGCTATCATGTCCAAAAATATTAAACTCAGCAACTTTTTATTATTGCCAAAATAACTGACAATGCATTCCAATTACTTTTCAATAAAATTAGCTTGCTCTAATCGTTGAAAGGTTTATCTGCAAGTGTGAAACCAGAATTAGTGTAGAAAAGTTAATTAAATTCATATTAATGCAAAAAGTTTATGAATACAAATTTAATTTCTGGATTTCGTGCTTATGCAATTATAATAAATGGGGTGCCTCACTCTCCATTCCTTAGGCGCATTTTTAAACCTCGAAACACCATTCAATTAATTTTATTTAGCCTCCCTGTATTCGCACAAAGTTACTGTACCATGAATTAGAAGATTAAAATGACAAGTTCACCTGTTTAACTCCTGTAAAGCTCTGTAACTTTCCTAATAACGGATAAAAATCTTCCGATATTAATGGAAATGGGTATGCACTCGGTGGATGTTGTATTTGTGATTTCATTAACTTCCCCTCCCTCCAGTCTTCCGGGTTCTGGAAATGATGCATAGCCTATATTTAGCTTTTGGCGTTGAAGCAATTATCGAATAACCTTAAGTTGCTCACAGAAGATGGAACTTCAAACCCTCGTACCTTCTCTTTGGTTCCGTAGTTATTTATTAGGTATATATCTAATATAAAGTCTACATAGTTTTCGCATAATGTAGAACCTCTGCACTTCAACATACAACAAAATAGGGGCGAAACGATGGATGTGAAGATTATCTATTCACAGGTCACTAAGGTCTGTGACCATCAAGATGAAGAAACTTATATATCGTTAATTATGAAATATCGGTTGAATAAGTTCTGGTAATACAATTACCATTTATTATTCTCTGGTAACGAGCTGGATTGCAACATGCATACCTATAGCATACCCTGTTACAGGCGGATGCCCACGTGCTATGGCCAATGGTACGAGGTCCCTGCGCCTTAAAGGGGGTACATATATCCAATAAAAGCCGCTGACGAGTTAGAACGTGCATTTATGTGTTTCACGCTATTATCGGGTCTCACACAGCACTCCGGTTGGCATGCGAAAGCTACTAAACTGGCATGCATTGCATGCGAGCGCATCAAGCGTTACTTCTTAGTGGACACCATGGAACCTGTACAGGACCAAGGGAAATTCACGCATTGCTTATCCATAGTGTTACATGAAGCAGTAGAACATTATAGAAACCTGGTTTCTGAAGTACCTCACTGTGTTAAGGATTGGTTTCAGCACCTGCAAAAATGTATTGAAGCTAAAGGGGAGCCTTTTTAGAATTAATGACAGTATTTAAATTCTTAAAACTAATGGTTGTGTGATTTTCAAACAAAATTTCAGTTTTGCCCTCGTAATATGCAAAAAAAAAAAAAAAAAAAAAAAAAAAAAAAAAAAAAAAAAAAAAAAAAAAAAAACAGATTTCTCAAGCTATAACACCATAAGCTTGTACTACATTTCAACTAAAATGTCCATGACCATTCTTTTTGCAATGTCGCCTTAACGGACTGCAATTTCCAGTAATAGACGGATAATTAGCAACACAATCCACCATTTGCAATTATCGAGGGGCACATGTCCACCGTGTTTGCCATCCTTCGGTGACCAGGAGGACGAATTTCCTCAACATTCTGCCATGTACCTTCATTAGGGAGAAAAAGCGGGTGTGTGTGATGTCCCTTGTCCACCCTTTACAGATTCGTGCTTCAGCCGCACTGCGACTAGGTTTGCTCCTTCATATGTTTCCCGTACACGTAGCAGCGAATTGCTTCTTAAAAGGCAGTGCCTTATTTTCCATTAGGAAAGGTGGGGGAATTTAGTTGTTATTGCAGTCGGAGCCTGAAGCGGGAAGTGCGTGGAAACAACAAGTATTGAAGGCGTGTGGGGAGTAGGTGGCAAGAAAGAAGAGAGAGAATAAATGAAAGAAAATAAAAACAAGGAAGGAGAAAAATGAGTGGGAGGGGGAGAGCAATATGAAAACGCGAAATAAAACACATGCTAGAAGATTGAGGGTGAGAAGCATAGAGGGGGTGAACGGAGAAGTGAATATAAAGAGCTCCTGTACTTCCCCCCCTATGCCACCATCCTTATCTGTTTCCCTCTGCACCTTACCCTCTCCCGTTCTCCGCGTTACATGCGTTTGATTTCTGCCTCGCTAGGCTGTTTAATTGCATCCAACACGATTCTGTGCTGCTTGCATGTGTATGTGTGGTTTATAATCAGGGTGACTGCAAACCTCCAGGGTTTGCTTGCTGTGCATCGTGGGTTTTAATTTTAGATTAAAAACACTTCCTGGATACAGCGACGACATGGGAACCGAAGGGCTGCGTATAAATAGTAATATATGTATTTTCCCCCCTCTGCTTTGCTGTTCTGGTGTCCCCGGATATCCGAGCTTTGGAATGCGGTTTTATTTTTGCCCTTCTGACATACGATTTTTACTTGCAAAAGCATTAATAGAGCGCTTACCTTATAATTGGTGCCACGTAATTCCCTACGGTGCAGCGGCTTCCTTGGGCACTAAAATACGTCTAAAATATGTCTCCAATTGACCTACCTGCCAGCATGAATGTGTTAACCATAAAATGGTCTTCCGTCTGAAACCCTCATTAAGTTATACTAGTTTAGAAGAATCCTCGGGATCTATTGCAGCATACCGTTTTACGAATGGTCAGCGAGCTGACTTCCTACCGTGCGGTTCCGGATTCGATTCCCGGCCGGGGGTGGCACATTTTCTTTAATTAAGAGTGTCCCCTACCCTATATAGAGCCTGGAAGTATAATGTGAAAACAAGTTAATAAAAACACGAACACCTACAGTAACCCAACCGGGCGGGATGACTCAGGACTATCAACAAAAAATTCAACAATGACATAGTGTAATTATCAAGGAAAAAGATCTTAAATTTATGTTATTTTAAATAAAATCATGAGACAAATGGCACTATAAGTGTTCTATAAATATGAAACTTTCGGTTTGGAGCAATTTTGGAAAATTCCTTGCACATAAAGAATATGTTCATTACTTCTCCAACTTTGGAGATACTTCTTGGATTTGCAGACCGTCGCGGCTGCATTAGAGATGAAAATACCCATCCAAGGGTTTTTTTCTTTTTTTTCTTTTTTCTTTTTTTTTTTTTTTTTTTTTTTTTTTGTTGACAAAGGTAGATTGACATATTCTGGCGAATTAAAACCAATCCTTACATTTCACATTTTATTTGTGGATTTTTGGCTACAAAGGTAAATATGATCCCGTTTATGACAGTATTATTCATAATTTCGCAGAATATCCTAACTGGGCATTAGAGCGTGCAGATGGTTTCAAAGAGAAATAAACTGCTAAACTGCCCTATTCAACAAAGGTACAAAGTACTAAAGTAAACACATCTTGGCCACTCTCATTCCTTATCTTAACATTCTGAAGGTTTGGGTAACCCTGGGGCTGAAAAATGACCGAAAAATTATCAAATTAACGAATTTTAGTTCATGGATATAAATGTGTCCCAAGCCTTCAGTCATCGGTTGACAGTAACAGTTTTTTTATATTCCGCTATTTTTAAAGGTCCTGTACAGGCTTTAAATGCTATGTGCACAACATTTAAATGCTCCTTTTCTGCATAACGTTTCGGCAGTTTTTGAACAAAATGTGGCCCAAATAGGGCTAAAAGAAAAAAGAAATTCAGCGAAAAGTAGTGTTTAAGCGGAATCTTACCACAAGGGAAAAGCTATGAATCTGAGGAGAAAGAGAGACTACCAGGCAATTAAGGGAAGATATGACAAACAGGTAATTTAACTCTTGATTATGATGCATGTATGTAGTAGAATTTGTTTTTTCTCGACTGTACATTTTTATAGACTTTCTGCTCCATGCATATCAAATTTTGTGCTATGAGCCTAAAATTTTTCCAGCATATGGTTTTTTCTGTGACTGCAAGTTCAGTCTTTAGTTTCAAAATATGAACACCTTTTTGGCTTGAAAAATCCAATACACAAAAAGTTAAAAGCATTTTCAATGTCGATCAAAGCAAAGAGTGGAGTGGAGTGTTAAATTTAATGGCCCGTCGACAACAAGGTCTCAAAACAAAGAAATTAACTATTTTGAAGATAATTATTTTTTCTTCCTGACAGGGATTGATAGTGTTTGTTGAGTAATTATAGTTTATAGAATAATAAAACTGTTGCGATATTTTAATTTTTGAAGCACACGGAGTATTTTGAATATTGAGGTATTTTAGCATTGTCAATAAACTGAACAATTAATTCCCTCAAAACTGTGCTGGAGCGTTGTGTAATATTTAATAACTAAACACCCTTAAGTGTGCAAAGTATTGATTTTATACCTATAAAAATATATTAACTTATAAATTTCAGTCCTAGAGTTCCTTAATTGGAAAATTTTACAGACACAGAAGTGATTGGCATATTATATCACAACACTGTAGTATACAAAGGCTAGTTACAGCAAATTGAGCGTTTCATATTTAACACTGATTACACAAATTTTCCACTCAAAGACTAATCTTGCAAAAATCACACTTTCCTGCAGTTACACGTAACCCTGTTACCGACGGAATGCTGAGGATTATAAAACGTGATATCGAACAAAGCAATCAGAGGGTCTATAGCCTTCCTCTTTCTCTGTTACCATTAATTCAGTTACGTTTGTGTTTAAGGACTTTACTTGGTCGTAGAATCAATTTTCCACAACTTCAGAGAATGCGCATTAGACACAAAAACACCTGTTTAAATAAATGAATCGCCAAACTGGACAAACCCTTGTGCCACAAAAACGACTGGAATTACTGTAGATTATAAAATACGAACACCTATTCCAATCCCCAGTGACACGTTAATCTGGTGTTCAACACGCAGTTGGCTGTGTTTCGACCATCTCCCCCTACCCCTTGGAAATGAAGGAAAAAAGTTTCCCTCACAGGGACATGTTATTGTTAATTGTTTACATCCTGAGAGTGGCTGCAACGCTACAGAGAAAAAGAGAGTGGTCCTCTCAAAGTTTAAATTTGGTTGTAATAACTACATTTGGGCAGCGGAGCGAAACCTGATGGAAATTAGACACTGCTCTCATAAAATGCATTCCATAAATGGATGTCCCTTTGCTGTAAACGCAGAGTGCCGCCTACCTCTCATTAATTGTTTTTTTTTTTTTTTTTTTTTTTTTTTTTTTTTTTTAGAAAAGACGCCTTTCTCAGTTCCCCCACGTTATTAATATTGTGAAATATTTCAATTTGGATTTCATTATTTTACCGCTTACTTATTTGATTCCATACCAACCTAGGTAGCTTTTGCAATGTTAAAGATTACAAAGCAACTAAAACAAATCTGATGTGTTGTACTCACATGGCTTTCTCTACTCTTTTACTAACTATTCTTACAGATGTGGAATTTTTGTTTAAGGTTCCATATTTCAGTCTTGGTGAGGAAATGATAAGAGATGACTTCCTAACCATTCTTACAAACTCTTATTTGTATATCTTCTTCGTGTTAGTTGAGATAAACATTTGCAGAGATTATCTTATTGCTTATTTCCTTATAGGCGTAGGGGAAATATCGGAATACAGTAAGCTTTGAGCGATAGTCAAAATTTTAAAGCTTTGAGGTTCCGTTCTCTTTGCACTGTTAACATATAAAGATGAACAACGATTTTGCATTTCACGAAAATTTGTTTTCTGAAACTGACAAATAACAAGGAATATTTGCAAATGGTTCACTCTACAAAAAAAAAAAAAAAAAAAAAAAAAAAAAAAAAAAAAAAAATATATATATATATATATATATATATATATATATATATATATATATTGGCATAATATTGGCATAAATTGTGTGTTTTAGCGAGATTTATTTTTTTTTGTAGAGTAAGAGTTAGTCTCTCTCTTACGGTTTACGAGTTATTCAAAAGCCATACAGAGTAAACAGGACTATATAGGCTACAGACAGAAAACTCAAAATACGCATTCCACTTGCCAGAAATATACCTTAAACATATGACATTTTACTCAAAATCGTAAGCCATTTTTGAGAAAATCAACATTTTTTAAACATTTTGCAAGTAAAAGATAGTTTAGGGTGGAGGAATTTGCATCAAAATCTTCTTGTCGTATCCTTGAAAGATATTAAACCCAAATACCATCTTTGGTTTTAAACCAAATTTTTGTTTTTGAGTTATGTAGTACTCAGACAAATACACACATATACACACAAACATGGAGCTTTTTCTACAGATACATTTTTTTGATTCAGGGGGCCTTAAAATATATACTTCCGGTGGAATTTCGACATCGAAATTTTGGGTCGAATATAATACTATGCGTAGAGGGCAAGTAAAAATATATTCGTTATAGGTTACACAACGGACAAGAGACATTGGGAACTGCGACTTACATAGGTCCATTGTAACTACAGCAAGGGATGAAGCGAAATGACCACAGGAGGCTTGAGGCCACAGAAATGCGCGGGAGTCCCTAAGAATCCTTGGCTCGAATATTCGTCCCACCATTGGAACTGCCTATATTTGCGGTGGTCTCGTGAATCATAAAAGTCGCTTTCATCACGCATGTTAGGAGGTAGAGAAAATGTTTTGCGGGTAGAAATGTTGGCTCTTTAGTCCAGCACT
The DNA here is from genome assembly GCA_030765045.1 of Tenodera sinensis. Taxonomy (NCBI): domain Eukaryota; kingdom Metazoa; phylum Arthropoda; class Insecta; order Mantodea; family Mantidae; genus Tenodera; species Tenodera sinensis. The sequence continues at coordinate 71,266,465 of CM060964.1, read as the reverse complement.
GATTGAACAGAAGGAATCGAACCTTCTCACCTTCCCCTCAACAACACGGAAAGAGGGGTGGATATTTGTGTTTCTCTTCAACATATCCTTTCTCTTTCTTTAGGCATGAGACAAAATAAAACAAATACACTATACACAGAGTGAAGAACGGCTAGTCGGCCAAGCAACCCTCTAGGGTCCAAAGGAAATAACCATTTCCTCGGCACCGCCATGCGCCACGAAACCTAGAAGCACACCTGAAAGCTGAGAAGGAAACGAAATGAAAGGGAAATGATGCAAAGGAAGTCGTGATGGATGAGGAACAACTCCAGTATTCACCTACCGTCAAGGAAAAAACCACGAAAGGGCCACCGTCAGAGTGGTATTGAACTGGTATTGAACCCAGGATCACCCAAATGCAAGCATCTCAGGTTACCGTGGAGCCCTTTTGGTCGGTTTCAGTCTCATAGCTTAGACCCTTGGATACATGTGATCTATTGGGAATTTAATTTTTCTTATTTTAATCCAGCTTCCTTAACAAGGTGTGTATAATATTAAAACCCGTGAAATAAGGAAAGGGAATAAAACTGTAGAATCTTCTTTTAATATAAAGAAAAATATTTCTGGGTACTTTGTTGGAATTGTGCTGAGTCAAGAGACAGTGGGAGAAGATAACTATAAAACTTTGCACTCCCATTGTGAGGAGGTGGAAGAAAAGGATGGGCTGAAGCCAGCAGCAAAGTTGAACCGTTCCCTTGCTGAGTCAATGGGGAGTCAGAGAAGTTGTTTTTCATGTAAATGAAAAGAAAATGAGCTATTGCAAGCCGTGAAATTGTTTGCAGTGTTCGCGTTTAGTGCTTGGCCTTCTGTACCTCCTCACGTTTGACACTCACTCCCACAATTTTGCTCGGGGATGCAAGGTAAGCGTTCTACATAGCAAAGTTAAAATAACATGAAACTTTTCACTGTCCTTGTTTAAAGCAAAATTATAATTAGGGTCCGAGACCGACAGCAAATACTGCTCATACTGTTCCATACTAGCGAGAATTTTTGAAAATCTGCAGTAATTACGTCTTTAATTAGTACCATTATGAGCAATTACGCGATTATACTTATGCTGCTATTGAGGTTAAACAAATTATATGTTAAGCCTACCATGCCACTAACTTGATGGAAAAGTAACATAAACCCAAAAGTATGAATTAAGGACGAATAAAGTGGTCTATTTTTTCATTGATAAATTTAACAAGTCCAGGTACCACTTTCTTCCGAACTATTTATAATATTGCGCTACTGTGAGACTATGACAGACGCAACATTTAATGGCGGTTGGTACATTTTAAGTTGTGCAAATAAATGTTGAAGGTGCAAATAATATTTATGTCACCAGCTTTAGAGCTTTCTTTCACATGTTTATCTTACAACGCCGCAAGGCGTACCAAGTTTCTCATTGGATTTTGTGTTGAGCAACCCACCATTAAATTCTGTATCAGCCATAATTTTATGTCTACTTGTTTACTTTCATTAGGGTACCTATTCGATGTAGCAGTTGAGGGAATTTTAATTTATCTATTACTTATTTATAGTATTTTGAGGGATTACTAATTCAAAATTGATAATTGTCAATGGAAATGTCTTGAGGTCCACTGAACCCTTCCCCCCCCCCAAAAAAAAGAGCTGAGACAAAGCTCCGAGTGAATCTGTGTGTGTGTGTGTGTGTGTGTGTGTGTGTGTGTGTGTGTGTGTGTGTGTGTGTGTGCGTGCGTGCGTGCGTGCGTGCGTGCGTGCCTGTTTGTGTGTCTGTCTGAACAGAATAACTTAGGAAGGAAAGATGGAATAGATACCAAACTTGGTATTGAGTCAGTATCTTCCATGAAGACAAGTAAATTTTGAAGAATAAAAGGAACTTGTGAATGGAAAAACATCGTTACTTTTTATTTTCTCCAAAATGTCAGTTTTGACTAGGGCACCATATGTTTAACATACATCACGGAAAGAAGAAAACAGTACTAATGTATGATACAATCGTTAAGAAAACAAATTTGGCCAATGAAGGGAAGAGAATAATGGAAAGAATTTGCTGCAGAATTAAGAAGAGAAAATAGGATGTCTAGGGCGGAAAGAATTAGAAATGAAGTAATTCGGAACAAATGGAAATGCAACGTACCATAATAGATGAAATAAAGGAAGTCAACTAATGGATGGTCATGAAAGAGGAGGGATTACGAAAGGTGTTCACATGGAACCCTCCGGGAAGAAAGCAGAAAGGCCTAGCGCTCGAAGTTCCTCCTCATTCCGGATAAAATTTGTATAATTTTGCATCATTTGTTAACCATATAAGACAGACGAACACTACAATAAAATGCAGAGCTTATTGAATTGTATGATTTATGTTAACTTTACTTCAGGGTTTAGAAGTTTTAGAAATATATATTGCTATGTCTTCAACATTTCTCAGGAACTATGGTGTATCTACAAAGCATCTTATGCAATTGTCCTTTTTCCACCATGGGCTTATTAGTAACTAAAACTAGCGTTCAGCATTTTATTTCCAGTACGGTTCATGCAGTCCATATTGTTCAATTTGAAAAACATTTATAATGAATAACAGAAACCCTTAAAAATGATAGTTTTTGTTTTAGAAAATAAACTAATTTACATTCCTTGCTCATATTGAACTTCTTACAACGCTTATATGGAGGTTATCTCAACAATTGCAAATTCACGCCGAAAGCTATGCTTCATGAATATGTCAAAATATTTAAAGTTTAAAGCATGAATACCAAATGACATAATAAATTACTTGTTTAGACAATATTAAGCAGAAGTTGTAATATAACCAACAAAACCAACAACTGCATATGGTTATGAGATATATATGATAGAAAGCAAGTTCGAGATGAGAAAAAACGGATCATACACAATATGCAGCAATATATTCATTGGAATCTGTTTTAAAAATTAAACCGCCACCACCACCGCCACCGCCACCGCCACCGCCACCACCTGGTTTAATTATACCACCGAGGGCTTGGTCCAAGCCCCAGCTTTAATACAGATAATAGAGAGGTATCTTGGATTTACTCCTTATTTCTTAGGAAGTTCAAGGAAACGCGCGCAAAAATTACATTACATTTGCACTCCATCTTAGTTTAACACTCGCATTAGCGGGGGGGAATTACATTATGTCCGCCTTCTGTAATTTTTCAAACTTTCTCTTTTAATGTTATATCAAAGGCAGGCAGTTAATAGTTATTGTCAATCACTGTTTGTACTACTGAACTAGGTATTTATTTAAAAATTATCGTTGGTTTTTTGAGAAACACTGAAATGTCAACATAGTCATAAAGTACTGCCACGTCAGTATAATATGATTCATGTAAAAAAGTAGAAATAAATAAATATTAAATATTACGTTTATAAACATGACAAGATATAATATCCAATTTTGAAGTAAATTTGTTTTAAAAATTGCTGAGATTTCTTGTTACCAGTGCTGGTCACCTCCGTTGGCAGTAAGGATTGGCATAATATCTAATGTAATTCATGTAAAAAGGAAAAAAAGGAATAGTTAAACAGCGTTAAATATTACCTTTATAAACTCGGGAAGATATAATACACATTTTCAAATAAATTGGGTTTAAAATTGTTCAGACACTTTGTTACTAGTGGTGGTCACAAAGTACCCTCGCCCCTGGTAATCTAAGTTATGGAATAAGGAGGCTTGGTGATGCTAAGGTTAAAGGGTAAGGTCAACAAAGGTGTGCAAAAACGCCTGTCTCAGAGCGGGGACTTTCTTGCAGCACACTACCGCATCTTTGTTGTGGATTCAATACGCTATCAGCAATTTCTGATAGAGTAGACACCGTCCCTGATATGGCGTTTACTGAGGTCTACAGAAGGAAGCAGTATTCAGTTTGACTAAAATCGCTACAAGAGGATCGGATGAAGCTTCAATTAAAACAACTTACAAAGATACAAAAATCAAACCTAAAATACCCTCTCAGTATCTTTAGCTAATTTGTAAGAGAACCCATTGTTCACTTTGCAATTATTACTTTATTACAACCTTAAAGGGGAAAAAATTCACGTCACGAATCTACAATTTCGTCTTCAAGTTATGGGGATTGATTCTTTTTACAGGAAAGCTTAAGATTTAATCCTCGAAATGAGAAGATATCAGGGTCTATTTCTTTTCTTTACACAACACTGCTGGTGTAGAGGAAACGGTAGCGGTGGTGGCGAGATTGGAAGAATAGAGAGAGGAGAAACAAAGAAGAGCTCTTTCCCAGTCTTTGGGCCCGCCATTCATTATTCACACCAGAGTTTCATGAGCAGAAGCTTTTAAACGAAACATCCTAAGATACAGATGAGGTGAGGTCTTCAACGTATTAAGGCATAATCTGTCTGTATAACGGGGAGGCAGTTTTCTTCGAGCTAAGTAAGGAAGGGAGAAGCTTCCTTCAGTAATGGGCAAAAAGTAGGGCAAAGCAAATTGCTGAAGTAATCTTAGGGTTTCCTCCAACTGCCGTAAGTTTTTAAGTTTTCTGTGCATTCCATAATAAACAGTAAAAAGTGTGTATGCGTTACAGAGAGGATAAAAAGCAGAAGACGACTACTACCAGAAATATACGTAAAGGACGGAGGTATGCCATAAACACGGTAAACTCTGTTGCAATTCTGCCTCTAGGAGGAAAGCTTCAGCTTAGGTACGTAAAAACTTTGCTGCGGTTGATCCGCGTTAACGTTTGTGGCTAATTTTGAAAGAAAATCTTGACAAAGAAAGTTTTCTTTACCTTTGCCCTTTCTGCCTGAGCGCCAGGAACACGTACTTCACAAAGATAGAAAGACATACAACAGAACGTGTACTAATGTAGCTGCTTTTATATGTAGTTTGCAGAATCCTAGAGCTTCTGGCAATGGTCATTAGGAACTCTTGCGCAATAGAAAACTTTAAACCAGAGAGATACAGTTTTACTTTCAGATTACACTACATAATTTTCCTCTTCCATGGAAGGAAGAAGGAAAAAAAGAAAAAAAGAAAGCAGCAACCCCTTACTCCAACGTTACACACTGGTAATGATAATAATTACGCTTAAAAGCATAGCAACAAGAATTTGACGTATTACTTGTAAGTACAATCTTTAAAACTGAAAATGGGAGGAGCTTATGTACGAAAATAACTCCATTTGCTTAACTTCTAGGCTATTTAAAATATATTGATTAACTTGTGCCTGTAAAATACGTTTTTCTAGCAAGAAAAGGAAGCTTAATGTCAAATATTTAAAGGATTTTTGCCACACATTGCTCATTTTTGTATACAAATGGTCGTATTAGCATTGTCTTCTCCTAGGGCCATACTGTTTCTTGTCTGGGAGCGCTTGGCTTGTGAGCCTTGAGAGTGGGGATTTGCTGCCCAATACCTCCAAAGCAAATTGGCGCACCTGGAAATAAATGGAGAGGGGAATCGTGAACGAGTGCTAGTGAAAAATTTTCTCCTTTCTTTATGTTACTTTCAGCTCCAACAACAAGTAGGACCAGCAAGTTACCTTTCAGCTCTAACTCACTTCCTTACGTTCATCGGTCATGTCTAGTTACACAGAACACATTTCCAGGTGCCTCCGCTCCGGAAAAGAGGAATAAATCACGGCGAATCATACCTGGTTGTAAATCACTTGTATGCCTATCATTCCCATCTCTCTGCCCCCCCCCCCCTCTCTCTCTCTCTGTCACTATCTCTCTTGGTGTTTAACAACGAGGAAACAGGAACTAACCACAGGCTGCTGCCTGGCATCTTAATAAAATGCTTTATTATTATCATTATCATCATCATTATTATCATTATGATCATCTCTTCACATATCGTTTTGGTAAGCAAAAGAAAGATATTTAGGAATTTTGCGGTTTAAAAAATATTCTAAACCCCAGTTGCAGATTTACAAGTGTGTTTTGACACCCGAGGTATAATAAACTTGATGATGTGCTTCTATGACGCAGTCACTGTTATACCTGAAATCTCACTGTTCTCTGGATCGTTTCCGCTGGAAATCACACAGCCGTTATCTTGCACCTATGCGCTCCATTTAACATGAGTAGCAATTTTAAGGTCTGAGGCAGGTTATACCTAGACACTGTAGACCGCGACGACTGTGATGAAGCGTCCAATAGCCGAAAGCAATCAAAGAAAATGGTGTCATTGCGGGATTCAGTACACGGCAACCTTACTGGACGATGGTACGAACTGACTTGTCGTCTGGCGGGTTTAGAGCTATGTCTCAAACTGATAGGTTAGTTAGCCTTTGTTTAACACGTAAATTAAAAGAAGCTGTGGAGAACACATTTAGGGGATTAAGTGAAACGGAAAAGATCATGACAAGGGCAAGTCAGTGGAGGCGATGGCTGTTCCTAAGGCTTCCAGATCGACACAACAAACGCCACTGTCCGAGCTGTCTCGTTCTATAAAAGCACAAAAATACTGGACAACAAGGGACCAGTCTGGACAGATTTTTCCGTATTTGGGAAATCTTGTAAGATTACTTTACATAGCATTTTAACAACTTCATTTATATTGACGTTTACAAAATGTGTGTAGCAACGGTCATCTGTTTGCAAAAATTCCGAGAGCTCTGTTACTTTTACTGAGATTATATTTATGTTGTTAAACCTTCGCGATAGTTTCAATTAATCCTTACTTTATCTAATGCAACACGTCTTTTACGTTATCTTTAAATTCAGAAAATAAGCATAGCGAACACGTCTTGCGCTGTGAAATGTAAGAGAACGAGTTAAAACGGTTAATGTAAGTTAAATTTTATAGCACACCGTATGTGTTTGCAACTGTAACCAAGATTTTAAATATTTGTTTTAAATGGCTAACGTGCCAATTTGTAACCCTTTTTAAAGAGAAAGCATTACTGACATTTTAAAGTATATAAGCTCAAAATTAAAGTATGTAAAAACAGAAAGAAAAATAAATAGAAAAAAGTTTCAATAAAAAGCCTACAGTGGTTTTAAATGGCCGCTATCTGAATTTTTCAGAAATATGTATTTGCATATGAATATTAACGGTGCTTTCTCCATTTATGCACATGAAACAATGAAGCTGTACTGTATGCATGACGCTGAAATGGTAATCATTGTTAGTGTGAACAATGGTTATTCTCATAATTCAATCTTGTTGAAATTAGTAAAAGAATGAAAGCATTGAATACAAAGAACTCAAATTTCCAAAATTGGCAATTGGTTCTGAGCATACATACACCTAAAAGTGACTTTGCTTAGTGACGAACATGAAGGTGAATCTATTGCAATAATTTTACACCACATGGTAGTGTCACAAGTTGATTGTTATGAGATGCTGATATCGAGAAGGGGTTTTAGTACATCTCTAGCACAGATAGACACATCTGGCGACAGAAATGCACACCAACAGCAACCAATGCCAGTGCTGCAACTATAATCAACCGGCTAAATAACCATTGTTTTTAATTTCAAATCTGTCATTTTGAGTACACCAATAGGAGAGCCATTCCGTAAACGTTTTAGTAGCAGCAGTGTAGGGAATTAGGATCAGGGAGTAAAAGAATCAATTGGAATGAAAGCAAGCATTCGCATTTAAATATTATTGCATATTGTGATTTATTGATAATTCTACTTTGTCCTTGAGATGCTGATTTGCTTCTTCAATCACTCACTAGCATTTTAGTTGTATGTACTTTCCACTTAGGAAAATCCAACACGTTAAAATAATTTTCATGGTACGGAACTACAAATACTTCCCTACGGTGTTAGTCTTATATATGATGAAAAAACACATCATATATTAATTGAAATTGGCCAACATTTCCTACTTCTATTTTTATAATCTCAGGTGATATTGCCAGTTTTGAATCAACATTAAAGCTAAATCAGTAAACTAAGTGAAGTGTATTTATAATCATTTGATTCGAGTAAGTTATTAAGTAAACGGCTAATTTTCCTTTAAGACTACGCTACATAAAGCCCTTTGCCTTTATTGTGCAAGGAAAACACACGTTCTAACTTGGGAGCTGATAGAAATCTGGATAGGAGCCATGAAAAGCGTTTCCTGAATTAATGACTAAAAACTGGCAGTATCTCTTACCCAACGGGGACGTAATATTCAATGAAGTAGCCATTTCCGTTCGGTGCCATGATGAATTTCGGAAACAGGAACTTCGTTTCACAGAGAGAAGCAAGACCATCCAGGCTATCACGGCCTTTATTGAGAAAACAAAGTTCATATATAAGCAGCGTTAGTTCTCTCGGTAAGTGCCTATTTTGGAATACGTCTACAGATCAGCAGGTTACCTGTTCCGTAAAGTATATAATTCTAAATTGAGAATCTCTAGGTATATGATAAGTCTGCAATAAAATCTATGTTCAACTTGCCAAATGCCCTCAACCAAGCATTGAGGAAACAGTATGTTGTGGCCTTGACGTTAGTCCTGCTCATGGTATGTTCTGGCAGCATAGGCATCTTCAACCGTACTGATTTTTAAGATTAATTTAAATTTCAATACCATTTTTGTTTAACATGGTGTTTCAACGAAGCTTTAGGTGCAGAAGTTCAGAATATTGATAATTTTTTGAGAATGGAGTCTCGGTGGTACGCTTTAGACCGTCTTTTATTTATCAGTGATTTTTCAGTAGTCTTTGGAAATCCTTAAAACTACAGTAAATATTTCTCAACAATAATGAATATCATTGAAATTAGAGGTAGAATTCGAACTGAAAAACTCAATACCACAGCTGTGGTTTGAACCGCAGACCCTCCGCTTACCAGACGGGTGCTCTAACCGTTACGCTACTGTGACAACCTGCCAGAGTGACATCGAATACTCTAATCCATTCGTATTTCTCCCCGTAAACCGCAAAGGCTGTCTCACATCAGAGACAATTACCCCAATGGCAACTTATTTATGTCCTGGGATTAAATAACCTTCAGATGGTAATTATTATTTATTTATGCCAACAAACTTACTATTGGTATTTTTAAATACACAAGCCGTGTGTGAGCAATGTTTGAGAGATAGAAAGATGTACCAAAATTGATGAAGCTTTAGTTGTTTTTGTTTAAGAGAAATATATATTAACTGAAAAGCGTGTTCGATACTGTTTTGAAAATCCTGAATTATATTAGTAAACTTTAATTGCCTATTTTTTCCCAAGTGCTATTTCTTTTCAGGTGGTTTACTTTGGTGCACAAATGCAGGCATTCGATGAAGAGAGAATTATATTTCCAAGAACTGAATGTTTAAATGGGACCAAACTCACATAGCATATATTTTCGTGCATAAATACGCTCTGTGAATGTAGATTAATGTATTATTTTCCCCGCTGTATGCTTCTCTTCCTTTCTGGAAGTGTTGCCTTCATTATATGTACCTATGCTTGGATATCCAAACAAAAATGGCATGACCAGTCAGGTTTCGGACCATCAGTTCCTTCTCGTTACGAAACACCAGAGCGAAACGCTTAGCGAGTGTGATTACAGCATTCTACTTCAAATAATGCTACACATGTGAGTGTTAGCTTCGAATGAGTTGGCTCAGAAACTGGGATTTTCCTGGGTGTACGCAACCCTTGATCCCATAAATACAGATTGTAAAGATGGATCAGTATTACGTAATTCTATCATTTAGTTACTTCTCCATAACCTAGCTTTCACTATATAAAATGTGATTTTAACAAAATGGTATAACCCTATGGAGTTATTTGCTGATAAGGCACTGAAATCCTGTTGTTTATTTCTATAAACAACCTTGTTACAGCCTCAAATTTCTAACTGGACTGTTTGGCTGTCCTTGGGTCATCATTTCTGTTCTGTGCCCACTGATGGCTTTCTAAACATGGGGTTAATTCCCAGAGGACTGCTCTCCTGTAACAACGGTCTGAGGGTCTGCTCCCCTCTGGACGAGAGTTTTTCCATCAGACCACTAAGGTTTATAAAAGTCCTGGCCCTCACTATAGGAAAGGAACCAAGAAGCTTCTGCGAAGCTATCTGGCCAGTGTCTCGATTAACATAGGCTTGCAGCAACAGTCGGGTTTAAGACGCTAATTGAACCATTCAAGGTTACTCAATAATCCACGAGTACCGGAGACTACAAACTCAGTGAAGTAAACACACCTGGAGGTCTCCCATTCTGGAAGCAAATGATGCCCGGAAGGGTCGGTACACATGCTAGGGTTTCGCACAGGCTTTCAAGAGATCGAACCCAGCTTCCAAAAAGTGCACTCGAAGTCATTGCTTATATGCGTACAGAAGCCTTCATTTTGTACAATTTTAATATAAAGAATGAGATATTCTCAAAATGTATTATCACCGAAATTTGAGCTATGAAGAGTGAGTGAGTGAGTGAGTGAGTGAGTGAGTGAGTGAGTGAGTGAGTGAGTGAGTGAAAGGGGTTTAGGGCCCGTCGACAACCAGGACAGTTGGGCCCGAGCTATGAAGAAGAATATTCTAAAATCTCTATATATTACATATGCCAGGTGGCCCACTTCATCCGGCATCGGTGTAACCCTTCGTGCGTTAAAACAGTTGCAGAACTCCATAGTGCAAGGGAAACCAGTGTCGTGTACTACCTCTCAGCAAAGACGTGAGGTATATGCAGCATGTACATCGGCCTTATTTCGTAAATACATAGATTCGTCTGCTAAAGATCTCCTGAGGATACTAATTATATTGCAACAAAATGACAAAAGTAAAGTTTAGTTGCTTATTTTTTCTCCCTTTATTTTCCTCCGAAACTTAGCACAACACAGTTGTCTTTTACATGTGTACAGCCTTTCGTGAAATTACACCTCACAGCTTTTCCTTATCGTAACCTTGACTCACCCTTTTCTGTCTTTCCTTCACTTTCTGTGTCTCTCAAACACCAATTCTGACGATACAGCCACTCAGCACTCATAACTGCTTGGCCATATTTGTTCACGATGCGACGACATACGGAGCTAACACACACATTCATACTAAGAACTGACTGAGTCCTGCCTGTAACTTACTCCCTCTGCTCGTTACTTCGCCTTCTTATATAGCGAGAATGATGTAACGTGGACCTTTCTCGAATTTCTATAATTACGTCGGCTGCCAGACACTTCTCGAATAATCTGGAAAATACCTTTTGGTTCTGCCGCTCTAATTGTTGTCACGTGTTTGCTTACACGGGGAAGCCTGACCTTGAGCGCCTTTGATGCACGCACCGCCAGTGGGGTGGGGCAGCCCGACACCGGTCGTAGTTTGTTGTGCACCGCGGCTGGCGTCACAATATTAACACCTATTTATTTAACTCATGTGCCCAGTTATTAGAAAACTTGATGTAGAGTTGTACTTGTACCGCAACTGCGCTTCCGATTATCGCTATGCGGTCGTTGTCAGCCAAAGACATGAAGAAACAAATCCAGTTTTTATGAGATAACAAATTTCGCGGAAATGTGAGCAAAGTGGCGTAATATGCTGAATAGTATTCCCCAAAGATAGGCGTAAATATGATTTAGAGAGCAGCCGAAGTGCAAACAAAGGAGTGAAAACATAAGGGGGATAGAATAGAGGGAAGAACCGAAGTTTGTGTTGACCATTCATTTGGGAATAATAATGGAGTAGGGATGAGCGTGAGGGCTCTGTTAGAATTCTCAAGAATATGATCTCCACTCTGATCTCCCTTAGTGATTGCTCAGTGATCGGAAATCGAAGTGATGAAAATAAACAAGTGAAGAGGGTAAGGAGTGCTGAACATTATGGAGCAAAGAGATCAAGTTTTAATGATGTTTATTGCTTTCCCCAGACTCTACTTCTCCCCCCTCTCGCAGACTCTGCAAGCTTGTACGAGGTCTGTACCCTAATTGCTAACCACAGTGAATGGGCTAAACCTAAACTCGGGAAACTATTATCGAGAACATGACGTGACCCCCTACCCTCTTCTTCTCTTTCACCAACATATGGAAAGTTCGGGGTTTTGCCATGCAGCAGACTGATTGCTATGCTGTGGGATTTTCCATTTCCGCGTCCGTTGAAGAAATGCTTTCTGTCAGGCAGTTAAATGAGCTGGTGCAGACGTAGATGCAGACAATACCTGTTTCTTAAACATCAATGTTAGTGAGGTTATTTCACTAAGGCAATAAAAAGGGAAGAGAAAATCGAAAGCTCGTGGTAATTATTGGTGGTATTTGCATGTTTCACATCTTTAACTTCAGATGGATGAAGGGAATGAAAATATTCGCAAGGTAAGGTTTTCAGCTTAGATCATATCTGGAATAGTTTTTGTAGAGAATGCATATTCAAACTGAGGAAAAACGTCTTTCAGCTTCTGCTCATATCTACCAATCAATTACAGTTTTCTGCCCAAGGTCAGGTCTTTCATTGAAACTCAGTCCCCTGCATTCTTCCCTCTTTTACATCCTGCTCGATGTCTTTGCTTGTTAAGAATTTATCCCATTATTTTACATAATCTCGTGTCTTCTGCGCCCTTTTCACACTCATAATTTCTTTTAGTGCGTCTCTCTCTTTTAGTGCGTCTCTCCTTTGTCAATCTTTTTTCTGATTCCTATTCAGTTTAACATGTTTATTCCTTGGCACACTTTAAAATACTTAAATTATTTATTTTCGCTGTGAGTTTTCGTATCCACATTTTAAATTCTTCCAGCCGCTTTTCTAATCGTTTCGCCAAATTCAAATTTTCAAGCTTTATAACCCCAGTGTGTGCGTGTGAGTGTGCGTGTGTGCGTCTGTGTGTGTGTTTGTGTGTGTGTGTGAGTGTGTGTGTGTGTGTGTGTGTGTGTGTGTGTGTGTGTGTGTGTGTGTGTGTGTGTGTGTGTGTGTGTGTGTGAGCAGTGCAACTCAAACGCAAAAAAAGAAAAAAAAAATGCGACAGAAAGATTTTTCAAGAACATTCCCCACACCAAACTACACTTTACATGGAAAGCATTTCGTAAGTTTAGATTTACTTAAAAATGGCTCTAGAAAATTCAAGATATACATTCCATTTGCCATGAAAATATGTTATGTGGATTAAAATACCATATGTTTAACATATTTTCATGGCAAATCGAATGTATATCTTGAATTTTCTGGAGACTGTCTCTGAACTACTCTTCATTTTGAATGACTTTAGTATAACAGGGACGCCTAAGGAGATGGACAAAATTTTATTACAACTATTTAAAATACAAAATTTATTTCAATATTTTGCGATAATCATCTCCGAGATATTTCTTGTCATTCCTTTGAATTTTCAAACACTTACACTCTTTTCAAATGAAACCCATTAGTTTTTCCCCTCTCTGTTTCTCACAGTCATGCAAGGAGAGCAGAGCTTACAAGCTATTACATAGCGACCCACTCTTAAAATACTTCACTATACCTACAGTCTACTGTACTCCCTTAATCATCTTGTATAGTCCTTTTTATAGATAGACTGATATTGGAACTGAGGTGTTTACAGCAGTGAAGTGGAACCAGTTCCTATCAGGTGGGGTAGATATTCTGATGCCTCTGAATTTGCTAAAGTTAGATATAAATCGATTATTACTAGATGGAATATGAACTATTTAAATTAGGCACACATCTTGTATTTTCAGTAGAATATTTCAATCTGTCAGTGGTCTATTTGTAAAATCCAAGTTGTTAAGCATTATAAGATTAAAAAATCTGCCATGGCGGTTTCGTTTTGTGATCTTCTTGACCTTGCAAACAACTGGTGCGTGGTGTACGCAGGCTCTTAAATTTAAGTCATAAGGCAGATAGGAGGATTTAATTAGATTCCGCTAAAAAGGTGGTTGTCATTCTTGTCAATTAAGTAATCACTGTCCATTATCACAACTAAAATATGTTATCATTAGCCTTCATGCTCTTTTTACTTCATTAAGGTTGCACGAGATAGAGCGTAACTTTTCTTCGTGTACTCTGGGGGAGAGTTTGTGCAGCATCCTGCTAGTGTTGTACTCTAGTGCAAAAGCTCCTTGCTCCCCATTATCGAGTTGGGGACGCATCTGCCTTGACGATTCCACTTATCGACGTGTTCTCCGTATCGGCAATGCTGATGAGATGATAGCAGAGGCGAAACACTAATGACAAGGTTGATGAGGTTCTGACAGCCAATACATCGCCTTCCTAAGCAACATTCCTTCCTCTCCTCTGCAGTATAGTCACTAAATTGCTATTTTCACGTGAACCTGAAGTGCTTTTTTATTAGAGCACTTATTCCCTATTCTTTAGGCCCAATTTCTACTGCAGCAGTAGCTGCTTTCGTTTGGGAAGATATTTTCTGTAATGAGACTCCTCTAGTAAACATTGCTATAACATATCAGGAATTATCTTTTTTATTTCAAGTATTAGAGGCAATTTTTGAACGTTCCATAACAAACACAATGCTGGACCACTGGGCAGCTGGATTATGTTTGGGACAATAGGCAGTTTTGAAACATCCTGAATGTTCACCAACTACACAACTGAGTGACTGAGTGTCGGGTTTAAGGGCCCGTCGACAACTTGGTCATTAGGGCCCCGAGTCCAAAAGTAAAGTTAGGGACGGTAAAGTGTTAAAATATCACCCATAAAAATAACTAAAACTCTAAAGTCAATAGATAAAAGCAGCTAAACAACTATTAAAACGTTCCATTTAAAATGCTAAAAACTAAAACTTAAAATTGCTACAAAGTAAAAAAGGCTAAAACGTTAAAGAAGCCCAAAAATAAGGCAATCTAATAGGCTAAAATCTCTGAAATAAAATAACCTTACACTTGCTTCATAAAATCAATTGTGGAACAAAACCGCAACACTGTATTTACAGATACTGGGTCGTTACCTAAAACTGACCACAGTGTAAGGCCCAGGCCAACGGACTGGCGCTCACGAGCGTATCGCTGACAATCAAGAAAGACATGTGCGACGGAGATTGGAATATTACACGTCGTACAGACAGGCTCTGGATCACCACGCAAAAGGTGTCCATGCGTGACTCGGGTATGGCCTATCCCCAGGCGGGTTAAAACCACTTCTTCCCACCTGGAATCCCTGCAGCTGGTATGCCAGGGTTGTACTGTGTCCTTGATTGTCCGACTGCACAACTGAATGATATTAAAATCTTTGTTGTGTTGTATCACTTCGTTATAAAATATTGCCAACAGTTTTTTTAAAAAAAGTTAAATAAAATTGTTCTGTTCAAAGTCGGAGACTTTCGAAATGTATTACCCGTAATGAAAAAGAATTTTGTGACGTAGGGCTCGGCGCTAAACAAAGGACGGACGGGACCAAGCTGCTTCACGCCACGTGGCGTGCCGGTGGGCGGGCAAAGGCGTTCAAGGCCAGGCTGCTTTGCGGGACTGCTGTGTGTACGTGACTATTAAGAATCAAGGCAGTAGAAACAAAAGGGGAGTCGAGACGATCTCGAGACTTCTAGCCAAGTCATTTCCGGTGTGTGGGTGTGTGGGTGCGTGTGCGTGTGTGCGTGTGCATGTGCATGTGCGTGTGCGTGTGCGTGCGCGTGCGTGCGTGTGTGTGTGTGTGTGTGTGTGTGTGTGTGTGTGTGTGTGTGTGTGTGTGTGTGTGTGTGTGTGTGTGTGGAAATCGAGAATGGTCTGTGTGACGTCGTCCCCAACATATAGTGATGTCAGAGGAGAGAGTTTTAAAGTTGAGTTAAGGACACTGGTTGGTGAGTGCAATATAGCTGTGCGTGTGTGTTGTGTTAGTATGTTGTGTCAAGATTCACCGAGCGTCGCGAGTGTTTGTAAGGCTGGGATTAGGATGTGAGAGACAGAGGAAGTGAAAAAAGATGCTAGAAGGACTGAACAAGTTTGTGAGAAGTACAAATTGTGATTTGTGAGAGCTTGAAGAACTGTAGACTCTGTTAACAATGAGAAGAAAACTGTGTATTTGTGATAACACTTTAGAAGTAAATAAAGTGATAGAAAAGTAACCGGACTGATTTTTGTCACTTTGTCACATGTTGTCACGAGTGGGATTCGTCGAATTACCGTTTTGTTACAATATCATAAAATGGAAAGGAAAAGTATCAGCAGGCAATTAAATTAACATGGTAACTCAATCAGAATAGCGGCACGGTGAGCCACAGCTCCGCGGTTCAAATCTCCGCTATAGCGTTGAGCTTTTCAATTCAACCAAATTTGTTTTGTTACATCGAAAGTTCCTTCACACGTAATTGTCCTCTTAAAACAAACCTACTTACTTTCGCACCTTTTTCTGCCACATTTCCCTGTGTAATTATATAAGAGGAAAATTGCACGTTTTAAAGGATGGCAGATGATAAATAGCTGTTCATAGCAATGGATCGCAGCTGCACATTTTTCCTCTCCCTGGAGATATGGGCGCTTATCATTCGGAGGGTCTGGATGGATCCCCTCGCTTCAAGCATGGACGATTTCTCATCCACTTGACGCATGTGGAGGAGAAGAGACTTCAAATTAATACTCTCCTTTTCCAACGCATTCAACTCCTACGTTGCTTGTAATGCACGATATATTTTGTCTGGAATGGCCAATCATGGATGCTGACATCGCTTACAAGCAAGGTACACGTGGTGTCAAAATAGAGTACACGCATCTTATTTGCCTTTCGAAGCTTTATTTAAAGTTTCACTAATTTGCAAATATTCGCTACTCAAGCCTAAAAATTTAATGTGTAGGCAGGTGTAAAGGTCGTGTGGTGCGTAGTAACATCTACTGTAAGACATTCACACCATTTTATTTGTCTATTATCGGTTCATAATAGCAGAACCCTGATTGAGCAAACTGAAGTGAGCCGTGTGGATAAGGAATTGTTTTCGGGTTATTCTTACCATAAAATTTAAGCAGTAAAAAGAAGAAAATAATAATATTGCAAATGTATGTAATAATGGTTGATGAAGAACTACTGCTGTATACATTATTAAATATGCAATAACATAGTTACAAAGACTTTCATAGAATAAGTAATATTTTTTCCTAAACCTTCTGCACGCTTGGCCACCGCCACTTTTGATAAAATGTATATATGTTGGTTTTAATGCACTGATTTGCTGTGTAAAACGCAGGGTGATCTTAATTTTAATATTTCCCGTTAACATTTGTACAGGAATTTCTAGTCTATTTTGCTTCTAATAGTTTGAACCCCAACTCGCTGTCACTAATGACTACGAAGCTCTGTTCAATACTTATTACAATACGACTTCCTTCTGCTGACATTGTAAACACAAAAAGTCACAGTGACCAACACCAACTGCAAAATAACGGTGAGCCTCCGCATTGAATGGCTGTGCAGACAGTTAAGGTTGATTATTTTGGAGTAATTTCTAGTTGAACATATCTTATGTGGAAGAGAATAAGGAGCGTTGCAAAATGATACAACCACCCGTGCGTTATACAAAGGACAGGCAAATATATAATAGAAAGCTTACACACACTCGGGTATTTATTAGATATATGCTAACATTATGTAATGCATATGTGGGTCACAAACTGCACATCGTCCAGAACTCAGATATAAATTAACGCTTACCACATTCTCAGTGTTGCAAAATCTCAATAGCCAGTGTAGGAGCCTTATTTGAGCACCACATTGAAAACATGATTACGCATGCTATCTGTAAGTTTCAGAAGCATGGACACCTCTATATTTTCCCAAGCACATATGAAGGCAGCTTTCAACTCTGCGATATTAAAATACTGTTTGGCATCAGCATACACAGAGCGACATAATATGCCCCATAGGTTCTCCATGGGGTTCATATCCGATGAATTTGCAGGCCAATCTATTACATATACTCAATTCTGTAGAAAGCATTCCCAGGTGGAGTTTCCAGTGTGAATACTAGCACTGTCCTGCTGAAAAATCCAACATAGGCCTCCAATTACTTTCCCAGAAGGCAAAACTTGAACATCCAGCATATCTTGGTAGTCAGTTGCTTTCATTTGACCCATTGGAAAAGCAAGGATTGTTGTGCCACGACAACCAAACCCAGCCCAAACCATTAATGAACCCCCTCCTTGATGCCGTTTGGAAAATGTTTTTCTTTCCGCAGATCATGCTAATAGTAGGCTGCTCCATCTAGTCCATCTAAATTGACTCGTATTTTCCATCTCTGAACACTACTTGCTTCCATTGGGTTTTCCAGGTCACATGTTCTTTTTCCTAGACTACTCATCTTTTCTTATGCACATCAGTAAGCCGAGGCTACCGTTTCGATTTCCTGTACAACATGAAATTCTTCCTGGCTACCATAAGGGATAGCGTCGAATTGTGCACGCGAATGTTTGAATCTTGAGCCGATCTTCCCAGAGAGGTTCCACCTGCACTTCTCTTCTGCAAGAGTGTAAGTTTCCATGGCCTTCCGGAGGACTTCTTCGTGCCATAATGTCCCAAGGCTCAAAAGGCTGTTCACAATGGAAGGATATCTATGAATCCTTCTTGCTATTTCTCTAGGCAACAAACCTTCCTTGTTATAAGGGAATATTTGCCCTTTCTCCTCACCTAATAACGCCGGTTGATGTCCCATTTATTGAACGCTTCCTTCACCACTATTCACGTTGAATACTGGCGTAGAGCTGTATAAAAAGTCAACTCAATGATCTACGTCCTCTACGGCTTCTATCATCAGTGGATAAAATGGGGAGAGGTGAGTACGAAGCATGGTTGTATAATTTTGCAACAGTCGAATTGTCTCGTGGTCAGGCAAAGAGGTCAAATGTTTCCATGGTGTGCCATGGTTACAGGTAGGTCATCTATGCTGCATATATCTAAGCAAGCTCATTAGGTACTAGAGTCACGCTGAAGCTGAAAACCGGGGTGGTTGTATCATTTTGCAACGTACCTTAGAAAAGAACAGAAAAACACAACATAATATTTATTTTCAGCTTCAATAATAATAATAATAATAATAATAATAATAATAATAATAATAATAATAATAATAATAATAATAATAATAATAATAATAATAATAATAATAATAATAATAATAATAATAATAATAATAATAATAATAATAATAATAATAATAATAATAATAATAATAATAATAATAATAATAATAATAATAATAATAATAATAATAATAATAATAATAATAATAATAATAATAATAATAATAATAATAATAATAATAATAATAACAACAACAACAACGACGACGATGATAATAGTAATAATAAAGCGGGTAATCTGTTGATTTCTTGACGTTAACCCCACAAAGCCACTGATTACTGGTCTTCGTCAATTCTTACCCGTAGGAAAGAAGTGTCACGCTATTTTGTTATATATGACCTTCAAACCTTAAAATTGATGCCTTGTTCACCCTGTATATTTAAATAAAATTTCAAGCTGTATAATGCTTTGTCCGTTTTATTCAGACTTTCATTGTAAGCAGAAGCGCTGTGGGGTGTAGGTGATAATTTCAATAAAGTGCATATTTTAGCTACTGGGGATGGAATCTCACATTGTGAATCTGTATTATTGTACCTAAAGCTCCCCACTTCCTTCCAAAGACCGCTACTGCGTTTTATTATTAATTTTGCTCCATCAATCAAGCAACTGGGTGACAGTTACCCGCATGACGCCTGTCGATAAATGAAGCTGAAAACATGGGAAACACACGCGGGGTTCGGTCCCGGTGTATGGATCATTTGTCAGGTGAAGAGGGTTGCGTCCGGTATTGTAGCCCCGCAACAAACACAAGGCGGTGAGGGGGTTCCAAGGGATAAAAAATGGAAATGTCGAGCATGCACATGTGGTGAATGTCACAGACTCCCATCTCTCCACTGGTTTGCGGTTTCAGTAAAAGTGCTTCCTTCCTCTGAGAGAAAAATTTCTAAAAATGGAAGAAATTCCCTATTCGTGTTATTGTTCATATTCCAAAAGATGACAGTTTATTTTATGTGATCCAAAACTTATGATTTATATGTAAATAAAAATTTTAGGGATAATCGTCTGTAAAATGTAAAATATGCACAATTTCTAGCCGATTAATTGTAATATTTATACAGCAATTGTTTTAATATAATTGCATACTAAATTACATGCACATTATTAATCCGTAGATGTGTGAATTATTAATCAACTTACAATTTCAAACACAGGGTGGTGTGATTATGGAGATGTTGAACCGACCACATTTTAGGTCAAGTTAAAATGGGGATGGGTGGTTTTGCCCCTATGGCTAGAAATTTTTTAGTATGTTTAATAAATCACAAAACCCTACCGGAACGTAATATTTGTTCCTTGCTGGTTTAAGTTACCTCTTAGTTAACAATTTTGAACGGTAAACAGACAAGATATAACCAAATTAAAGAATAGGGAGGGCAAAATCGGACATTATACATTAAACTGTTAAATTATTTTCACGCATACTAATTTATTTATCTCTTTATACTTTGCATACTAATTTGAAGAATTGTTCCATAGAATGCAAATACTTTAAAAGAATTAATGTTCTACAACTAAATACTTTAAGACATGTAAGATTTGAACCCGTGAAACTCTGATCACTTCTTTAAGACAATTTAAATGATCGTTTTACTGTCCCACTAGTTTCGTGAGCGAGTGAGTGAGTGAGTGAGTGAGTGAGTGAGTGAGTGAGTGAGTGAGTGAGTGAGTGAGTGAGTGAGTGAGTGAGTGAGTGAGTGAGTGAGTGAGTGAGTGAGTGAGTGAGTGAGTGAGTGAGTGAGTGAGTGAGTGAGTGAGTGAGTGAGTGAGTGAGTGAGTGAGTGAGTGAGTGAGTGAGTGAGTGAGTGAGTGAGTGAGTGAGTGAGTGAGTGAGTGAGTGAGTGAGTGAGTGAGTGAGTGAGTGAGTCAGTGGTGTTTAAGGGCCCGGTGACAACTATGCCATTAGGACGCACTAGATTCGTAGAAAACAAATTTTTCATATGATAATTCAGTGTTTTGCTTAAAAGCTTACACAACGTGATTATTATAGTTCAATAACATCACAACAGAGCGTGTTAACAAAAATCAATCTTAACTTTTTCTTCGTGTTGTTAAGGAAGTGGTGTATAAAAGTCATTCAGTTATACAGAAAACTACGTCGTGTGGAGCAATTTCAAGATGACAATGTGTTCAAATGAAAACCCGAGAAAAGGGAATAGGTATAAGAATTATCACGATAAAATAACTTTTCTTCCTTGTTATGCCCTTAATGAGCACTTATATGTGTATAGATACCCTTCTTCAGATTTTGCTGATCACCTGCAGATAAGTTAGTATTTTAACATTTGTGAATGAGTTTTTCACTCTGATGTTAGAAAAACTTGTCGTTTTTTCTACACTATTATAGGGATTTAGGCTTACAGTTAGGCATTTAAATCCCCTTTATTACACGTTTTAAACTATTGTACAGCTATAAGAGCTTCATAGAACTAAAGTAGAAGGTTTTTAGTGTTTATTGTTACTAAAATGTATATTTATATGTTCTTTTCGGACATTTTTGGCACTTTTTCACAGATAGCTATCTATCTCTTAAAACATTTATGAGCTTAAAATATTTCTAGAAAACCATTTTCAGTTTTCCAAAAAATAAATTGGTTAAATAATCTTGGCACCTTTGCATTTATCATGCTGTGAAATTATCAACGGCATATTCGTAAGGAATATCCTTTATACGGCATATCTGTACTGTTTATGAAAAACCACACATTTATTTTTAACTTGAGGAGTCACTCGCGAGAGGGAAAATCTTCTATTTTTGAACAAGTATGCAAAGTAACACTTTGCTGTGCAGCTTTAAAAATGTTGAAATTAAGCTTAAAACAGAAAGAACCACTTCCTGGAAACTGGTAATTTTAATTGCTATTATTTTAGAAATTTATACTGAGTATCCCGAAATAAATGATTAAAAAGTGCATTGGAAGAAGCATTTTGAAGTACAATAACGAATGAAAAAATAAGCTATTTTAGAGCTAAGTCTTTGGGTGACGTCCTTCAAACCGCACTGCTATGTATGTGAATACTTCTCTAGAGACAATGAAGTCTATGAAACTAAAATCACAAATATCATTTTTTTAATGCTACTTGAATACTTCAGTCACCATCAGTTGGTCAGCATTTACGCCTTCATGCAGCCAGCCTGGCCGACAAATATAGGGAAGAAGCTAGCGCATGATGGTTGTGGAAAATACCTCATTTTATTTAATAAAGATGTACCTACTATAAAAATAATAGAAATTTCTAAGCATTAAGGCTAGGATGAAGGGAAATGAAACTTTACTGCTACTGGACTTCACATAATGACGTCACAGCTTACAAAAGATTCCTCGTGCAGTCTTTGGTCTTTGCAGACAGCACTTACCAGGCCGGGTTTACTTGACCATCAGTAACCCCATGACCACAGGGGTGGCTTGAGTGCAGATAACTTGAAGCCCACTGCTTAAGAATCCCTCGTTATAAATAATGGTCGAATATCTGGTATTGTTATTGTTATTGCTATTACTGTTGAATTACTATAGAATATTATTATAAGTTATTAATGTACATGTGAATACTATTTAAACAGCAGAATTCCTGTTAAATTGAGTTTTCCAAAGAGATAACTATGCATAAAATGCAAAACACTACTTTATAAAGACAAGAATCATGATAAACTTCAGTTATCGTTTCCAGTTTAGGTGTCAGTCCTATGCCGTGCAGATTTACATTACTGTTCTAATAAATAAGAATTTCAAGCTTGTGGTCGTAAAGGAATAGCTTACTCATGTTGGTTTTACTTTTTGCTAATTAGTATTTTAGATTTTTAGGCATGTAATCGTCATGTTCTCTAAAATAAATACTAAAGAATAAACAGAAATGTATGAAAAGTGTGAAGAAGGCGTGAAGTTTGAATTCCTTTATCAAGGCTGGAGTAAAGATGGCACTTTCATCCCACATCTTCTTTGCTAACGTCGATATTACACTACTATCTCTTTTGGAATCCAGTAGAAAAAATTCCGTCCTGCTCTGTTCTTTGGTCGTTAACGTTCCACAGTTTCCCCCAGCCTTCTTTTCTTATCTTTATGCGATTTCGCAAAGTAAAGCAATAATACATTGCAGAGGATTTTTTAAATTATGAGAACATAAGTAGAATAAAGAACGAGGTTTAAACCAATTAGGTCATCCTGTCCACTATGTTTGTGGATTAAACTTCTAAGAAATTATATGGGTTGCATTATATTATAGTTTAAAATGTGCTCCGAAGTCACATGGGAGAAGAGACTCAAGACCAATTCTACTCTTCTTTTTTCCGGAGAATATTAAACTGTCTTGAAAAAATTCGGTGTTTCATGTTATATGTCACCAACAATAATTTGTGAACATTGACCTTGTTTTTTACTGGATGTATACTCATTCCGATGCTGTCACCGAAGTGACATACGCTCCCATTAAAGGCCCATTGTTCCTGAGAACATTTATAACAATTTCGCGGTAACTAATTACAATATCATTGTGTGTTTTGTCTGCCCATTGTTATTGCATTATTCAGAGCTGAATGACTCAACTGATGTGACCTCTATGTGGTTGTATATGTTTAATCTACTAAAGGGACACCTTAGCATTTATTTCCAGCACATTAGCAAACAGGCTTTTATTGCTGGACAGAACAATGGCTCACCAAGGGTAGAGTCAGAAGCGGTTAATATTTAATATAAACGCAGTGTTTGAACAGAAGGGCGAACAGAATTGCAGAACGAATACATATATGAGGGGTGGTCAAATGTACGCGGGTCATTCCACGTAAAACTGAAGAGGGGCAAAGTTTGGTAACACTGTTGTTTACTAAAGGCATTGCCATATGCGAGAAACAAATGCAACATATCCATTGTCTGCTATGTTAAAGTAAGGTTTCCAATACATATATGCTTTTCCGCAGCACTGAAGCAAAACAAAGAAGAACAGGGAACTATGATTCATGTTTTGACTATTATATATAAGAGTTCCATGGAACCCATGGAAGTAAGCTCCAGCATAATTATTATGAATATTTTATGACTGAAAAAGTATGCTTTAATAAGGTTTCTCGAACATGAGATTAAAATGGGCTCGTAGCTTACTCGAATATAACATTCACCCCTGCACTTAAAACGGGTATTGCGTGGAATGCTCTTTTGAAGTTTGGCTACAGAGAATAAAGGCCATTTCATATCAAGCTATTCATTCGATTTTTATCTTTTGCTTTTTGTTTGCCTTTCTATCTGGTTTTTTGAACTTTTTTCTCTATGATACACATCCACTGATCCACCAAATTCAAATGTCCATGCCAGAGGGGAGATTCGAATCTGCAGACTATTTTCAGTTATCATTTTGATGCAGGTGAGCAACTTCTCACTGGATAATATTACGGGTCGGTTATCAGATCCAATGAATAATCGCCTGTTCTTCAAATGGATTGATGCTTTTGGAAATAATTTTCGAAGTAACATGTAAAAACAGGACTTGGGATCAATACAGGTTCTGCACCAAGTGAGGGTGGAAATTCCGATTGGAATAACAGTCAAACATTCGTGTTCAGATAAATAATTAATAATATTAAATGTTGAACAGAATTTTAACACATTGCATTACGTGTTCCACTTACCTGACTTTCTCTACACTTACACAAACTAATCTAAAAAGACGAAACGAAACCCCCAGCGCAACCGTCCATGAAAGGCCAAGGCTTGCCACCGGGCCCCTGCGTTCCCCACCTCTGCTCACTACAGGCGTCGTGAGTAGGTTGCAGTACTGGAGGGTGGGATGTGGTCAGCGCCCCGAGCTCCTCGGCTAGTTATGCGACCTCAACGACCTAGGGTCACTGCTATGACTACACGGAAGTTGGAGGTATACTGACATAATGTCTATTGTCTTATATATGCTAAATGAACTCGACCATAAACCACTGCGCAACTTTTAACCGTTCGCCACGTCTGAAAATACCTGTGTACTACCCAATAATGTAATTAGTTATACTTGTAACTGCAATGCGACTCACATAGCACAACTGTTTACAATATATTAAACATTCAGCCTTTTTGCCATTCTGAATGCAGAAATAATCAACTGTCCATTCTAGGCGAAATTTGTATCTAGCTTTCTCGTCTGCCATCTTCAGTGAAACATCGCTGACTGCCCGCTGTCTGTTGTTATTCATGTCCAGGACTGGACAACTCACGGAACAGCTTGAGCAACTCTCTCTCTCTCTCTCTCTCTCTCTCTCTCTCTCTCTCTCTCTCTCTCTCTCTCTACCTCTCTCTTTACTTTCTCAGCATACAGTGCAAGGATGTGAGCGAGCTGCGCTCAGAGGGTACCACTTTCCCAGGTATGGGCATGTCCATTCAAAAGATGTATATTTTAGTCATGTCTCATGTGGGTATCCTTAATGAGTAAGTCTGATAGAATCGCTCAGAAATTCTGTTTGCAAAAGTAGCTTCTGCTCTGCTTATGAGTTAGGATTATTTCTTCATTGGTTGTGCTTTGGAGCAAAGTAACGCTTCATTTTATAATTCAATAGCTAGAGTTCCAGATTTGAAGATCAATATCTTCATTTATATTCATGAGAAAAAAAGTAATGGATAGTTCATAATGGTAAAACCTAACAAGATGCATCGGTACCTTAGGTTACCCAGTAGTTACGATTTTTGAAGACGCCTAAGCTTTCCGTCTTTGGAGGGAAGATGTCTTGAAAGCATCAGAAACTTCGCCTACTACTGCGAAGTGTAAGAACACAACAGCAGAAGTTTCAAGTTGTCACGAAAACTTATCTCGCTCAAAACTCAAATTCGTTAGCGAAGTGTTTCGTTTTCCACAGTAATTGTCCATGACTTCTCTCCTATTCCTCTCTCCTCTTCCTGTATGCTTCCTTCTCTCTCGCTCAACTCCTCTCTTTTCGCTCACTGAATGTTCCTTCATGGCTTAAGTAATCTAATTTTTAACTACGTCACAAGTTTGATTAGTAAATTACGAATATTGATTTAGTTTTTCTCCATAACCTTATTTCTCAGAAGAACACTAAATCTGTCCCGTCTATGTATATCTGAGTGGACCATAACCTTTATAAATATGGTACGCTAAATCGTGTAATCTATGAATTAAATGCGATATACTATTAGGCCTTGTACATAAGTTATCATCTTATCGATTTAGTTTTGCACGAGCTCTACTGGGTTGCTTGACATTCAAGGCATTTTTGCTTTTTCTTAAATTAGGAGTTCTCTCTTTTTTTTTTTTTTTTTTTCTTTAATAGCAGGAGACGTTCACTTCACTAACTTGTTACTGGACTCCTAATGTGATATAGTGCAACTTTTCACCATCACTTCACTTTCTTCATGACGTATTGGCATACCTTCGTTGGGAGTCGAACACAAGAGTTCTCTCCTGCAGTAACGTACTCACTGCAGTTTCAGTAGTCTTCACTAACTCGTTTACTCACTCAGTCTCTCCCTCCCGTAGTACTCACCCACTGACAACAATGCACACATATACAGCAGCTGGTTAGCGTTCTAGAAAGTTCTAGATGCGGAGAGGATTGAAACTTGCAGAAGATGCTGGTTATTATACCATAGGGCTATTTACGTGTATTTATCTCTCCAACTATCCAGCACTGACCTCCCAATAACCATGTCCCATAGCCGCTGCGACCAATTATACTAAGATAACTTCCCATTATCTATATAATTAAAAAATTGTGAATATTTGGTACAAATAAACATCATATTAGATCAGATCGTATCATACCAAGAGATTGTATATCTTGTGTTTTACGTTCACGCAAATATCACTACAATAGATATTTTAAATGTTGTACGGGAAGTAAAGATTTAAAAAAAATCTCGAAAAACTGAAAAAGGTCGATTTAAATATTTAAAATTGCTTTAATATATGCCCTATTACACTAATAATTAACACACAAACTTATTATCGCGATAAACAAACTTACAAGTGTTAAGAGTGTGTAAGTTCAATATCCGAAACGTTTTTCATTTCAGATTAATATTAAATCCTACGCATCCACCAGCCAAAATACCCAGTTGGTCAAGGTAGTTTGTGCTGACTTCAAATACAGCTACAAACCGAATGCAAATAAAAGGTATAGGGGGAAATGTTTTGCCTGTATCAAGCAGTTGATTTTTTTTTTAACGAAGAACACTCCCCGATCAGAATTTCGAAACGGTTTGGTTGTTTTAACATATGAATAGCACGCGCGGGGAAAATTAATTGCTGGTTACATTTTTGGAGGGTGTATTATGCTCCAGCGCATAATGGGCCTGCTTAATCCAGGAAGCTACGTATGCATATAACTCCAGAGTAAAGAGATGCTAAATGAGAAAGCCATTAGATGTATGAAAAAAGAGAGATATAAATATGGAGTCCCCACAACGTAGTATCGGTTTTCAGGAAGGAATCGGAATTTATATTTTCCATTTATGTATACATTCGCCTGTGTTCCTTATAAGTACCTATAGCTAACAACTTTGTAGAAAATGAAGGTTGGATATAGCTCCAACCGACAGAATGAATGAGAGCTGCTTGCGTGTTTGGAAAGTGCAGGGCAGGGGTAGGGTGGGGAGGGATCCAATCAGTATTCATTTCCTAATTAGCTTTTCTGTGGTGTGTCCGATTTCGATTATATTTAAAAGTTCGTTTTAGCTTTAAAACGGCGCGTGTTTTAGTTAAAAACCAACAATAGACAATATGAACGGTGATAAGGAGATTCGAAAATGTGGACATATAACCTAACAGTTTAAACCTAAGAATACACACTATTTACAGCGACACGAGCGCAATATATTGCGACAAGACGTCAATTCGACGAACCTCACTTCTAACACCAATGTGACAACAAACAGAAAAGTCCAGTCCAATTCTACAGTTCCTCGTGATATTATAATTCACAACTGTTTTCTTCTCGTAACATTTAATCACTCATTTCTGTCTTTCTTATCTTTTTCTGTCTCTCAAACAGCTGCCTCTGATGAAACAATCACTCAACACTCATTAACTGCTTCGCTATCTTTTTTTCGACGTGACGTCGTACACACGCAATTGACACACACTAAAAGGATGACTGGCTTCCGACGACTGATGTCTGAAACTCACTACTGTTATATTTCCCTCACTTCCTTATATAGCAAGGATGAATTAACACGGACCTCTGTCGAACTTTAACAATATGCCGGAAACTTCTCAAATAATATGGTTCTGCCGCTCAGATTGTTCTCACGCGTTTGCTCACGCGAGGCAGCCTAACCTACAACTCTTTGATTCACATACCACCAAGAGGGATGGGACAGCTGGGCCCCGACCGTCTTTTATTGTGCACAGCAGCCGGCGTCACAATACGATATATGAAGCTGCGGTTGATATTGGAGAGCTATGTGCATTCTTGATCCCATGTGTGTCAATCGTCCGATCTGAACTTTCATTAACTGTTAGGAATCTATCATAGTGGCTTACGCCATCCCGGGCCTGGTTTGCGACACACCTGTTGGACAGTCTCATCGCCTTGCTCGTGCCAAGGGTTTGACGTACAAGAGCGTAGAGAAAGTTCAGTGCATTGAGTCCTCCATACTTGCATTTCCCTTCTATTTAGTAGGAGAGCTCGGTTGGCATAACAAGTACTATCAGTTACTTAAAGTTAGAACACATGCCAAGCCTCGCGGTACAGTTATTGTGTAGACACTAGCATCCAGTTGTGTTTTCATGTTTTCTTACAGGACCCAAATTTGAAATGAAATGGAAAGCCTATTTATATTGCATATATAACTAATATGATTCCGGAGACAAAGCAAACACAATGGATGCTTTAAGTCAGAATCAACGGAGTATTATAGCCCGTGCAATGAACCATATAGCACTTTTAATGCAATGGGCTTCAAGTTAGCTACACTGAAATCATTAACACGTAACAGGTAAACCACGGTGGGCATGTGTTTTGTGAGTGCTTTGCACAAGCCACCAGAATGTACGAGGGATGTTTTGGTTTGTTTGTTGTGACGCCGCTACGTTAAGTCTTGTACGGAGGTATTTTAGACCTTGCTAGGATCTGCGCAAGTGGCGACATGCGCATTGATGGTTGGGGTAACGTCTCTGCTTCCTTCCTTGAAATAACAAGACACTGCTGATAACGCGAGCGGGTACTGTACTTAATCGCGTACTGTTCCCGATGGTTACTGCACGAAAGTTGAAGATATTCTAATCTCACACCTCCATGTCTTATAAATATAAGAGTGAACTCGTCCATAAACCTTTTCACATCTATTGGCCATTCGGCATGTCTAAAAGTACCTCAGTAACAGTTTGACTTAATTTCCTTTCCTCTTGCCTTTAATGCTTGAATGTTCTATGCCTGATGATAAAAATTGCAACAGCGATTTCGAAACTAAAGCTCATGAGATGAACAGTATATTTGTCGACCAGGTACGCCCGGCTGTTAGGTGTATAGTTGCAGATATTTTGATAAATAATTGATACGTTAATATTTATCAACTGCGATGTGTTAGTTGATTTTTCTCTTCCTCTAACAGTTTTCCCACAATCTAATCACAAAGCTTACTACCTGATGTTCTTCGCATGGTCGTAACTGAGCGGTAAATTAGACAACGCCTGTCGTATAAACTAACCGTTCTCCTTCACATCTGAATGGGTTACTTACTGACCATTGTGAGGTTATTAGCCTTCCAGAAAACATTGGAACTACTTCCGGTACACCATTCGTTGTCATGTTGTCATGAGAGTGGTCTTACCATGCATCCTGCCTTCTATTCCACGTCTACTTAGAGATACTAACGAACCTGAAAACACACTACTCATAGGAAGCAAACATTGATGAAATATTGTTCATTATGAATCAAAACAGCTCCACCTATAGCCCTAACATTCCGTATAACAACAAATGGGTGTATGACCGACCATCACCATCACCATCACCATCATCATCATTCCATGTTTTCAAGGACAATGCCTCTATAACCATGAGAAAAAACTTTTAGCTTTCACAGAATGTGAACTACCTGTTGAAAAAGAAGTGTGCTTAGGAACTCAACCCTCTGCACTAATTTTAGGGGGTAAAGGTTTTGATTATAAAGCCGTTACAAACCTGTAATCCTAAACGCATTATACCAGACACTACAGCTAGGGTTTCCCAGCACTACAACAATAAATTAATTTAATCTTAATACACATTAGGGTGAGCTGTGTTGATAGTTATGAGCATCGATAGCCTCAGTTATGAGTAATTAACGGTTGATATCAATGTGCTGGGGACTTGCAGTATCCAGGATTGATATTTTCAATGGGGTTTATACATTTTTGGAATGGGAAGTTTGAAACATGTGCAATCATGATTATCCGGCTGCTACTTTGTAACGTTTTGCACAGTTATAACGAACCTGTAATAGCATTTCTAATTTGGCGAGTTTATTAAAGTTTTACTGATGCTAGCGATTGAAAGCGATGTTCCAGTGGAAAGAGCTCCACAGTTTGCTGATGGTACTAGCACTGCCTTCTTCAAGAGTCCCTAGCATTCAACTACGCTTATTTTGTTATTAATTTTTAATAAAGTTGCCCAACATAGCGTCAGGGTCTGGTGGTATTCTTACTTTCATAAAATTTACTAGCTTTAATTGAACACTCAAAATCCTAAAAATCCGATTTATTAGAGGTTTGTCGTGTTTATTTTAGATTTAGTTACCTAGGTATGTCTTCGATTGATGGCCCAAGGCCTTTTGATTGCGCTGTGTTTTTAATGTGATGTTTAAATACCTAAGTATGCTCAGAAAGTGGATGTGGCTGCAATTAACACCAATTCCTGAATTTCTGTATTTTGTAGTACATGTAGACCTCTTGTGTAAACAACTGTATTGCTTAAAAATTTAATTGGAAGCAGAATTAAACAATTTGATACTTCAGGTAGCAGAAATTTAGCTATTTGGCTCTAATTTAACCTAAGACCAATACTACTAGTTATTTTGATTAATGTTAGGCAAAGCATTTCGAACGCACGTGCATTTCAGTTTGTACTAACTTGGAAAATATAAACGAAATTTGGGCCCCATTTACAAAACAACTGATCAACTTTCTGTACTCAAATACAGCTACTACAAAATGCTTTTGTGTATAGCACATTTTGTTCTTTGGTTCACTTATCATTCACAGGAAATTGGATAGGGTGAAGAGAATTAAACAAAACTGCCACACATTTGGGAATTGTTGAATTAGTTCATAACCATACATGTATGGTGTTTAAGTTTTCACCTGCAATATTTTTATCCCCCACGCGTTTACGATACAGCCGTAGGTTAAAAGCTAATTGTGCCTTTAAAACATGAATAACTATTTACGAAGTTTGTGATTAGTGTGTTTTTATTTAAAATAAATTAATGCATAATTTGAACAAGGTGCAACCTCTACAAGGTTCATTACACTCATGCTCAACGCTCTTCTCCCCCCCCCCCCTCTCTCTCTCTCTCTCTCTCTCTCTCTCTCTCTCTCTCTCTCTCTCCCCTAACGATAAACAGTGTCCACGGCAACACTCGCGCCAGCAATTGAAGAGAACGTCGCTGCAATTGGACGTTACGTGTTTACCACCCTGTAACTCGTATACCGGGTGTCCCAAAATTAGGCCGACAAGTCTCGCGAGCTGGTAGATATTATTTTAAACACTTTTTGTTAATGAAAGCTTTTTTGTTCAGGTGCTTCATTTAAGCACTAGACGAGTTAATGTCATAGATTACTGCCTCCCAGGCAGTTATTTACGGCAAAATCAGCAGTGCAAATTAGTATTACATTTATCTTAGTAAGGCACACAATCTTAATCCAAGAAACAAACACAGAACACACATTTTAATACATTACATGTTCCATGTGCATTAAATTATGTGCTATACTACTAGAAATTTTCCAACACATGCCCCATTTATGTGACTTCAAGCTCTGTCTTTGGTTTCAAACTCTAAAGGAATTAAACACCCAAAAAGAGTTTAAAAATTATTTCCAATATCCATCAAAGCAAAGAAATTGGTTACGCTAACGG
Organism: Tenodera sinensis; assembly: GCA_030765045.1. Classification (NCBI taxonomy): domain Eukaryota; kingdom Metazoa; phylum Arthropoda; class Insecta; order Mantodea; family Mantidae; genus Tenodera; species Tenodera sinensis. The sequence continues at coordinate 71,234,510 of CM060964.1, read as the reverse complement.
TAATTATCTTTTCTTCCTGTCAGATATTGATGGTGTTTGTTGAGCAATAAGGTTTTATAAAATAATAAAACTGTTGTATTATTTTAGTTTTTTATGTACACGGGATATTTTTAATATTAAAGTAATTTCGGATTGTGAATTAATCGAATTATTAATTCCCTTAAAACAATAAAACAGATTGTCCTGGAACGTTGTGTGGTAGTTAATAACACAAACACCTTTAAGTTTGCAAAGTATTGATTTCATACCTATAAAAGTATAGAAAACTCAAATTTTAGTTCCAGGGACCCTTAAAATCTTGAAAAATATTTTATTTGCTTTAGCACATAGTTTTGACATTTTTAGTGCATAAAAATAAATATTTCCCAACCGTTTAGTACCTAAAAATCAGAGCCTTATTTATAACTGACCCTCTGGAAATACATTACTAAGAATTAGCACATGAATAACTGCTGAAGTTACATAAACGCCCACGTGTTTATTAAAATAGGAATGTTTGATGCAGACATCAGCGCTGTGAGAAAAGAGCTTTATGGGATAATTTGCAAAATAAATTTTCGAAACCTTAATACTGGTGAAGCAGTTAAGGGCTGGCTTCCCCATCACGGTATTATACAGGGCCACCTTGTCCAAGAAGTTTGTTTAATCGACAGCGGGAGATGCGATGAGGCCCCCGTTCAAAGACCACAGAAAAGCGAAGTAAGGGGAAAGACACAAAGAAATTAGTTGTAATGGCCATGATCCCTGATCCGATTACAGTGGAAATAGACGTAACAGAAGGAGCGATAACGAACATCGAGCTTTACCCTGGACCTTCAATCTGAAGGAAAAAGGGGGAGCGATCATTCGATTAGGATCATCGAGTTCACGTCATCAGAGCGAAATGGCCAACGCCAGTTCTATTCCCAATGCGATGTAGCGCAAGACTTCTTCCATCAATCTTCTTTTACTGACATTAATTGCCTCAAATTATTTTTTTCAACTGTCCCGTAATATCCTCGCTGATGATACAAAAATTAAAACTTATGGAATGAATAATATTGGTGGCTTAGTGGGACGTAAAGCAAGTAAGGTGTGTTGGCTCCCAGCAGCCTGATTTTCTTGTAATAAACTATGGATAAAGTGACACAATAACTAATTTCACCAAGCACAGTGCTGTATCAAAACATTTTCGCAGGTTAGTGTAAGGTGAGTTCGCATGTAAGTGCTATACTTATATGTTGGTATTTACTTTTTAAAATTTCATTTTCCTTCACTCCCATGTTTAGCTTCATTTAGCTTAAATATACACCAGAATAATTTATATAAAACTGTTAACGTAATTCCATGGTATAGACAGCCATGCGACTGTTTGCAAATAAAACGCTTGTGTACGTAAGCTAAAGACTCGGTACATACTGATTAATACACTAATTTTAAATTTATATCAAGCTTTTATCGTCATTGTAGCTATTAACATTGAAAGCAAACGAAAGAGATTGAAAGTGCAGTAATTATATTCACACATCAAATGAATAAGCTATGTGGAATCGTATAAAACGAAGTTCTCATTGTGTTAACTATAAATATTTCAGATCTGCTACTACTTTCAATTAATCACTATTCAACATTGAAGCCGCATTCATACAGCCGTAGAGGAAGTACAAACACTTTCTTGTGTACAGATTTCCAATACTCTGAATACTCCGTTTATTAGCCTGTAACTCTTTATCATAGTACGGTACCATGAAGCGCATTACATTCCAGCTAATTAAAATACGAAACACACTCCAAAATGTTCCGCTTTAAGTCTTTCCTTGTGTCTGTCTCCATGCGGCGTGGTGGTGATTTAGATACTGACCCCATATACGCAACTTCCAAAATAGCAATGAATATATTATTGTTTTTCCCCTTTTATTTGTATTTACATAAAGGTTTATCTCATTGACTGTTAGAAAGAAAATCATCAACGAGCTGCTCTGCCATTGTTTGGTTCTTGTGGGAATCTGCACTCGAAGTACCACTAAAAACATGTTCTGAAGGGAAAACTAAAATTTATGAGCAGTAACATTGTAACAACCGATTGAGAAGAAAATATCACTGGTTAAGAAATAAAAACCACAGATACTTTCTTTTGAGAACGTAGTATAAAAATTAACAGCTTCATATTATGGTTACTTCTAGCACAAGAAACTCAAAACTGTATCATTAAGGGATCATAGGACTGATTTTTCAATTTCTGTAATGTTGAAACTATTTGGTCCAAAACATGAACTTGCAAATATTTCATACAAAAGACAGGAATTAGTGGTATACTTTTAACTTGATGTAGCAATTACTTTTACAAGATATTGACTATTTTACAAAAATTTAACTTAAAATATTTATGGAACCTTGAAGAGTCCTTAAAACATACAAATTAAAGTAAAATAGAGTAATACAGAATTTTGTTTGGTTTTCAGCTTAAAAGAATAGGAGTAATATTAGCTTTTCAGCTGTAAATTTTCTTCATAAAATACGCATTTCTCCTTGTTTTTGTGTTTTATTTTCTTAATAATTCTTAAACTTCCAAAGGAAAGCTACCAAATTAAATTCCAAACACTCCAAACATATTCTTTGTGTTAAAAACACCACTAAGATACTACTTGGTACACCAATAATATTCAAAGAGGTGGAGCATATTGAAGTCACAGTAAGTAGTTTTTGGGCAATCTCCTTCGCGCGGTGATAGCGCTGCTGCTAATCAAGCGTGGGACCAGGATTCGATTCCTGGTACCGGGATGGGGATTTTCTCCCCTTGGGGGACTTGGTCCGGGGTGCACTCATCCTCTTTCGGTCCCTGAGGATCCAAATGAGGAGCTACTTGATTGAAACGTAGCGGCCCCTGTTCGAGAAGACCGCATAAACGGCTGGGAGGGACCGGGGCGCTGACCACGTCCCACCTCCAAGTACTGCACTCCACTCAGGACTTCTGTGGTGGGCAGAGGTGAGGGACGCAGGGTTCGGGCGGTAGACCTTGGCTTCGTTGTGCCAAGGGGTTTTAAACATTTTTCGATTCGTCTAAAATCAACGCATTAAAATTGATCTACCTTTAGGAAAGAGGTTCTTTTATTCTTGGAAGTTGATGCGCATACCAAAGTTCTCCCGTTTGGTCTCACATTTAGGTGTACACATTAAAATTCTAAGTCTAAATTCGTATGTAAGAGAAGGTCCGAGTAACGTTTTAAATCTAAACTATTGTAAACTGTGTTTCTCCGGTAGATATTTCACCTTGCCGAATACGTCGATATTGACAGGTTGTAGCAAATGGCGTTACGTGAGGAACTTTGCAACGCAAAGTGTGGCTTGTACTGTAAAGCCTTCTTGTTCTTCCTTTAACTGTCAAGCAAGGAGACACAATAGAACTTTGCCAATATTCTTCAAAATTCAAGAAAGAGTAGCATAAAATATTCTACTTGAGTTTCTTGGTTTTAGTACTTCCAATATTGCCTAGTTTTTGTAACTTCCAATTCATAAATTCACATGCTAGTTGTTATTTGGGGAATTTTACCTTGGTTTAATTTATTACATTTTAAGGCTTACACACAAAGAACTATCCAAGCATTCTTGCTGAGTGTATATTCACAGAACGTGATTACCTACTTATTATTTTTGGCGAGTTTGTGTCTACTTTTGAGGATTTCAGACTTTTTGCCATAAACACTTATTCCTTATGTTAAGTATGCTTCATAGAAACTGGAAAGTGTTTTATGAACTTATTTTACTAACATTTTTAAAAGTTTTAATGGTTATAAAATGAAATTTCAGGAATAATCATCTGTGCTGAGCAAAGATACTCAAATTTGAATATCCTTCAGGAACTCAGGACCATTAGGAATAATCTATTTCCCTAACACGTTACTTTATGTTTTCTTCAATATTTCAACTTTGTTTATTCTATCTCAGATATACATAGAACAAGATTCTTTTGTTTATGAATGCTCAACAAAAGCTGAGATTCTCCGATATTTGTTATTTAAGTACAATGAGAAACCACCCAAAAAATCATATTTCATTCCAGCCCAACTTCAAACTCGAGGTAACCCACCTACGTGGAGTAATGGATTTAATGTCCACCTAGTAAGTTGGAGGCCCGAGTTAAAATTTTTCTAAAATACTGATCTAAAATTTTAGATCAGAGCAAGGTACCAGAATAAGGTTTATTGCTGGGGGTTTACGATAAGCACAACTTTTCTTATGGTAAGCAAAACTTTATTGTTCATTCCTGGGAAAATACTAGTTATTTTAAATCGCATTTTAGATAATGGATCATAAGTTGGTTAAATTTATCACTGGTGGGCTAGAACTTAAAGTTTTTCTTGAGTCACATCAATAATTAAGTTAAGGCAACCATGAAGAGCATCTTCTACTGTTTATTATTACAGTAGCCTAGTTTTCAATATATTTTATGTTAATAGAGATAAATTCTTGGAGATATCATTTAATTGCGGATTTCGGGGCTGAAGGGATAATCAAACGTTTAAAGAGCTATTCATTGCTGGCTGAATTTGAAATTCCACTTATTGCACGGCATCATGAGAAATAGAAAATTAAGTTTAGTAACTTCAAAGCAGGTATAAACTACTAGGAACTTAAAAATAATATCCATGAATGCCTTGGAATTTATTAAAGACACAAAGAAAACAAATTATCTTTCATAAATTGTATGTTATAATCAGATGTACATTTCTATGTAGACCATTCGTATAGAAGAGGACATCAAAGACTATTCGTAGAAATTTAAGATTAAACGCTTTATTATTCATGCAGCTACATATATGAAACATGTGTATTCTTAATCGAAATCGTTACAGATGACCTTTTAACAAAATAAAACAACCGAAAATTCTTCATTAAAAGAGGTTTGGTGGGGATATTTGTTTTAAAACCTTTGTGCTGCTTCCTTGCCAAATGCTGAACTTAACTACCAAGCTTGGTATGTATCATTGTAATTTTGGGTTATGCTATCCGCAGAGATACAGATACAGATGGACATTTTTAAAAAAAGTGAGTTATATGTTTTATTCAGTGAGCAAAAGTTGCCTATTTTTTATACCTCGATAGAAATTTTTGACCGGAATACAATATCTTCCACTACCTATTACTGTGTTGTGTAACCATTAGAAATTAACTGGATATTCTTAGTTCTGTGACGATGCTGTGTCGTCGGGCTCGGCGCACTACAATGCCCGGACGGGGGTCGGGCTGCTTCACACCACATGCCACCCGGCGAGAAAAATGAAAAGGTGCTCAAGGTCAGGCTGCTCGCACAACTGTTTGTGTGCGTTGCGACAACAATGGAAGTGGCAGAAACAAAAGTACTTTTCTAGCGCCTTCTGAGGCTCCTAGCAGTCATTTTTGGTGCGCGTGTGTGGAACTAAAATGATGGGTGTGATGCCATCCTCCATATATAAGGACGTGAAGGAGCAAGAGAGTGAGTTTAATTTTAAACTTAGAGCTAGGGTCATGAGTCGGTCAGTGTCATTGAGTGTGAGCCAGCTGCGTGTGTGTCGTCGTGAAAGTTACGGCGGTGCGTCGAAAGAAGATCAAAGAGCGTCGAGTGATTGTAGCGCCGTTTAGTGTATGAGAGACAGAAAGTGAAGAAAGACACTGAAAGGACAGAGCAAGGTTATGAGAAGAACAGTTGTGAGCTGTGATAGCATGAAAGACTGTAGACGTATTAACGACGAGAAGAAAACTGTGTATTTGTGGTAAAAGTTTAGAAGATAACAAAGCTACAGAAAAGTAATCGGAGTGGATTTTTGTCGTTTTGTTAATACCAATTTTACTATCACACATAAGAACAATTACAGCACATTTAATCGTAGCAGTTTTTTTATTATCATTTAATCCGCAATCTCTATGCCTGGAAGAACTTGTGAAGGAATTTGCTAATTTTGTGTTCTCCTATCAGTTGCAAATTAGGCATTTTTCAAAAAAGAATTGCTTAGTGCTCAGATCCCAACGCATTAAATTTGCCTTACATGGTGTATCGAAGTATTCAGTCTTATGTGCTTTTCCCCTACAAACATGAGTCATTACTCCAGCAGATTAGGTTCCCTATTTTAAAAAATAAACGACATTAAAGAAACTAAGGACACGTGACTTCTGTTTAGCAGTGTGTATTATAAGTGGATGGGAATTCTGTTTGAGTTGGAAATCTGCACGTTTATAAAGCGTATGTTAGTGGGATGCCGCGGATTACTAAACGTGATGGATACTCTCCTGCACGTCTCTTCTAATAGGAATATGTCAACATCCCACACATTGCAAATGGGATTCTATTGACGGTTAACCACGTAACAAGTCCAGACTCTTTCTTTGTTCACTTAACCTGTACCGCGGCCTTAATGCATAACTAATAAGGGTTTCAACTATACCATCCATTCATAAAGAAGCTATGTATAGTCTTTAAATAGCCTAATTCCACCACCCTGTCTGCCACTTTTAACCTCATTCTTTAATGCTTTCGAACAAAAGTCCCATTTCAGTGAAATTCCCAGTTCAAACATTCCATTCTACTACACATTAAAAGGTCTGCGCATAGAAATAACATGTTAATACAAGCATGCTGAAATATGGTTTAATGCCCATTTTTTAAAATTCTGGTCATGTGTATTCGTTAATTTATTTTAAACTTTTAGAATATCCTTAAAGTCCCTTCTGATACTAAGTAGCGTCTAATTTAATTACTTTGTCAGTGAAATTAAAAAATTTCTTACAAATCACCAGTCATTTTTAGGTTTTTTTTTTTTTTTTTTTTTTTTTTTTTTTAAACCACTTAACTGCAATGGGTAAAGGAAGAATTGTATTCGGCTCAAAAATTCTACACTATTTCACCAGCAATACAACCAGAAAACGAAATTTCCCATAAATACCACACTGGATATTTAAATTTAATACCTTTGACAAATGCCACAACTTTGGCAAATTTCTAAGGTTTTTTGCCTATAATGCCTAGCATAGAATACCTATGTGAAAATAAAATTTATGTCTTGGTACTTTAGAAATAGTTGGTGAAGTTCAGAGCAGCTGTAACGAATTTAATATAATTTTGTATTACTGGTAAACATTAAGATATGTCTGACTTTAAAAGAGGATACATGGGGTAAAGGGTAAGAGGGGCAGGCCGTTGCCATGGAAATGTAAACAAAATTTGCCATATTAGTCACACTGATAACTAATTTATTCCTCATGTCAGTTATCGCTAGTTGGGTGCGCGAAACCGCGATTTCTTGCACGTTCACTTGCATAGTGTGTTGTTAGCTTACTTTGTCACAATCTTTATATTAAAAGACATAGTTGAGGAAGCAAGAATTGGTGGACGTGGAGGAGAGAAAATCACACCTGTGAAGACTCAAAGACGCAGTGAATTCAAATTACTTCACTCATATTGAGAATAAACCACATTTGTTTTGATAGTAAGCTAATATAGATTACAGTTGCATGTTTTTGGTGCCATGAGATAAACCCGAACATTTATTTCTATGCCTCGAGTATTGAAGGTTATCTGCTAGCTGCTTCTGACAACACTGCAGCTCTCAACGTGGAGAAGCTGATATCTGTCATGTATATTCTTTTAAAAATCTGACTGTTAATTATGTTTTCTATTTATTAATATTTTGTAATTTTCTGAAGTCCGTTCGCTATCGCCCTGTTTCTCTAGAGTGCATAAAAAGAGTTATATTTTAAGGCCGGTATACAACGTCAAGTTTATAAACATTTGACTATCGCTGTTTTATTTATCTGTAACGAAATGTGCAATGCAGTTGTACCTGCATATTTTTATCTTGATTAAAACGAAGTGGATAAAGAATAAGTGTTCTTAGGAATAGAAGTTACATAAAATAGATGATGTGAGTAGAAAAAGTAATGTGAGTGTAGCACATCCGATCTTTTACCTATACATCTTCAGGCTTCTCAAAACATAAGTAAGGGACAACCCATGCCGAAGTTCACCTATTTCCATTCCAGAAGCGAATAAAGACATAAGTTTAAAATTTAACTTGGACGCTTATCTCTTAAGATTTATTTGATGGAAATTCACATTAAGTGGAAGCGTTTACATTGTCCTTGATAGCACAACGTAACTGTCCTATATAGTGTCGCATCGGACTGTACTAATTCTAAGCCGATACTATATATTTTAAAGGGAATGCTTTTGGAAAATTATAGGATTTTTGCTTCATAATATTTTAACTAAGGTTACTAAACCACAGCCGTTTGGCCGCTTAAAATTCATGGAATTCTAAGTAGTGTTCTGGTATCCTAAATTTCATAAAATGTGCTAAATTACTTACGTAACAACTGTATTAAAGCACAAACTGCAGTAAAATATCAACATAACAGGTCATGTATTAAACTCAGTAGAACTATCACATCCAGTTTCATTTAAAACCGTAATATTTAGCCGCAAATACTATGTCGGTAAGCGATATTTGGTTAGATATTGTGTTTCATATAGCCTCTGCAGGCCATTCTTCACTATCCACTTCCTTATCTGATTACGCTCCCCGTATGGAGGGCTGACACCCCCTAGGACTTACAAACCAATAACGGATATCTAGCGAATGGCTGATCCCATAGAGAGAATTATATCTAATAAATTGAATGTTTTAAAGAGCTCTAAACTTTTTTTTAGTACGCTTTTGTCTGTTTTAAGGGTGGTTCACAACTACCCGACAACGGTAACCATAACGATTCCGGAAACGGCAAGCAAGGCAGCACTCAACGTTTTTGTTCACAACATATATTTCCGGTGAAATCTCGACATCGAATTTTTGGGTGGAATACAATACTTCCCCTACTTACCAGTAGAGAAAGTAAAAATACAATGTCATGACCCGGATTTGAACCACGGATCTACCGGTTACCGCCTGGCTGCTCTGGAGTTATTCTGTTCACAGAGATACATACTCAGGCAATGCTTTCTAAAAATGCTTTCTTTGGAGTTCGAGGGCCTCAAAACATATATTCCTGTGAAATTTCGACATCGATATTTCGGATGATATACCATACTTCCTACACTTAGTGTAAGCACATTGTAAAGAAAGTGAAAAAGCAATAATATATAAGAATAATATAGCTTAGTCAAGTAATCCTTTATATTGATTGTGCAAGAGCGCCGCATTTTTATAAAGAACATATTCAGTAGCGGCAGAACAGTGAAATAAAAGGGAAGGGAGACAAACAGTAGAATGGCAGCGAAAATCTCGGATTCATCAGCCGTAAGGTTGGCAATTCTATTCCCTACCTCACTGTTGCTATGGGGGACTGCGAAAATTGTAGAAGCATCACTGATCCAAGACGTACTAGCCGTGTTAATCAGCGAGCCCATCGGTAGGTACCTTCAGCAAAGTGAGGTATAAACCAGAAGCCTTCGCCGAATTGCGGTGGAAAGCAAAAGAGCGAATCGTGGAGATCAGCAAAAGAGAGGGGCTTTGTGGGAGTGGCGCGTTAGCAGTGAAGAAAATACGCAGCCAGTCGCACGTGTAAATTCACAGTTGTCATTAAAGGAAGATCTTGGGTTGATGTTTTCAGGGTAAGGTGGCGCATTAGAACGGCATCAAAACGAATCTCAGAAATCCAGTGTATAATGAACAGAGCTCGCCGTAATGGGCACGCAAATAGGCACTCAAGTGTTCAAAATAGGCACTAATATAGGCGCAATCAATAATATGAAGCATTGAACTAGGTACAGCCATTTATTCGTTTACCATTCAAAACACATTTTGTTAGAACAGAATGCAATACTATAGAAATATCAAATGCATATATACAACATACTATTTTATTAAGCTTATACTTCTTTTAAAGAAGACCTCATCTCACAAAATGTTGAATATATTCTTCTCTCTAAATATAAGTCAACCAGTCACTGAGTTTGTCTTCCACATACAACAGCAAGGTAGAGGAATGAACCGATATTATTTCTTACGCTGACCTTCCATTTCAGAAAAGTATAAGTATTGCAAGACTCACAAATAACAAGGAATATCTCCGAAATGGTTCACTCGAAAATAAAATGCATTTGGACATACATTGTGTGTTTTAACGATATCTAAATTGTGTGTAAAGTAAGATTTGGTCTATCCCTTAGGGTTTACCAGTTTTGCAAAATTTCATCAAGAGTAAACAGAAGTACATGAAACATAGCCAGAAATTTCAACATATACCCACGTTTCATTTGCCATACAACTATATTAAACATACAGCATCTTAGTCAAAATCGTTAGATTTTCCATGTAAAGGGTAGTTTTGGGTGGGGGAATATTCTTCAAAAATCTTCGTGTAGCATCCTTGAAGGATATCAAACTTAAATACTAATTTTGGTTTTAAACCGACCTTTAGTTTTTTAATTACGCTGTTCACAGACCTAAACACACACACACACACACACACACACACACACACACACACACACACACACACACACACACACACACACACACACACACACACACACCGCGCGCGCGGACCTTTTTCTAAAAATGTTTTTTTTTTCATTTATTTTTTTTATTATTATTATTCAGGAAGCCTAAAAACTATATTTGAATATCGAATTTTTGGGTCCAATTTGATACTTCCCCTACTTACTATACGTAGCAGAGAAAGTAAGAAGGAAGAGCTTCAGCCATTTTCGTACATCAAATTCTGTCAATTTCAGATCAACCTACAGATCAAAGGCCATAGAGAGGCCTATTCCTTAACCACAAATCTGGGGACTCGCTTCGAATTTTGAAGCCTCACAGAATTTTGCTATCGGTTTTATTTACTCCACAAATTAAACAAATTGAGCGCTTTACTTATAAGCCATATGTGCGTGTGTTTGATAAAAGCAAATTGCATCTGCAGCTCGCGAGATCAAAGATGAAAGCAAGCGCATTCCAAATAAATGCCCATGCACGCGACTGTAAGAGCAAACTGGAGTTAACGATTTATTATTAGGTTTCCCCAAATCAGCACAGGTGAACTAACTGTTCATATACGATTAAGGGCCCGGGGCTGAACCATTTATAATATGTGCTCAGCATTGCCAAACGCGCAGTCTCTCGTTTTTCGCGGACATCAGAATTTTGAGAAAAAAGGGCTAGAATTCAGATGTTTTAATCAATGAAATTATGATGATTGCCCCAAAATAACTGTTTGCACGCTCTCGCCTCAGGCAAGCCAATTACGAACGCACGTATCATTTCAATAGGGCTCAATACAAGGCCAGTGTTGCATGATTCAAAGGCATGGCATGGGAAATGCCCATGCCGCCAGGAACACCGATAAATAATTGAAACTCCGTCTATATTTTTCGGGGGGGGGGGGGGGTGGGAAATAAAAAAATGGCAAGCATGGTACGATTTTCGCCCACATAGTTGCACACTTTTTTAACATTTTTGCTGCTAATGGCCAAGGATTTAGTATGACCGGCATACTAAAATACCTGTTCGTAATTTAACTATAAGAGCTGCGTTTTAACAAATGGTTTATACAAAGTTTCCAAATCACTGTGATAATCCTTTCAATTTAATTTACTGGAACTTCTTATGCGCCCATCGTCCTATATGGTGGAAGATGGTCGAAGTCAACCATTGAATCGTGTTCTTGAGCACAACAGGTGCCATAACGTAGTAGAGGTTTACGATATTTTCGTTAAACGTCCCTCTTTCTTATAGTAATCTATAATTGATCTGACCACCTCCGTAGCGCAGTGGTAGCGCGCCTGCCCCTGGCACGGGGGACCCGCTACCGACGTGGGATGTCTTTCCCCCCTGGAAGGTCTGACACGGGGTGCACTCAGCCTTGTTAGGTCCCTAAGAGGCCAATTGAGTAGCTATCCTGACAGAAAGGTAGCGTCCCTAAAAGGTCTAATGGTCGCCTTACGGTTGGGGGAGTCGGCGTGCTAACCACCGCCACCCCTATCCTGCACTCCTCCGTGGCCTTTTCTGCACCTGGAGAACGCAGCGGCCTTGACCTAACAGAAAATTGAAGAACCTATTTAAGTACTTCTCTGTTGAATGTGGCAGTTTTAACAAATTCTGGTGAAATTATTCAGTATGATATGGTTAGACATGAATGAAAAGTGGCTAAAATCTTTATGCTTCTATAATTATAAAGTAACTTTCCAATTTTAGCCTGTGTTTACTAGCAATCACTGATACACAGAAATGACTTTACATGACTGTTGAAAAGATCCATTGATTTCTATGACTAATAACTCCTTAGATCTTTAAAGCTGTCTTTCCAGCTTTTTATGAACTCACAAGATGCCCCGCACGATGCAAGATTTGCTCAGTTTCGGTAAAAAGATTAAGCAAGTTACCAAAACATGTATAATTCAATTATTTGTAATATTCATAGTTATCACTATACTATTCAGTTTATCCAAATGCCCGCCTCGGTAGCGTGATGGTTAGCGTGTCTGCCTCACGTTCAAGAGGTCGCGAGTTCAAATCTCGCTTAGGGTAAGTTATCCGGGTAAGGTTTTTTTCCGGGGTTTTCCCTACCCTGAGACGACGAATGTGGGATAACTTAAAGCTTGGGCTCATTTGAGCACCATTTCACCCATTTCATTCATTCGTCCGATATGACACAATGTTGGAGGACGTTAATTTAAAAAAAAGTTAATCAAATGACAGAATGTTTTATTTGTGTCCAAAAATGTTTATTTAAATATATTCAAAAGTTTATTTCCTCATTGCATGAAGCATTTAGTATATCTATATTAAGTAACTTATAGATACAAACCTGTTTGGATATTGTAAAAATCAAAAAATATATAACGTCAAATTAGTTTTAGTTTCATCTTTCACCCAAGGGAACTCATAATTAATTTGGAAGCATTAGTCGATTATAGCCAAAACCCCGTAGTACAACAGTCCATCAGGGGCAAGGTCTACTACCGGACCGCTGCATGCCCCACCTCGGCCCATCGCAGGCGCAAGGAGTGGGGTACAGTACCAGAGGTAAAACGTGGTCAGCGTCCTTGTCCCTTCCGGCCGGTTATATGGTCTTCACGAGCATAGGTCTAAAGAGACTGAGTGCACCCCGGACCAGGTCTGCCAGTGGGAGAAGAACCCCACACCAGTACCGGAAATCGAACCCGGATCCCCCGCTTGGTAAGTAGCAGCACTACCACCGTGCTTAGCAGACGACCCATTAGTGGGGTATGCTGGGTCAAAATCTAATTTATTTCAGGAGACACCACCACCACAACCACCACCGACACCGACACCGCCACCACCGCCGCCCCCACCCCCGCCGCCGCCACCACCACATAATAATAATAATAATAATAATAATAATAATAATAATAATAATAATAATAATAATAATAATAATAATAATAATAATAATAATAATAATAATAATAATAATAATAATAATAATAATAATAATAATAATAATAATAATAATAATAATAATAATAATAATAATAATAATAATAATAATAATAATAATAATAATAATAATAATAATAATAATAATAATAATAATAATAATAATAATAATAATAATAATAATAATAATAATAATAATAATAATAATAATAATAATAATAATAATAATAATAATAATAATAATAATAATAATAATAATAATAATAATAATAATAATAATAATAATAATAATAATAATAATAATAATAATAATAATAATAATAATAATAATAATAATAATAATAATAATAATAATAATAATAATAATAATAATAATACTAATACTAATACTAATACTAATACTAATACTAATACTAATACTAATACTAATAATACTAATACTAATAATACTAATACTAATAATAATAATAATAATAATAATAATAATAATAATAATAATAATAATAATAATAATAATAATAATAATAATAATAATAATAATAATAATAATAATAATAATAATAATAATAATAATAATAATAATAATAATAATAATAATAATAATAATAATAATAATAATAATAATAATAATAATAATAATAATAATAATAATAATAATAATAATAATAATAATAATAATAATAATAATAATAATAATAATAATAATAATAATAATAATAATAATAATAATAATAATAATAATAATAATAATAATAGTGACATTTTTAGAAACTTTACTGCATTATGTTTATGTCAATTTATTGTGTCCCTATTCATGTGTGTTACGTTTTATTAAGTCTTGGCAAGATCAACACCGCTTTGAATATCTGGTGCCTCAACCTCTTCCCTTCAATCGATTGTTTGAAATCAGATTTCACAGTTCACTTTCTTCAAGGTATAGTGCTAACCATCGGAAAACTGTTTTGAAGAGATAGAAGTAAGACTGACAGAGAAATATCTCTGTCAGTGGAGGCAAGTGATACCAAAGGACATTGCCTAAGTTGTGCCTTATGACCAGCGATGCTCAACCTTGTTTCTTACGGGCTAGTGACGTCACCTTATCTCTCTATTACACGTCCATCACGCGTTTATTCATGATGCTTTTCCCCTTCACTTTTTCATGTAACCAAGCATTAAGGAGCTTTGTTGTAGAGTCGCATGAATGCGTCATAGCTCTGCGGAAAGTAGGTAGTGGCAAATCCGCCTTCACATAAAGTTGGGTATCACTGCTATGAGTACAGTTATAAGGTCTATGGTCCAAGGTATCGAAAATTATGCGAACTGAAGTAGGGCAGAGTAGACGATCGTGGACTCCATTAGATTTATAGCGTCTGTACCAGACACCAATTACGACGCTGGCATCGCACTGCGTCATTTTGTAGATAACTGCACAGTACACAGGGAAAATTTCACTTGAAGCGCAAACACGCTTAGTATCTGAGAGAGTCGCACTTGTCCAAATAGGAGACAGGCTCATTAACCAGAGCTCGTGTGGCTTAGAATTAATGCTCCACGAATGATCAAGATCACAGAGGGAAATATTTTGGTAGCATATAATGCGTGTCACCATGGGTAACTATAAGTATAGTTAGTCCAAAGAATAGCGGACAGTATTTAAACGCGATCATGTTAATTTAGGTGCAGCCTTCCGTGAGGCCAGAAAACATGTAAACTGTCTCACATAACCTAAAAGCACCAAGAGATTAGCGTTCTAAATGAACGCGGTAGAAGAACTCCAAATGCCATAGTGAATCAGAAAGTTGAGGTTTCAGAAAAGAGCATAAATAAATATAAGGAACCCTGGGACCGACAAGTTATCAAACTGACATTTTTTAGATTTATGCATATATTTCCCTAACCTTCAGTCATTGGTTGGCAGTGAAATGTTATAGATTGCGCCACTTTTAAAGGTTTAGCGCAAGCTTTAACTGCCATCTCCGCTACATTTAGTGAGTTGTGTTTAAGGGCCCGTCAATAACTAGGTCATTAGGACCCGGCGCAACATTTAAACGCTACTTTTCTGCTTAAAGTTTTGGCAGTGTTTGAACAAAGTAAGGGCTCAAAAATATTGAAATTTAGTGGAAAGGAGTGGTTAAGTGCCATCTTGCCGCAAGGGAAAAGCTAATAATCTTAGGAGAGAGACTACTAGACAAAAGAGGGAAACTGTGACAAACAAGTAATCTCTGATCCATGTGTGTAAAATATTGTTTTTTACACAGTTGATAGTAAAAATCGGAATTTTAGTACTTCACAACAGTGTTAAAAGTATAGAATTCTACCACTAAGTGCCCAAAAGCTTTTAACACTCCGATAATGCCAACTTTGTTTTCTTGTGGAATATGACCATCGCCTCATTCCCCCAGGCCGTGAATCTGAGTTACACAATGCTTGTTTAAAATGGTGGGTTATTTGAATTTGAATATGAGTAAGTTTAGAAAAAATATAGTATTAATTAATTAATTATATTTCGTTACGTTATTTTCGTCGTTTTATTATTTCCACTGCCTCCCTTATGTAGAATATTATAGTTTTG
Source organism: Tenodera sinensis (assembly GCA_030765045.1). NCBI lineage: Eukaryota > Metazoa > Arthropoda > Insecta > Mantodea > Mantidae > Tenodera > Tenodera sinensis. The sequence goes on along the minus strand of CM060964.1, from coordinate 71,218,589 downwards.
TAATAGTCATGTTGCCAACACTGATGCTACGCAAGGCAAATGAATATCAAAACCTATCATGGCGATGAGAAAGGTAAACCAATACAATATATTTATATGTAATCTATAATATATCCATAAATATTTAGGACTTTCTAAAAAGTAGTGTATGATGCACGGGTTAAAAAGATTTCGTAGATTTCCTCAACTCGGCCTGCTGTCTCGTTTCGGAATCACACCTACTCACAAAATAAAATGGTCCTTTCAACCCGTGTATAATAAATAGCTATTTCTCAACCCTACACGTTTAAAACACTATCTGCCCCATGCGCATTAAATTTTTTGCCACACTAGAACTTTCACATGTGTTCGATTTATATAAATTCAACTTCAGTCTTTGGTTACAAAATCTGAAAGTTTGTTTAGCTTTAAAAAATTAAATACACAAAGCAAATTTTGAAAACATTTTCAAAGCCTATAAAAGTAAAGAAGTTAGCTTTGAAAGTAACTTTTATTTTCTTCCAGACAGAGATTAATGGCGCTTGTTGGGCAAATAGAGTTTATAACGTAATACAACTTTCGTGACATTTTAGTTTTTGATGCGCTTGGAATATTATGAATATTAAGGTATTTTCGCATTGTGTATCAATTGAATATTAACTGCCTCAAGACTATAAAACAGATTTTGCTGGAACTTTGTGTGGTGGTTTAAAACATAAACACCATTAACGGTGCAAAGTATTGATTTGTGCTGTCTTGCGTGGTTCTGCGGTGGTTTTATTCTTACTTAGAACTTTATACTAAATCATTCATTCAGTCTTACCTTTATTTTTAATTTTCATCATCCTATCACTTTGCTTTGCTAGGGTTCTCTGTTCAAAGGCTCGCTTTAGATGTGTTTAAATGAAATCAACATGCTGATAAGTCATTCGTTAAGAGTCCCCGTAACATCAGACGGAGTTTCTGGAAAGATGTGTTCATTGTACCAGAACCATCCTCCTCAAAGAGAGCATTTGCTTCCATCGGCACCAGAGATGAAAACATATTGTAATAAAAGCTAAAAGCAGCAAAACTTGAGATAAGTTCAAGGGCAATACATCTCATGAAAGAAAATGGAAAAACTTTATTGGCATTCCTTTAAGGTTTCTGATAGGGCAAGAAGAATAAGGGTCGAGGAAGATGAAAATGTTGAGAGTTGTGGTCTGGCTGTATTATGAAACGAAGACAATGACTTAATGAGCGCGACGGCACACAACAATGAGCTGTCTGAGCTATGCGTAGGGTGGAGGGCTTGCTTTAGTTGGCTCCAAATTAGGCCAGAGATGGGGTAAAACTGCAAGAGGTTTTGTCTTAGGGATAAAAAAATAAGAACTGAGGGAGAGAGGTAAGAAGATGAGGATGAAAATCTGGGGTACCAGTTCTTCAGACTAAAAGAAAAAATCAGGACAGAGGGAGGCTTGTAATGTCAGAGAAAGAAACAGAAGAAAGACAAACACTTGAGCAGGTTAAAGTATAAGATGTAGCTGTTGGATAATGTCAGCTATGAGGAAATTTAATAAGGTGAGACATGATATTCATAGTCGCACTAAGCGATGCGTGAACTGCGACATCTAATCTGAACCATATATGATATTGTCGTTGAAATACTCCACATTTTATGAGGTTTATTGTATAAAACCAACCTTTTGAAACTTATATTTGTTTAAGTATTAATTATTCGATAAATAGTAATTTTAAGCAAATTAAATTTAACAACTGGAAAGAAAATGAGAAGTGACAGCTAAATTATGACAACAAATGCTGCATAAAACATCTCGGTCACTGGATTAATAATAGAACTTAGAGGGACAGTACCCAAAAAGATAAAACTAGTTTAGGGTAGATTATGACCTGGATAAACGACTGCGATATACAATAGCAGTCATGTCGACCAGTAGATCAATTCTTATCATCAGAAATCATCTTCACACACTTTCATAATATTACTACTTAGCAGATTCATTGAAATTGTTGTGTAACACTGTGTTAATTAATTTTTAGTTAATAAGTTTGAATTTTAACATCAAAAGACAAAAGGCGGACGAGGTCAAGCTACCTCATACCACATGCCGAGTCTGCGAGCGGACAAAAATGTTCAAGCTCTCGTGGGACTACGTGGCTGTCAACAATCGAAGCAGCAGAAACAAAAGGGGTTTCGAGGACGTTCGCGAGACTTCTAGCTGCGTCATTTCTGGTGCGCGCGTGTTTGTGGAACTCGAGGAAGGTTCGTGTGACGTCATTCCCAATATAGAAAGAGGCCAGAGAAGAGCAGAGGTGTGAGTTTTTGGAGTTACAATCACAGACACGAGTCGTCACTCGGTGAGTACAAGACAGCTGTGTCTCGTGTTGGTATGTCTCAAGAAGATTCAACGAACGTCGCGTATGATTATATAGCCCTAATTAGTGCATGAGAGACGAAGAAAGGGAAGAAAAAGACTAACAGGGTTGGTCAGGGTTATAAGAAGTAAATATTATGAGTTGTAATAGCACGAACGACTGTAGACTCTTAACGACGATAAGATAACTGTGTATGTGTGGTAACATTTTAGGAGATAATAAAGTGATAGGAAGGAACCGGATTGATTTTTGTAATTCGTCACAATATGTTATATAATTTGAAGTTGACTATTATTAATTACATGGTTTTGCTATACTCAACTGTTATAATTTATTGTACATCCTTGTGAAATTTTTAAAAACGTTAATTGTGTAGTTTTGCGTTTTCTGTATGGCAGCCATTAAACGAAAGGTGTTAAAATATTTTAAATGAACTTTGTCTCCAAAAGTGCTTTTGTTTCGCAATATCGTGCAGAAATTTGGGTCTTATAGGGAAGGTTATTTCCAAAGCATGTTTCACTAAAACAAACACCGGTGGCAGAAGGAAATCTGGAAGAAAATAGTATACTAAAGTTTAGCAAGCTGTATTTTGATTTTGGGTTTATTTTTATGCACTGTAAAAGTGACACTATTTATCCTATTATTCGGATTACCATGAAGCAGAAGAAAAATAAGACTTTTGTAAAAATAGTCTGTAGAATGCTTGTAAAATTTTACGAAAGTGTGAGAAGTTTGTATGTAGAACGTCACACTTTTATACTACATTTACCTTTGTTTATTTGATTGATTGGCGGCTTTCTTTCTTGTTTGACGGTTTATTAGCTGAATTCTCTATTTCTACTAATTTATTAAGTTCTTTTTACAGTGCAATATAATAATACATACATATTGGTAGTATAGCTTTTAGTTAACTTTTAATTCTGTGCATATATAGTGTACTTTTTGTTAGAAATTTCGGCTTGAGAACGCAGAACTTTCAAAGAAGCTATTCTCTTCAGAAACTATATACTAATTCCCGCTTTCATTTTTAGTATTTTATAATTGATTTTTAAAGAACCACTAAAATAGCTTGGTTTAACTTCCAATAAAGGTATGTGTAATAACAAAGAAATCATAAAACCGAAAGGATGAAACCTCATTTGAAGTTCAACTCTGTTTCTTTCTCTTTCTGAATACAACAGCAATAATCATGAGGTTATGTGTGCATAATATTGAGGCAAAATCTATGATTTACAAGCTGATCCATGTGCATTTAAGGTCATGTCTCTGTGACTATGACAAGTTGCGGATGGGCAATGAACACCTCGACCGAAAGGCGATCTTTCGTGCCTATGCTCCTGACGGGGAACTCCCTGGGAGAATGGATGAGGCGAATGGACCCGATGTGCGGCCAGAACCTTGCCAAACCTTCGTGTTCGGATTCCCATGGAGGTTCCTGGACTCGGAAACCGGCTGTCCTTCCCCCTCGGGTTGCACCAACCTATGTGGGGGGCCGGAAACCATGAGGCTCGCCTTCCAATCAGGGGGACGAGATTTCCAGAGCGCACGCCTGTCGTGCTGCTACCACGACGCTCGCCGACGCTTCCAACTCTGAAAGAAACCTAATGGGGTGAGGGGTGGAATTAATTGCTTAATGTAACGAAATGGAGGGACGAAAATTTGCAGAGTATGGGAATTCTTTCCAGCAATCGCCTGACGACCAGGAGAAACCTGCAAAAAAACTTCTAGGTCAGGAAGGTTGGCCATGGGGACCGAACCCGTGACCTCCCCAATGCGGGTCATAGACGGTCCCGCCTGAGCCATCCCGCTCGGTATTTAAGGTCATAGGGCAAACACACCTGCTGTACTATATGAAGGGGAAAACTTTTTAGCTTTTTTTTAGGTTTGTAAGTGTAGAACATTAAAACTGTTGACCGGGAAGTTTAACCCCTTATAGCAGCTGTCAGGGAATATTCTAGAGAGAAATTTCTCATATTTACTGTTACCTTTCCCCAATTCGTGGAAATTCAAATTCTCAGCTCGTTGATTATGTGTTTGCTTTAGAAGGACGTTAGTCACAGAGCCATGAGCTGTTTATGCCGGATGCCAACAAATTAATACAAAGTGAATTCTCTGTCATGCTATTTTAAAATGCATTTTCACATTCCGGGCTCTGAACGCGCGCTCTGGTCGTGGCGGCGGACGGGCATAGAAACAGCGAAGAGAAAGTCTTGGGGAGTGGGCTATATTATGGGACCTAAGTTTAACCTCATTTGCATTGCAAATTCAACAACAAAATTAGAGTCGGTGACTGTGAACTATGAAGGAACATTTTACGCGAGTGCGTGCTTCAAGTACAGAAAAGGGCAGCCGCACCACCACTCGCATGCCTATTCGAATCTCCTTCCCTTTTCCCCATCCAAAAAACAAAGAAATGCAGCTGCAAAGAATGGAAATGCGAAAAGAAGAATTTTAGCAAAGGAGAATATAAATTAAGGTAATGAAAACCATGCATATGCAAGGAATCACTAAAGCGTGCAGCAGTTATTTAATGCATTACCTAGACTATTTGGAAGAGGTTCATGCTCTTCTTGATAACCGTCTGAAACTGTTGAAAATGGGGAACATAACTTCTAATCTGTGATCCTTAATATTCGGACAAAGATGAGAGTTAAATTTTACCAATAAATATAATAGAAATGTGTATTTCATTTTAGATGTAATGATGTGTAATTTGTATTTGCATTGTACTGTGGCAGAGATTACAAAATCAGTCCGGCTACTCTTCTATCACTTTGTTATCTGCTAAAATTTTATCACAAATGCACAGCTTTCTTCTCGTCGTTAACACAGTCTACAGTCTGTAGTGCACAACTTTTAATTCTCGTAACCTGCTAAGTTCTTTCAGTGTCTTTCTTCACCTTCTCTGTCTCTCATCTTCTTTACGACGACCAACGTGTCTATCATGACGACACACACGCACAGCTGTCTCGCACTCCCTAATACACTGACCGACTCATGTCCATAAGTTTAAGTGCTGGTTTCGGGCATCCTTATATAATGGGGATGAAGTCACACGTTCGTTCGCGAACTCCTTCAAACACGCCGGTGGTGACGCAGGTGGATCTTTCTTGAAGGCTACAAAGAAAACCCTTCTTGTGTAGCTGCTGCGATTGTTGTTAGTCACGTACACACAAATAGAAGTGCGAGGCAGCCTGACCTTGAACGGCTTTTTGAGCTCGCCGGCCCGAATGTGGTGTGAAGCAGTCTGACCCGCCCGTCATTTGTTGCGCGCCGAGCCCGGTGTCATAGTACTATACTACATAATTGGCATATTTAACAGGCAAGAACTATGGGCAAATTTAAAGATTTATGTTGAAAACCACAGAAAAATGATAAATAGCAGTTCTTAATAACGTTTAACTGTTATAAATATTTATATACTGGCTTTAACTTTTGAAGTATCTCAAGCATAATACACTGGGTGCGAGTTTGTGTACTACATTCACAGCCGCGTGACCGCATTCTTCATTGGCTTGAGCAGAGCTCGTTGCTACCCGCTTACATCCAGTAGGAATGGATTCGTATTGTGACGTCAGTAGCGGCGCACAACAAAGGACGTTCGGCGTCAGGCTACTCCAAAACACTGGCGGTGCGTGTATCAAAGGCGCCCAAGATCAAGCTCCGGTATGCCACTGCTTGTGACAACAATAAGAGCCGCAACACAAAGAGTTTTCCAGATTATTCGAGAAGTGTCTGGCAGCCGGCGTATTTGTACAAGTTCGAGAAGGTCCGTGCTGAGTCACCCTAGAGGAGGTGAGGGAACGAGCAGGGAGGTTAGTTACAGACATGAGAGCGTCAGTCTGTTTTTAGTGTGTGTGTGTGTGTGTGTGTGTGTGTGTGTGTGTGTGTGTGTGTGTGTGTGTGTGTGTGTGTGTGTGTGTGTCAGATGGAAGGTAGCATTTAATGAATGTTGAGTGATTGTATAGTCAGAGTCAGCTATTTGAGAGATAGAGAAGGGAAGAAAGATAGAAAGCTGTGAGTCAAGGTTACGAGAAGAAAGCAGTTGTGGTTTGCAATATCATGTAAGACTGTAGACTGTATTTACGTCAGTAAAGGAGAACTGTGTATTTGTGCAAACATTTTGGAAGAAAATAAAACGAGCAAAAAGTAACTGGACTGTATTTATGTCGTTTTTGTCACAATATCTAACTTTAGCCAATCAAAGATACCATAAAATCTTCCACAGATGGCAGTTGATTCCGCTTTACTGCTGTGGACACCTTAGTTGTGGTGTCAGTCTAATTGTAAGATGGACTGTACTTGGTGTCGATTAAATTGTTTCAATTGGAGGAAATGTAAGTTAGTAGTACTCTATGGCCTGTCCAATAGTACTTCCTTGATAGGAACTGTTTTACAAAAAGGGTTACACCCGGACCGCAATTAAGAATATATATATTTAACATAAAAGATCAAGTTTCACTTTAAGCATTTGTGACTGTTATATTTTGGGTTAACACATAAACAGGCAGATGACTGGAAATTCAAGAGATGAGCCCTCGCAGTGAAACAGTTATACGTTCTCCAAGAATTTCATCACCTAGAGTTGGTTGGCATGATAAACTGACGCCACAAAGCTTGCTACTCTAGATCTCGCCATGCTATATAGCATCATCCCCGAGGCATGGAAGGAAGAGCACAACCTCTGAGTGGCGTTTTTGCAGTAGACAATGAGCAAGTGATGACAGTTTACTATGCTAAGTTCTACATTGTTTGCTGGCAACAAAATGAAACATACGAGGCTGCTTCCACGTTCATTGCTACTGGTGTATCCTAATAACTGAGGATAGGGTGTTTGTATCTTTACTTGAAAAACAGGACAGAAAAAGGCATGACGAAATGAAAGGATAGCCGTAGTGCAAATTTGATTAAACAGAAAATTCGAGTAGTGTGTAATATTTTAACATGTTTCATTTCCTCACAGCGCTTTTATAGTTTTATTGCGTTTTGTGTCAGGTCACTAGAATTAATATATTTATGTATAGCCACCTATTATTCCGTAGTGTAGTTTTTCACAGAAACAATTTAGGCTTAAGACTTTGCACTCTTAGAAGTACATATTTAAGAAACTGACGTGTTACGAATCAAAGTATAAACTGCCCACAATTTCATTAGTTCTACATCTTGCTAGCTGTTATTAGTGAATTGGTGAACAATCATAGCTCTAATGCAATTGAAGCTGCACCCATGTGTTCACAGTAAATATTTCCGGATGAGTCAGTCACTTTCCAATACATTTATTTCTTATTTTAATGTGTAACTGAGTTGGAATACTTTCTGCAAGGCTGATGACCCCAGACTACCATTGACAGCAGGTAAGGTATCGAAGTGTGGTGTGTTTGTGGGATAACAGACGAAGAGAAAAAGTAACTAACTCACTCAAATGGTCACTTATTACGCCTAACATCCTCCATAGAGTATTTGAGAACGCACTCTCTGCGCCAATGGAGGTTGAACTTCGTATAAAAGCTGATTTGTGTGCTTTCCTTGCCCAGATATAGTCTGTCAAACGTGTACAGAACGGGGACAATACAAAAAGCCCATAGAGAATACTACAGCCAATGCTGTCGATCACATTGGCATTTTTTCGCGCAATTAAAGGTTATTATTTCCAACAGATCAAAAAGAAGAAAAATAAAAACAAACTAATGATTTGCAATATAATAGAAGGAGCAGAACTCCACATTTTGGTTATGGTTGTGTAACATGCATATTTTTGTTTCATTACACATTTAAGTGGTACTAGTGGTATTAGTCCCTAAATTAAACAATCTCGTAACTATGTATGCATTTTATATTTTGAGTAATTTTTAATCGTGCAAATTGTTCCCTATTTAGTAGAAGATATTTGTATATTCATTAACTATATTCTGTGTGAACTTTAGAAAACAAACTCACTTAAATCACTGCAAGTTTCTTTTGGGGTGTTTTTAGAAGCAATTAAAATGTTTTCAGAATTTCTGATAAGGGAGATATGCATCACATTAGTAACGTTTATTGCGTTTTCAGAAATTATTGGTAGTACTGACTCTGTAAACGTTGACGGAGTATGGCGATCACCTCTGCTGAGTTCCGTGGATACGATATTGAGTTTCTTTTGCACAGTTTGATACCTTTATCTGCTTACATAGAATTTGAAATTTCCAAATTAAAACGGCTACAAGATAAGAATGTGACAAAGTATTCGAAAAAATAAAACAAGAAGTTTTCCCGAGCATTGAGAATCATTTTCTGATTTTTCTTTATAAACAGCCAATGTTATTTGGTGTTTAATAAAAACACCATATTCTATGAGCCTTGTGTTTCGTCCGATATGACACAATGTTGGAGGACGTTAATTTATATATATATATATATATATATATATATATATATATATATATATATATATATAAAAATTTAAGAATGCCCATAGAAGATATAAAACGTGCAGCATAGTGCGTAAACTTTGGTGATTTGACTAATGAGGAAAGGTAACATAAAGGAGTGAAAGCTTGAATTCATAGATACAACATAGAATGCGAGAGTATTACAGAAAGAGTAGACAGACGAAGATGGATATTGAAATTAATTGGAATGGGAAATAGGAATTGGTAAAAAAATTGGATGAGAAAGGCTTCGAGGCCTCCCTCGAATATAAGGTCATAATATAAGGTTAATTATGCATGAATCAAAACTTGCAGTAGCACACTACTAAGCCCCGGCACTACAGCCCATGAAGAGCCAAGCCTTACCGCCCATCCGCTTCTTGCTCCACCTCGGCGCACTACAGACGTCATTGGTGGGGCGCTGTATTGGAGGGTGGTACGTGTTCAGTGTCCCGATCCCTCCCGGCCAGTTATACGGACTTCACGACCTGGGGCCGCTACTTTTCTATCAAGTAGCTCATCAATTGCCCCCCCCCCCCGGGACCTAACGAGGCTGAGTGCACCCCGTGCCAGACCTCCCAGAGGGAATGAAATCCCCATGCTGGTACCTGGGATCGAACACGGGTCCTCCGCGCTACCAACTGCGCTACGGAGGCGGTCTGCAGTAGTACACAGAGAAGCGAAATTATTATTTTACAGAACAATATTTGAGACGACTTTGTAAGCTTCATTAAGAGACTACACAACTTGGAAGTTGCTCCTAGATAAGGATGCAAACAACTTGCCAGTAAAATATCGTATGTTCAGTAGTAACAAAGGAAACAGACAAGGGAGCACGACTGAAGGAACTTGACACTGCAATGAATGTTGACTCTTTGGTAAAAACAATATTATTATTGTTAGTATTGTTGTTATTCTTGTTGTTATTCTTGCTGTTATTACTGTTATTATTCTTGTTGTTATTACTATTGCTATTCTTGTTGTTATTACTGTTGTTATTTTTGTTGTTATTACTGTTGTTATTCTTGTTGTTGTTCTTGTTGTTATTAGTAGTTATTCTTGTTCTTGTTGTTATTACTACCTACTCTTGCTGTTTTACTGTTGTTATTCTTGTTGCTGTTACTGTTATTGTTACTGTTGTTGCTCTTACTATAGTCACTACTGCTACTGTTATTGTTACTGTTGTTGCTGTTACTACTGCTACTGTTATTACTCTTGCTACTGCTATCATTAGTTACTGTTATTATTATTATTATTATTATTATTATTATTATTATTATTATTATTATTATTATTATTATTATTATTATTATTATTATTATTATTATTATTATTATTATTATTATTATTATTATTATTATTATTATTATTATTATTATTATTATTATTATTATTATTATTATTATTATTATTATTATTATTATTATTATTATTATTATTATTATTATTATTATTATTATTATTATTATTATTGTTGTTGTTGTTGTTGTTGCTTTTGTTATTAGTAGTAGTATTTACATAAACAACCAAGTATGCAATTTTCATACAGCACCCAGTTACTTTAGAAGTACGAGTTTTTCTACTAAAAGTTCAACTTTTAATTAGACTGGTACCACTATATATACGGTTAATTTGTGTAATGATAAGGCATTCGTTGGTGTATAAAAAGTGTGAGATAAAGCATAGGATTATAAAGCGTTTGGAATAGACATAAAAGAACAACATGCAGGATCTGCTTCACTTCAAAACCCTCGAATCAAGCCAAGTCTTTACATCAGAATAACAGAAAAAGTGTAAGCGAAATGGGAATTACATGCATTTATATTTTCAAAGCGGAATTCAGTGATTAAACGCACGCTATCCGAGAATAAAATATGGATCAGAGAAATAAGGGGAGGCAGAATAATACATTACATTGATCGTCCATGAAATAGATATCCACATGCATTAAAGCCGCAGAGAGAAACTCCCTCTCTTACTCTCGCGTTTCTTTGACGCAATTCGTTTCCAATGCCGTAGAAGGTGTAAATGTGCAAATAATTAATGCATATGCATGAGATTTTGTCTCACGCGGAGAGAGAAAGCCCTCTCTTTCTTTCTTTCTGGATGTGGTCTGGCTTTAAGTCCTCTGTTGCTTTGTTGCACGGCCTTAAGAGCACTTCTTGCATGCAGCCTTTTATATTTAGCATGCAACCTCATTTTAAAAACACAAGCGAGGAGTCAACGTGGCTGGCCTGGACGTGCTGGGAATGCCACACAAGGTAACACGAACAAACCACGACAATTTTCCGTTATATCTCTGTTCCCTGAGAGGAATCTGGTTAGAGGTTATCACCTAAGTTTTTAAGTCACTTTCATTGTGTGCTGTGAACTAACGAAACTTGGACTTTGCCGAGGTTTAACTTCTCTCACTAATAGCTTTACTACATCATCTGACAATAGCAGTAGAGGCGACTTCATTTCCCTGTCCAGCTTTGGGACACGGCGACCTGTTGCACAGGAATTCCGCTACAAGTGACCGCGTTTGTTTCAGGGACTACGCTTTCCAACGGATTTTCTGTATCTTCCTTACTTCATTGGGGACGATAACTTGATTTATTGAAGCTCGTATTATGTAATAGTTCTCCATAGCCTCATCAGGTTTTGACAGAAACAAACAATTGCACAGTACACTAGTTACTAACATATCGAATGTGGGACACACATACACACGCACGCACGCACGCACGCACGCACACACACACACACACAGAGAGAGAGAGAGAGAGAGAGATTCGGGTGATTCGATGTGAAAATACCGGAAGGTCAAAAAAATTACTAACCGACTGCGCGGTGTTCTGCCTGTGCACATCCTATGCGCTCTTTGCCGTCTGCCGCTATCATAGGAAGGCGCGGGTAACACCATACAGCATGTTTGAAACTGCTTTTAAAGGCTTTAAGTGGGTACTTTATGACAGGAGGTGCTGAAACTGGCCACCGTCGTTTTCCATCACTTGCCGTAGCTCACGTTGAGAACTGCTGGCGGTTTCCTGGCGGATATTTTGTTCTTCCGTTATAAATGAAAATATTGTGACTGCATCCAGTTTTCAGAGTGTAAATTCATTCAGATTTTACGTCACTGTACAATCTAGTCACTAGTGTGAACTAGGTCAACTGTTGATTTTCACTTCACTTTCTTCCGTGACGTTGTGCGTAACAAAATACGCCCGCCATAGCCTCTTCTTCCAGACAGTTCAGTTGTTGGGAAGCCGAGTATAAAACGTGCCGATCTCCATGCAGTAGTACCTCTCTGTTCGTCAGCAACTCTCTTGGAGAAGGGCATTTTTCGTCACACCAGGAACATATCCGATAACTCTCTGTTACTCTCCCCGGGATACTCACCTCACCGAACTGATTGACTCGCTTCTCCAGACTCCTTACTCTCGAAAACCGGAAGACTCATTTACTTCACGAGTGAGCTCACTTACATAGCCGTAGGAGCTTTCCAGAACATACAAGATGTCGAAGCATCCAGAAGGTTCTTGTTCTCTGGCGATACGATGTGCATACGATGGGCGAGCGCGCACCCTATCTTGTTTACAGTTCCGACTGCCCGGCGCCGAACTGGCGATAACCTTGCGCAATAGGCCTGTTTCACAATATAATACCGTCTTAGTCTGCGAAAGTTTACTTCAGTAAAATAAAATAGAATCTCCGCATCTTACGTTACACTGCAATACGTACTGGGAAGGATTTAGGCATGCCTTATGATGTTAACGATAAAAATTAATTGATCTACAGTATCCTTTGTCTTCACTTTAACGCCTAAGCGCCTTGTTTTGCTATACTTTAGAATTTCTTTATGGAAACCGTAATCTACACCATAGTTATGACGTCACAACAGCGTCCACATCTCTCGCCTGCTTACTTTCTCGTTTTCGGTACAAAACCATTACCAACATTGTGTACGATTTTATTTTATTTTATTATTTAAGTAAAATAAGACAATATTTGTGTTAAAATCGTTTATTAAGCCATTAAGCAAACATAACTCATATGCACTGAATTCTTCGATAGCATATGGAATTTGTATATGAAGTTTTAAGCACAGTACTTGTTTTATCTTCAGATAGGTAAATGTGTAAGTTAGACCTTAAATTTCATTTATTCATTTTTTAAATAGTAAACATTCACTAAAAATACATCAATGAACTATCTTGGGCATTGAATATCAGCAGCAAGGTTAGTTGAGCGTATTCGTAATGACATCGGAGACGGCGCATATTGTACTTTTTATCCCCAGGTATGGTTTTTCTCACACCCCTATCAGATATCTATAGTTCAAATTTGTGAAAGATAAAGGATAATGTTCATCAGACTTTCCACCCTACTGACCTAGTTCTATCTATGCTCCTTTGACCTCCTCTAATTCAGCTATAATTTGATGTTTTACAACCCATCAGACCCCTCTACAAATATCAGTTCCAGCTCTTATGCTGTACCAAATTACCTCGTTGTCGACAGGCCCTTAAACCCCACACTCACTCACTCACTCACTCACTCACTCACTCACTCACTCACTCACTCACTCACTCACTCACTCACTCACTCACTCATTCATTCATTCACTCACTCACTCACTCACTCACTCTTATGCTAGAGTTGAAGAACAACATGCATGAATTGTGGCTCAATACTTCTATAATATAGAGACAATCCTTAAACTGCTTGCACACCAAAAGACACACTACAGCTTGAGGTGAGTCATTTTTGTTAAGATATTATAGACTTGGAGCAGGCCTAGACAACTGGTACCCTCTGAGCGCAGCCTCTCTTGCAATGTTTAGTGGTAAAATTGTAGGTCACTCAAGCCATTCCGCGAATCACCCAGGCCTGATGTAGAGAGACTGCTGTTAGTCATTTCACATGGCCTAATGAGACAAAACGTAATGTCACTTGTAATAATGACTCCCTCTAACTTGAGAAAGTCTACTTTGCTTTCAGTAGGTACTGTTATCTACATGTACTTCTAATTTTTTTGTGAATATGTAATATAAACTGTAAAATGGTTTCCTTAAAATAAAATAACTTCTGATCGATGAAATCACAAAATAAAAGCGACGTCGTCTGTAGCTGTATGAAGCAAGATCTTATGATGATTTAGCCTGAAAAGAATCATTCTGTGAGTTTTGTGTGTGGTAGTTTCGACCCCGCAGAAATACACCCAGCTTTAATCTTGATTTAAATCCTGAACTGGACACAACTTATCCTTATATCTACCAAAAATATTATCAATAATTATTTTACTAAAGAACGCTATCAGAAAGTATGCAGCAGGCTGGAATATATTCTTCATTTCTAAGAATCTGACATAGTCTAATAAGTCAAGGTACACAGTTGCAGATTTGACTCTTGGGTAGGTTTATGTCTTTTTTCTTAAATTTTAGGTTCCAAATAAATTCTCAAGCACTAGAAGTTTAAAACCAGGTTTTATTGCCTCACATTATTATGATAATCCTGAGGCGCAACAACACCACTGGCCTACTGCCCGGCCGCTGCTTCTCCAACCTCGGCCAACCACAGGCGCCATAAGTGGGTACAGCTGCACTAGAGGTAGGACATGGTCTGCGGCCCGATTCCTTCTTCGCAAACAGAGATCGCTACTGCTCAATCAAGTAGCATCTCTGTTGGTCCTTCAGGAACTTAACGAGGCTGACTGCACCCTGGACCAGGTCTCCCAGCGGGAGAAAATCACCACGACGGTACCGGGAATTGTGTCCGGGCCTCCCACTTGGTAAGCAGCAGCGCTGCCACTGTGCTAAGGGGACAGCCTTACACTATTGATATCATTATCTTTACCGTTACCGTTATCAGTATGATTATCGTTATGATTATGATTATCACCACAACCATCACCGCCACCGCTACCGCCACCGCCACCATCATCGTTATTGTTATCATCATTATCATTATTATTATTAATCATCCTTATTATTATCCTTATCATCATTATTGTTATTACTAGTACTAGCCAACAGAGCTCCAAATGTGATTTTAAGAGGATAATTATGCTTCATTTAAAGGGCTCGAAAAAATCCTTCTTCCTTCTGTGAGTTCACAATTCTCTGCCACGATGTTTATAATGAACTTCTAATGTTCAAATATCAGGAAGGCAATTCTGGTAACTTCCGCATTTTTTCATTCTGAAATAATTTATTCTCGTTAGATTCTCAATTATTTCCTTTTTTCGCGGTGTTTCTTAATAAAAAAATATTTTGTTGTTTAACGACGCTGTCAATTGCCAGGATCACGTCAGCGTCGCCGGTGTGCCGGAATTTTGTCACGCAGGAGTTCTTTTACATGCCAGTAAATCTACTGACATGGAGCTGTCGTTTTTAAGCACACTTAAAAACCATCGGCCTGGGCCGGGTTTGAACCCAAGACCTTGGGATCAGTAGGCCAGCGTCTAACCAACTGAGCCACTCAGACCGACTGGTATTTCTTAAGCTTCAAAGGTGAACCTGCTATGCTTTTTTGTTCTCCTTTGTAGCTATCATAATTGTCAGTTTGGGAAAATTATGTGACTCTATTTTGTCTGTAAAATTGTTACTATTTTTCTACACAAGAGGGCAAATGTTAAAAACAGGGATATAATAGATTTCTTATACTATGACCATGCAAAATTTTGTCACTCTGGATTTGAGAGCTTTATACAAAGAGGGATGTAAAATTGTGTGTCATGTCTAAAAGTATGAACATAGGCCACGTCACTTTCTGTTTGAAGGTTGCAAAAGTAAATTTCTTCCTTGTACAAGAAATTGCATTCAGTTAGTGGCTTAGAAAGAAAGTACCCAAGTGGAGCAAGCGAGCAATGGGAAGGAAAAACAATCTTTACCGGAATAAATGCAGCACACATTTCAATATTAACGCACTATAAACAGACTGAACGCATTTCCCATGTCGCATGTATACACATCTTATATCTAGGGAGAGGACGACTACACTTTACCTTCTGCACCAATGTAAATTTCACATACTAAATTATTCAGCCTCTCCCCCTTGACCTGCAAGCTACAATTAACCATGAATGTCGGTCCGTCCTTCCGTCCGTCCGTACCACTGAAATGAGTGTTTCTGTCCCTTTTGGCCTATCGTCCCTTCTTCCTATCTCTCTCACCTTCTCCCTTTTCTGACTTGAGTGTTTTTGCCACGTTTTCATCTGCATACCAGATTAGACCGTGTTGCCCTTCTCTTGCTGTAGGAAAAGCCCTATGGTCTTGCTACCCCCTCAGAGACGTACGTTAGATAGAAATAGCACTGTATCGTTAGCCTCTATGTCTATCGCCTTTCAGCTACTAAGTGATTCCCTCCACACCGCTAAAAACATCTAAACCCCAGTAAATATTCTTGATTACATAGAAGGTACTATGAAAGTTCAATAAATGCATATGCAAAAGATATCCCTGGGTAAATCAATGTATTTTATTTTTTGATTTGCTTATGTTTTTATTTTGTCATTATGAGGCAGTATTTCTCAGCAAGTCCTCTACAACAATTTATTTCTTTATAAGTCCTCTAAATCTAGAATATACAATTCAGGAAGCATAGGCAGCCTCTTGTAATAATTTATTATATGGCTGGCCTATGCTGACTTTCTTTTGTCTTCTTCTTGTAATTAATGAATTGTGGAAAAAAGTGTTTGAAATTGACCTTTGTCTTTACATAGGAATAAGTATATTTAAAAATGTGATTATAATTATCGACTATTTAAGTGATATTCGTGAAGTTTGAAGTTCTGCATAGCATTTGAACATTAATCAGAAGGATTAGTTAGATGTAAATTGATTTATATAATAACGACGAATCCACCATAATTTGGTGGATTATTTAGCGATGTGAAAAGTGTGAAGATTACCGTTTGAGATGTGTTTATTAATATCAATAAAGAGTAATTAAAGCAACTTCTAACTTTATATACAGGTAGTCCATCCGTACCGCGCCCGGGATAGATGGAATTTGAAAAGATTCTACACACTCGTCGGTTACAGCTAGGCATGAGAATACAATAGCATGATATTACAAAACCAATGAGTTAGTAAGAAACAAATGTCACTCCAACGGGTGGTTACTGGCTAGAATAATTAATCGTTACAATTAAAATAAAAAAGTTGATGTGCTGAACTCACATGACTTTTGCTAATCTTGTACGAATTATTCTTACAAACTTTTATTCCTCTAACCTCTTCATGTTAATCGAGATAAACATTTACAGAAATGACCTTATTCCAAATTTTCTTGCAGGTGCAAAGGGAATGTGGGAATACTGTAGCTTTGAGCGATAGTCAAATCTTTTAAAGCTGGTCACTATATGAAGGCTTTGAAATTCCGTTCTCTTTGTACGGTGAAGTAATGAATAGTGAATAAGGCCTTCCATTTAAGAAAAGTTTAACTATTGCAAAACTTACATAAATAACAAGGAGTATCTCCCAAATAGTTCACTCTACAAAACGTACACATTTGTACATAACCTGTGTATTTTAACGAGATATACATTTTAGTACCTATAGTAAGATTTGGCCTATCACTTACTGTTTACCAGTTGTGTAGAGTCATCAAGAGCAAACAGGACTAAATGGGTTATAGCCAGAATATCCAAAATATACATTTGAACTGGTATATGAATATCTTAAGCATATGGCATTTTAATCAAAACTGTTAGAGCAATTTTTGAGAAAATCAAAAGTTTGGAAATCTTTTTCGGATGCTTATGGTGCGGGATTTTTCTTAAAGATCTTCGTACCTCATCCCTGAAGGAACACCAGATTTAATTTATAACTGACTTTTCGTTTTTGAGTTATGCCGTTAAGAGACACACACGCACGCACACACACACAGATGGACCTTTTTATAAAATGCTTTCTTGGATTCAGGGGGCCTCAAAACACATATTCCAGTGACATCTGGAATCGAAATTTTGGGCCGAATACAGTACATACCATACGTCGTAGAGAAAGTAATAATTAATTGTTGTTTACACAAAAGCTGTAGCAATACCACAACCTTTATATGGAACACAGACATGGGCCCTAACACAGATTCTGAAAACCTGAAAGCTTCAGGAGTGGCATTTCTAAGATGGATTCTGCGTATAAAGTTGACGGGACATGTAAGAAACGAATATGATATTTGGCATACACTTCATAAATAAAATATACGTATATTCAAGATTGTCAAAAGAACTGTATGAATCCCACAAACCAAAAATTTTGACTGTGTGGGATCAAGCCTCAACACGCTGTGCTTCACCTGTTAGAGGCCAGAAGTACCTCTGGTTATAATTTCTCCTACTTTTTCCTCTGTATGCATGCTGCCAAAATGTGTTCTTGTTCTCTGCATAATGGGCAGATCCTCCTGCCAGCATCGTCAACAATCTCACGAGCCCAAAAAAACCATACTCGTTTTACCACCTGGACACACGCTTAATGTATGTTGGCTGCCAGAGTTTGATTAATAACATATACAAGATGAGCTCTACTTGTTAGCTGGGCTTTCTCATATTTGATACCCACAAAACTACTTTGGGTATATGAAATTTAGAATCGAGTACCTTTTCGAGACCATGGCCGCCATCTCACTGCCTCCGAATCAGCAAGCCTAGGGACACAAACAAAAGCTGGCATGGAGTCGTGATAGAGTAATGTAGGCCTGAGCGATAACTTGAGCGACCTTCATTTTTTATCCGCTAAAGATACATTTATCAATACAGGGTGGATAAGTGCCCAAAAAACTGCAAGTGGTCTACTACTGCTCCATTGCAGGTACACAGTTGCAGGCATCTCCTGATGTGTGTGTGTATACGACGCCTGCGCGGTATCACTTACGTCATTCATTCACCATGTCCAACTAACCAATATCGCGTGTGACTGCGCACGGTTCCGTGCTCTAGTTTTCAGTGAAGGTCGTGAGCAATCTGCGCTCTCTGAACGCCAATTGCCCAGCTCTGGAGTAATGACTATAGTAATCAGTGTAACCTGCTAATACAAAATTTAAGGCATACGACATTATTTTAACAATAGACATGAGTTCCTAGTAAAGTTTTAGTTTTGATTTTTGATTTAAATACGTTTATCCTTAAATTGTATAAGTTTGTATCAGGATTGTTAGTGTGTTGAAGGTTGCAGCTGTTAGACATTTAAGTTTAGACAAGTACGCATACTCATGTCTAGTATTGGCACTAGTAGTATAGTGGAACTAGATAATCCGAACGTATATAATTCAAAATCGTCGTTAATTCGAAGATTTTTCTTATCCCTTGAATGTTGTATTGAATCAATGTAGAAGAATCACATGTATTTCGAGTTTTATTTTGCTTAATTTGATTTTTTTTAATGGCAGTCGAAAATTAGTCTAAACGCGGAAATGTAATATAACTTTGCCTATATGTTTCTGCAAGCGCTCATCGCTCCGAGTTGTTTGTTTTGTCGGAATGCAGTTGAAATGAAGTTTGGGGGGTGGAATGGCTTTCATAGCTGCCGGCCTTGAGCTTCTATACCTGCTGCCACATCCCCTTGTTCAAAACACTGCACCTTTAGTTGTCGCTTGAGCGTCCCACTGTTCAGTGTGTTGCAATTCAATGCCACTATGCCTCTTAGTAAACCGCGTGTCCAGTACAAGGGTTTAACTGTTGCGGAAAACCCACCGTCAGTCGAGAAGCTGAAAAGAGTTGGAAGAAAAAAATTTGGAATTGGGAAAGAATACCGGACGCTACCGAACACATTGTTATCTGCAGTTTAAGGAGTAAATGTTAAGCAATGCCTCAAGTGAAGATAACAGACAAAAAAGAGCGAGACAACCGAACAATTTTAATGGATGTATGTACCTGTATTACTAAGATGTAAATTTCAGACGTAACGTTTGTAATTCGAATTTTTGGATATCTCGAAGTTTTTTCTTGTCCCTACAGCCTGGAACTATCCAATTTCCACTGTATTATTATAAGTGCACATAGTTCTTATTGCTAGCACTTGTGTTGCCCTTTTTATTTGGCTACTTTAACTAGAATTCGTGAACAAATATGGCAAGCAGTTTTCTCTTGAACAGGAGATGGACCAATTATCCAGCAATTTTGGGTGTAAAATTCTCCTCTCTTTCCACAGCTCTAGAAGAGGAAGTTGGAGCCAAAGTTTTAAGGTTTTTTTATTCTCTTCCTTAGCATAACATAGGCTAGTGACAAGGATAATTATTAATTTCCTCACTGTCTGCCTCTGCTCAGCGGAACAGCGGGCTTTTAAGTAAACCTAAAACCCTTTAAAAACAAACACGACCTGCTGACTTGGCGGAGAATTCAACCACACAACCGACTGCAGATTAAATCCAACCCCCCCCCCCCCCTCTCAAAAGTGGTGAATGAAATGAAGTCTCGAGGTTCAACCTTTCATTTTGTTTACCTTACCACTGTTTTACTCTGTCCACAATGGAAACTCTAATGGTTGCAGTTATTAGCCTGAATGGAAACTCCCGGTTCTTCGATTTTACAGGACGCATGTTATAGACGGCACCCAACCAGTGCTGACTGCTGGTTGATTTTCGAATCTTGTAGCACTCCTATAATCTTGTATTTTAAAAACATCATGCTTTTATTGCTTATCACACTCATTTTGGCATAGGGGGAACAATCCCACAAACAGTTCTTAGCATCAAGCTATGATGTGCATGTAATTTAGAGGTCTGCACAGACTGAAATTCTTAAATCCGGTCCAGTCCTGTCTGAACCGCGTTCAGAATACCATATACTGTACCACCCGGCCCGTGCTCCGTGCCCGCGTGTCTAATTTTGTAATAAATAAAAATATTTTGCAGTTTCTTATTATCATTATTATCATTATCGTCGTCATCGTCACCGTCGTCACCGTCGTCACCGTCGTCGTCTTCATCGTCTTCATCATCATTATTCTTAGCTATTATCATCATCATTATCATCACCATCATTATCACCATTATTAATCTCATAATTATCATCATCACTATTAATACCATTATTACACGAAGAGCTGCTGCATACGGTGCGATGGAACTCTGGTTCCATTTCCAGTACCGAAATGGGTATTTTTCCGCTTCTGGGAAGCCTGGAAAAGGATGCACTCAGTCCATGGGTTCCTTTGAGGAGTCACTTGGTACAAATAGTTGTGGCTGAAGTTATGGAATTCATATGTAATAAGTGGCATGTTTTTGACATACCTCTTATTGACCAGTTGTCGCTCCTATTACTGTGCTCTGCTCAGAATGTCCTGGGTGTGGGTGGACGGAGGGAGCTGGAGAATGCAGTGCCAAGCTGTTGAAACGTTATTCGTAATTAATCCGAAGCAGCACATATTACTTATTACTGCTATTACCACTAATGTGGATGTGCCCATGTTGCGATAATTGTAATCCGGGGTTGCCCACATCCTGGACCAAAGACTAGGCCACTTATTTTCTCTCTCTCTCTCTCTCTCTCTCTCTCTCTCTCTCTCTCTCCCTCTCTCTCTTTTCCTATACATGGAAAAGTTTGTTATTTTTTAAGTTTTCGAAAATTGCGCTGGTGAGTTTGATTAAAACATCACATGTTTGAAACATTTATATGAGAAATAAAATCCTATCTGTAAAAGTGATAGACTAGCTTTTCTTGTTTTTATTTTCAAGCCCCAACTCCTTCCGAGCCCAACAAGCATTCATTCTAAGCACTCTTATCTGAATTTGGCGTTAAGACAATGCATGTGTGAAAATCCAAAAATGTATGTACAGGTTGCTTTCAGTCTTTCACCACATAGTTATAACATAATGCATACTATACCCAACATGTTTGGCACTATGTCAAATCATTGTTAAAGTGTCATTTATTATTCATAATTAATTAGTTTTGATATATAATACGAAATGTTTTTGGGTTCTTTGGTTTACTGCATGGCTCCCAAATTTTTAATGTGAGCATAATATACAAATATAAATGAATTACTGTTCAGGTACTTCTTAACTTTAATTAGTTTAAGAGAAGAAACATTTTGTACACATGTTACTGAATTTTTCAACGTTTGAATGTGAGTTTTGGAAAATTATTAACTTCAACTTCACTATGCAATACTATTAATTAGCACAATGTATTTTTAAATCCGTAATTCCTGAAGCTCTCCTGAAAATTTCAAAGTTATAGGCTATAAAGTGTGGTTCTTGGAGGATTTAGAACAGTAAAAAATGCTAAAACAGGGAAAAACTAAATTTAAATTCATGCAGATATTTATCTCTGTGGCATTGGGACAGTTGTGGCTTTAAAATTATTGAGGTTAAGAAAAATGAATGTGTAACATGAAAGTACATGGTTATAAATATAAAACAATGAAAATTATAAAACAAAAAATCGAATATGTTTACATATTTTACATTTCACCCCGCCTTAATATTCCTAAAACACTAACAAAGTACACTCCAATTATTCGAAGTTGGGATGGCTTATTAACTTAAATAGTATTCTGGATAATGGGTCATTTATTAACTTTGCAGAGACAGGGCATTTTGACTCCCCTTGATTTCCTAAGTCTGTCTGTACTTATGGTGGTTAAAGAAATGCATTTCCCTAGTACAAGTATTCAGCCTCTCGAGTTCCACCCCTAATTATATCAGAAGCTCATTTCCTCAGTCTCTGTAAGTTCATTT
Organism: Tenodera sinensis; assembly: GCA_030765045.1. Lineage (NCBI taxonomy): Eukaryota > Metazoa > Arthropoda > Insecta > Mantodea > Mantidae > Tenodera > Tenodera sinensis. Next base: position 71,196,159 of record CM060964.1, on the reverse strand, counting down.
TATATGAGATAACCTCCCGATTGTGTATTCGGCAGCTTTTACTCTCCCCAGTGTGTTTAAGTATCTAATTAAAGCCCTGCAGTAGCCCTTATACAGGTTGTTTTTTACAATTACACCTTCTGGGCAAGTTTTACACTCTAGCGCTTGCATAATTTTTGTATTTTATTCTTTTTCATCGTTTGCCCCTAATTTTTCGTTCCCTTAGGAGAAGAAGAGCGCTTAAAGCAATTACTCATTTACCGAAAGGAAGAAAGAGAAAGAGCAGGAAGGAAAGTGGTTGGCGAGCGAGACTGGGAAAGGAAGACAATTACTAGACACTAGGTAAATTTTACAAGCCCATTAGCAGACCACATCAGCCAAATTGGTGGTAATACAGTCCAGGAAGTGCCAACACCTCTAACGAACAACATTATGGCACTTAAAGTGGTGTCTGCCATTGAATCTAATCGAGCACAATGGCATGAATTACCTACCTGCTGTTTAGCATATGATTTATGAGTACATTGCTGATTTAGGTGAAAGCTGCAGTGAAAATGCATGTATTAACATGTATGAACTTGTAAAACTCATATAGTGTATTAGTCCGTGTTTCACCGCAGATTTATTTGTAGGCTTTTCTAAAAGAATGTATTGATGGAAGTTAACATATAAGTATTCCAGGACATAATACGCACAGTATTACCAATCTAGTCTATGTTATAGTGGTCAAGGATAACATCTGACTATGGTAAACGCTTTGTACAGAGGAAACGAAGGAAATGTTCCATGTAAATACCGCTAATAATGAGAGCTTAACATACTGTGATGCAGCGGCTATGGCTAAAGTTACCGGAAGGCCGGCGCGGGCAGTTGGAACGGCAACAAGATAAGCTCCGCGCTTGCTTAACGTAAAGACGATAATCACTATCGCCAGAGAACTAGAACCTTCTGTACGTCTCGACTTCTCGAACTTTCTGGAAGGTTTCCAAGATTGTACATGCTCCTAGGGTATAAGTGCAGATATCCGTATTGGTAATTGAGGGCAGTGTAGTTAAAAATATTACATCAGCATTTGCTTTCTTTGTGTATTATGGTTTTTAATTATTAAGAGTAGTGTGTTTTCCGATTAGTTAATATCTGCAAGTAGGCCTGGCACACACAACCATACATGTTCATTTTGCACAAGAGCTCGGAGCGAAAGCCGTAACGCAAATCGGACAGGCCTCGCGATAACGAATGTTGTATTGGAGCCGAGTTCAAATGCTTTCTGCAAGGCCAATGACCCTATATACTCACAAGGCCAGCAGGTAAAGGCTTGAAGTGCGCATAGGTGGAAGCAAATTCGATAGTCTATACTGACAGGCGTTGCTCATTTCACGGCGCAGTTACTACCATGCTAAAGCCATCAGGTAGTAAAATATCACACACACACACACACACACACACACACACACACACACACACACACACACACACACACACACACACCTGGACCTTTTTCTAAAAATGCTTTTTTTTTTTTGGATTCAGGGGACCTTAAAATATATATTTCCAGTGAAACTTGGACATCGAAATTTTGGGTCGAGTACAATACTTCACCTGCTTACTATACGTAGTAGAGAAAATAAAGATGGTCATGCCACATAACTATAATCCTCAGTAGTAATCTGTGTTAGAATGTCTTATACACACTAAAATCAAAATTTAAAGATACATTTTCCTTGATTGAAACTATCTAAATTGTGATATGTTCACAAACGCAGGTATACAGTAATTGTACTACATATTTTGGTAATTAAGTTTTTATCCGAGTGGACTCAAAGCTATGTATCCCATAGTGTTCCGTTTTAAAGTACGAGATTTTTGTTTATATACTTGGGAGTTCCCGAAAGGCTGTTACCTTTATATAACACGTATAATGTAGAAGTCAGACCATTCTGTAACCTATAAAGGGCATAGGTTTGTAGCACTGAAAAGGATAAGCCGACCTCTTGTTTTGTTTTCACTGCCAGCGAGATGATTGTTCCTGGAAGTTGGTATTGTGGTGGTTTGCTATTGCCTTTCGCTGTATGGGAGTGGGGCAATATTACACAGACTCAGGTTGAAAACAAGGACGGGACTCCTTCCCGCTATAGCCGAGAATTGAAGCTAGAGGGTGTATGGTAGTCAGGAGTGCTGATCATCATGCTGCAACAACAGTTGCGCCATCATTAAGATGAAAAAACCAACTAGCAAATCTTACTCTAATGGGCTCTCAAACCTTTTATAACTTCTTCAATAACCGCCATCAGACACCATGACATAATTTTATATATTTTAGTAAGCTACAACGTTTGTTTAAAACCCTTAAATAGGTTTTATGCCATAAAATACTGGTAGGCTTAACTAATTACCTTTTTCCTCCAAATAGCACAGCTAAATCTCAAATATTTCATTTCGGGACACATTCTACAGTTTTTCATTATTTACAGCTCAGTCTGAAAACTTGTAGCGTTAGGGCTTGCTTTCACAATACCTTGAGAAATACGTACAAGTTCTGGAAAGAGAATTGCACTGTATTCTAATTTAGCCCAATATATGTGTCCACCAAGGCCAAAGAAACAAACATCTGGTAGACATGTTATCTTCAAATTCTTTTCCCAAGATTTTTAAAGAGGTAACTAAACTTCTGAATACTCTGTAGGTCCCTTTGAAAAGCACCAGCATTAGCTTTACTGAGCATGTAATGTCATTAACTGTTACGTTGCATGCAAGTTAATAACCACTAAACCATTAATGATTAAATATAATAAGAAACTGTATACATACCAATGCATGTTAAGTGACGAACCATAAACCACGCACATAAGCTAACTCCTTTTATACTTAATTTTAATGCAGGCAAAAATAACTAAGGATTTCGTGTACGTAAACACATTTTGTAGGATAAAATGGCGTATGACGTGATAAATTCACACGTGGTTTTTTATCCTACTTTGTTCAATAAACGCATTTAATCTCGAAAAATACGGACGATTTTAAACTGAAAAATTGAAGTATTTCAAAATGAATGGCAGCAAAAGAAAACGTGCTAATGACTTCAGTAAGCATGTATTAAAAATGTTGAGGTGAAACGGAAAGGATAAACATAAAAGTTTCATAGGTGTTCGATGCAAGAACCCTTTGTGGCACTGTAGCAAGGGCATCAGAGTGGATTGTGCCGTACACTCCTTGCTTTATTTCCTGCATTTTCAGATGTGATGCGGAAATAACAGGATTTCACAAAAGTACAGTAGAACCCCGATTAACCGTTATAATGGAGAGAATAGGGTTGACGTTTGACTGAACATGGTGGATAATCCATCTTTACTTAATATAAACAGTAGGTTTAATAAGCAATTATACAAAAATCTCACAACATATTACTCTAAATGTGTGGGCAGGGATTGTGGGTGACAGAATTCTAGGACTATACATTTTATCGAACAGATTAACATGTGCTGTGTGTCATCGACTAGACAGCGCATGTGGTTTCTGCATGAAGGGCACCACCCCATTTTCTATGCATCGTGCGACAATACTTAAACCAAACATTTAAGGGACGTTGGATTGGTCGAGGAGGTCCAGTAGCATGGCCTCCCCGTTCGTCGAACCTCGATCCACTGTATTTCTGGCTATGGGGACATTTAAAGACATTGGCGTATGCCAAACCCATCGAAAATGTGCATACGTTCACATTTTTGTAAAATGGCTCATATGTTAACACGTATATGTTTTCAGACAATGTTTATAGGAACATTCATTCTAATTTTTACCAATCAAAACTCCTGTTGCAATATCGGGCACTTTTTGCACATTCTGTATGTGAGTAGCAAGCTAAATTTCTTGTAAAATGGAAAAAATGACAAGAAAGGTAATTGTATATAGGGCAGAGGTGAACGATAAGACAACACTGTTTGCTTCCTCAAGAGTAAATAGGTGAAACGGCGGAAGTGCTACAAAAGGTTTAATTTTTGTTTATAGGTCTACTATTAAGAATGAGTTACCTAGATTCATGATACGTGTTTGGGGACTGCTACATTTTGTTTCAGCTCTTAATATGCCTGTCATTTTTACATCTTTATGCATTCAAAATTTTCCGCAAGATGCCATTTTCCCTCAAATTTTGTAAACAAACACTGTGCTATGAAATTGTTGGAAATTAGTTTTCTTTGTCGGTTATCACTGAAGTAAAATTAGAATGTGTAATTGACATACTAACATTATAAAAATATTATTGCTCATATCTTTCTTTCCCAAAAGCTAAAACATCAATAAGAAATCCGTTTTGAAATGTTGTTGTTAAATATTTTTACGGTAAAAGAAGAAAGTTTATATTAGTAAAATTTTAATATTTTTATCTATGAACAACTTTTCTGTACTATTAAGCCAATTAATTAAACAATCAATAACTTGAAAACTAGTGAATACATTGTAATGAAAATTTATACACATGCTAACCATTTAATGCGTTACTCACATTTCAAGAACGTTTATCAGCGTAGAATTTAGACATTTTACTATTGTGCTCCATCAATACAGGTTGGCGCGCTTATTCTCTGCCATCCGTTTCGCAACTTTGTAGGTACATTGCCAGACGACAATATTACATTATTATCACTACTACTGTCTGATTGCATGACCGCCTGGTGGTTGGAAACTAAAGCTTACGTAGAGCTGGCGCAACTAAAGCTGGCCAATCTGCTGGATGTGCAAAAGACTATTTTCGTAAACATACGTACCGCATTGCAACGTTATGCCTGTTGCAGGTCGACAGTATGCCTATTAGGGGGTCTGGTACCTAACAACGTCTCGAGGAGTACATATCGTAGCGAAATTTGGACAGAGTGTATACAGTGGTACCCCAAAATGCAATGCAGGGAGTGGAAATGGCATGTGGCTTTCATTTGAGCGAGGTAACTCGATTTCATCCGAGTAGTACCGAAGCTTCGTGCAGCTCCCGTTGGCAAGATTTAGTTACGTCAACTCCAACGCGCAGCTCGAGACCTCAGAACAACCTCTTGACTGGGGTAAATAGATATTAATTCTATATTAAATTCGTAACAATTGCAGTGCTTGTTGGAAAAGTGATGTAACAAAGAATTTTGTTCCAGAAGAAGTTAATTTTTGATACGCAAAGGGAATTTTCATTCCAAAACACATACACACAAAAAGATGACGAGTAAATGAGTAAATGAGTGAGTGAGTGAGATACTGAGTGACTGAGTAACCGAGCGAGCGAGTGAGTGAGTGAGTCAGTGAGTGAGTGAGTGGGTGGGTGGGTGGGTGGGTGGGTGGGTGGGTGGGTGGGTGAGTGAGTGAGTGAGTGAGTGAGTGAGTGAGTGAGTGAGTGAGTGAGTGAGTGAGTGAGTGAGTGAGTGAGAGGTTTAACGGCCCGTCGACAGCTAGGTCATTTGGGCCCGAGATGATGACGATTAATAAGACGAATGGTTAACCGAGTGACGCATGTTCGGGATTCTCCTGTCTTACGTCTGATTATACTGATTATGCTTACCTTTAAATTACAACAGCAAGCAGAACAAAGCAAGTAAGACGGCAAAGTGTACTCACCTGAAACAGAATAAAGAAAACCGTAGTTAGTGCCATGAATAGATGCTTGTAATATTTACTATGAAACATTATTTACATTGATCTTGTGCTTTACGAACTTAAAACCAACACTGAAAAGTCGTCATTCAAGTTTAACGTTTCCTGCTCATGAAAGTGTTACCAACTCTATAGAAGCAAAATATTTTGTGTTTACTAAATTAATTTTAAACCCACTTTTCTGATTATGATCTCTTTATAGTTTCCGCTACGCTGAGTATAAAACCTATTTAAGACATAAACTTCTTACCACTCATCAAGAGTAGCATTCTCTTTTCAATACAGCATTCATCATTAAAACAAAATATTAGTTTTATGAAATAGTAATTAACAACAATTGTGATAAATGTTCTACATCTGGTAAAATAATGAATATAAAATTCAGTATCATATTGATACATAAGCCAGGATAAAAACAAATCTTTCGCTATTTTTACTCAAGTTGAGATATTTAGAGGCTAAGTATGCAAGCGCTTTGCAAATTTATCACTGAAAAAATGAGCGGTTCTCTCAAAAGCAGTGCCCCACTTATTCGAGACTGGGTTGTATTGGATTGAGTGGTGTGCTTCTCGGAAATAAGCGATTATGATCTTATATGAAATGTAGGAGCCGCTCATTTTTTATTTAAAAGATTGTTATAATCGTTAAGAACTGCGTAAGTGTGTAGTTTGGCCGGAGCTGTAGGGAGAGGCTGCAAAATAGCTCCAATGAAAAGTTGTGTGAGCTGCAACTGCGGAGTTTATATTGAATTCCAGATTGTTAGTGTTTTGGCATTTCCTATATTTATGTACATTTTTGTTATAGTTATAGTTTTCAAAATAGTGTACAAAATTCATTCAGAATTAACCATCACAAATTATTTGCAGAAAACTCGAGATATATTTTTATTTGTCGTACAAATATATTAGAGATGGTGTGTTTTAATCAAAATCGTTAGTTGTTTTTGGAAAAGAAAAAGTTCTCTTTCTAACAGTGATTTGCTCAAGCGAAATTTTCTTGAAAACATTTGTGTTACACACTTGGAAGATGCCAAACATAAATACAGGGTTTAATAAACATCATCTTTTCGTTTCTGAGTTTTGCTGTTCATGGCAGCCACACACCACAAGCGCACACACCTTTTCTAAAATGCTTTTATTCAGGGAACCTTGAGCGAACATTTTCAGCAAAGTCTCTATGTTATATCTTGTTATGCTAAATATAAGCAAGCAGCCCAAAAATTGCGAACAATCACTTGTTGAAAATGGTTTCCTTTAAGCTATCCGAAATATGCATATGCACACGTTCTGGCTCCAGATGAATTATGCATATCTTACACTTGTTATAAATTAAATGATTACCAACTTCTTATATTCACCTTATATTGCTAAAACAACCGTTAATCATTACGTAATTCAAAGTGGTTTAGTGCTGCTATACTAATCGTACGTTACACATTTCAAAAAATATTATGGCCTGTGCATATTCACAAATAATACCTTTATTTGAAACAATTTATGCCTGTAGTTCATTTTCCGTACCAAGAGATTACGGATGTTTTACGGTAGGACCACTGATATTTCTGTTTTAGTAAGTAGGTTATGTAAGATACAATGTGCATCGGTATCTAGACAGACAGAAGTACTGAATAACAACATTTAGTTACGATTCTATTTGTGTGCCCACATCGTAAATCTTCACTTTTTAGGGCTGATATCCCTCCCAGTTGGCTCCTTTCAAACAATATGAACAATTATTAATGTTTGCACAGAAATATAAGGAAGCTGATTATCTTCTAAATGGACCCAACATTGTACTTAGGGGGAAATGTTGGTTTGCCACTTCATGCCTAAATGAGTTCGACTTATTTTAGCAGAAGCACCAGAGAATCTATATAGAGCCTTCGACTCTCCAGAGGAATTGCATGTTTTGAGTAGTGCCGGTCTTATATCCAATGTGCGGAATTTCTTATTCCATTTCTGAGTGCCTTTGATTTTCTTTATTTAGAACTCCTGCAGGGACAGTTTCGAAACAAGTCAAATTATGAGTTGGGTAAGAAGCCTCTGAGATTTTCCTTCTCGAAAAAGGTGAACATACAATGAATTCAAGTCTTCCGGCCTCCAAGCTCATTTACGGATTCATTTCATCCAACATTCACATAGTATCTCCAAGGATCTCAGTAGGTGCAGGGGAAGCAAACAGCGTAAAACTTTTGGGTCACTTTCTTTTTGCTTTTGCTATATGCAGTGATATACCAAGCATTTGTGTTAAAAGGCTTTCCTGGAATATAAGTAATGTAGCCATGGCTACAAGAAATTCACCCTTAAAATGTGAACAATACTAAACTGATATTAATGTTTTGGTGGTTGTACATTTATATTAATAGAATGAGCAAATAGGAATAATTTTCTTCTTCTAATTATCAACTTCTTCGGAGGAATCATCCACAAATAAAACGATATAATTCATAATCGTTTTCTGCTCAAGGGTGCGTGTCTAACTGCAAATCCAAACCCATCCGTTGGTCCCTCCCTTACACCCTCCTCTTCGTCTGTGTATAGGTTCATTTTATTTTAATACCGAATATCTTCTTCTGTCTTGGTCGTTTTACGTACACATCATTGCTTCCAATGCGTTTTTAGTAGCAGCAGCATCCTTTCATTCCTTGTGCCTGCCAATTTCTGTTTTTGCTGATCACTTTTAGGACTGTTCTTCAACTGTCCACTGTAAAACAGCTTAATTTATCAATATGACTTTTCCATTTATACTCTCTACTCTTATCTATATTTACACTTATATAACTTACAATCCTGTATCCTCACTGCATCACAAGGTCAGTTTCTGCTCATGTCTTATCATAATCAACTAAGCTATTGCATCTGTGAAAATGACAAAAATCCACAATTTTTGTCACAATGATGTGAAAATTTGTATGTATGTGTGCCAAAGCATAACTAGAAGGTTTACCAAATTTCACTTTTCTATGTAAGATAGTTTTTGCAACAAAAAAAAATATTCGTTTTTTTGCTGCAATTTTAGGGTAGTATAGCAAACGCTTCTTGTAAAATATTATTTGTTCTAAGTAAACTAAACTCTGGCCATATGTTTCCCTAGATAATGTCTAAAAAACCTGGTATTTTTATTTGGCTATGTCAAACAGTTTTGGAGAAAAAAATATTGAATACCTCAATGTCCATTTTTTTCAAATTATTAATAATTTTCAAAATAAAAATTCGACAACAATTAAACTACTCCATCTAGAGCATTTAAAATACCAAGTTTTATGAAGCAACTATCTAAAAACATTTGTGCAAAATTTAAGAGAAATCTATTAAGAACTGTATGAGAAGATGCATTTTGAAGATTGAAAAATGTGAAAAAATAGAAAGCAGAGAAAAATGACTTTAAAGTTTTAAGTATATGACAACATACATACGCCATGGACATTTAAATCATGGCGTAACGGCCTTTTAAATGGTGATGAGGAGTAAACGACGGTAGATTCTGAAAGTACAAGGTACAGACACAATTTTAAGGCAAAAAACGAAAAATCACATTTTTCGTCATTTTTGTCCAAATTTCACCGATGCCTCCCCTTAAACCTTCCTTCAAAATTTAACAAAAAAACTTTTATTTTTGTGTAAAATGTTGCGCTATTGCCGCCCCAGTTTCATTGTCAATTTAAGCTCAGCTACGTCGGGACTATCATAGTTATACACATAACTTTCGGGGATTCATAGGTAAGCGTTGCAGTGGCAAGAAGGGAGGGGCTCGCCTTGTGTCTTATTACCTTTATGAAGAACGTACAACATACATACCTCTTGTCCCGCCTGTCCCTCCATAAGAATAACTTCGCCTTTCTTTTGGACCCACCTGTCCTAAGTTTGTGTCTCAAAGACGAGAGCAATAAAACCCTTATTGGCTAGCGTCACAAAGCATTCAGTTGACTGATACTACTCTGTTCAGTTACCTAGCAACACAGCATGTTATTCTTATGGTACATTCCACGTTGTTCAGGTTTTCCAAAATTCATCTTCAATTCATAAGTATTCTCCCAATGAACGGAGAGTTGACAGCCTCACCGTTGTCTCCATTAGCATATTCTTCAGGGCTGTTTACTACCAGTAATATCGTATCATCATCAAATTCAATGCTTTTGACCTGGAAATAGGTATTTTCACCAATTTCACAAGCAGATGAGGAACTGGGTAGATAACAAGGGACATTATTGCCGTTCACTGTCCCTATTGTTCTTCTTTCTCATATACCCTTGACGAAAATAGAACAAGATGAAGTATACCTTGGGGATCCCCTTGAAAGGCACCCTATTCACCACCTTTTACCCTTTTAATTTCGTATGTTTGTCACGTAAAGACGTCAGTGCACATCCTAGAATAAAATATAATCTATTTACTTTTCAAGGTTAATACTATACCATAATCAAAGGCGTAATTCATAAAGCAGGCTTTATTACTTCTTTCCGTATCTCACTATTAATCGCGCTTGCCAAAACGATCTAGCGGTGACAAGTGAAGAGGTACGGTGATATATTGCTGACAAGTCGGCACCCGTCCAACATCCCACCAATACATGATCTACGTTTTCAATATCATGCCTCTATATACCATTATATCAAAGCCGAAACCTTAGGAAACATTTCAGGAAATGACAGCCTGTATTCATCGATTTCACTTGCAGCTGACGTACTCCGATCACATCCAGTAATGGAGATAGAACAAGCTTTGCCTCTTATCTCAGAACCCTAGTTTGATTCTCTACCAACAATATATGTCTTTGTGTTGGCGTTGGATCACCACCTCACATCGTAAGGTTTCTTCTTCATACTCGCAGTATCATCCTACTTGATGACGCACACCCTAGAACCACAAACAGTTCCAAAGAAAAGAGGTAATGCTACTTACTCAATGCCTTAAAGACAAATAGTTTCACTGATATATTATTTCCAAGTATATTTTTATCAAATACATAAATGAAGTAGTTTAGTAAAGTCGTACTTCATAATTAAAAGATCATTGCACAGAAAACTCAAGTGCTGAAGTTCGTCTAAGCATGTTTAATGATAGAGACATCACTGGTTACTGAATGGCCGATGTCATAACTTAGATTTCTATACCAGAAACCTTTGTAAAGATAATAGTTTAAGAAGTAAATAACCCACCCTGCTTATCAAATCTAGACCTATCTATTCATATACCACCATTGTAAATGAAACTTCTAGGGAAATGTTTAATTTTGAATGAAAAACTGCTAATAACAACGCGTACAATGAAGGAATAATTGCACGTTTAAAATGCCTCTGTGTGCTTGCCCTTTTTCATGAAATAATCTTCAAAACAACAGGTCAAAAGGGGCATATAGCATACTTTAAGTTGCATTTATAAAACAGATTACAGGAAATTTTTAAGAGGTGGAATCAGGACTGAAAAATTCAATGCCATACCCGGGATTTGAACCACGGATCTTCCGCTTATCCAGCGGCTGCTTTAACCACTAAGCTACCATGGCCAACTTGCCAGTACGACATTAAATTGCCCAGCTGATTCGTACTTTTTCCCAGTTAGACCACAAGGGAATCTCACATCAGAGATAAATACCCCAAGGGCGACTTACAATTGTAAGTACTTTATGTTCCGGGCTTAAGTAACCTTTAGATGGTAATTATTATTTATTTATGCCAACAAGCTTACTGCTGGTGTTTTTAAAACACACAAGTCGTGTGTGGGCAATGTTTTAAGAGGTGGACTCAGGACTGAAAAATTCAATGCCATAGCCGGGATTTGAACCACGGATCTTCCACTTATCGAGCGGCTGCTTTAACCGCTAGGCTACCATGGCCAACTTGCCAGGACGACACTAAATTCCCCAGCTGCCAACTGCCAAAAGGATGATTCCTTAAGAAGTATAACACTTTTCATTACTGTTACTCTCGAAAATAAAACGATTAACGCGATAAACAGTGCAGTTTCAATGGCATTGCAAGCATATACAAAAGATGCACGGTTTACGTGCTTTTTGCCCACCTCTGTAGCGTGATGGTTAGCGTGTCTGGCTCACGTTCAAGGGGTCGCGAGTTTGAATCTCACTTAGAGTAAGTTATCCGGATAAGGTATTTTTATTCCGAGATTTTCCCTTATGGTGAGAAGACGAATGTCGGATAACGTAAACCTCTATGGACCTCGGGCTCATTTGAGCATCATTTCACCCATTTCAGCTATTCACAGCCCGATATGGCATTGCGTTGGAGGACGTTAAGAAAAAAAAGTGCTTTACTCACTAATGATAACTTGTTGAGGGGGACTTAGCACTTGGACCGAAAGGTGAACTTTTGTGCCTATGCTCCTGACGGGGCAACCCCTGGGAGAATGGATGAAACAAATGGATCCGAAGGGAGGCCGCTACGTTGCCACGACAAAGAAGAAGGCAGGCTCCCTACATTTCCCTGTTAGAAGCACCCCGGTGGAAATTAGCTCAGCCCGGTTGCTCACGCATCCCTTCGGGTTCCTACATCCAAGGGGGAGGCACGTAACTCAGATACAGGTGCCCCTCCCCCCTCGCGCTTGTACCATCACTTGATGGAGGGCCCGGAAACCAGGAGGCTCGCCTTCCAATACGGGGGACGAGATTTCCAGAGCGCATATTTTTCCCACGCCGTACTGTTGCCGCGACGCTCGCCAACGCTTCCAACCCCGAAAGAAACCTAGTGGGATGAAGGGTTAATGAAATGATTAATGTAACGAAATGGAGGGACAAGAAATTCGGTGGATATGGAAATCCTTCCCAGCATTGGCCTGGCGATCCGAGGAAACCTTAAAAAAAGTATGGGGATCGAGCTCCCGACCTCCCAATGCGGACCACAGTCGTTACCGCCTAGCCATCCAGCTTAGTATATGTACTGTTAAACGTTTATGAACATTTATTTGTTCAAACATCCTAGAAAAGTTTAATACTCGTTTTCAAAATATAAAGTACATAAATAGAACAGAGATTCAGGTGAGGGTGTTCATGAGAGAGTAAAGGGAGAGGTAGGAATAAAGAGGGGGACGAGGAAGATGGCGATAAAGAAGGAGACAGAATGAAAGGGTGGATAAAAGAGCAATGGTGGAGAAGATAAAATGAAAAGAGGGAACGAGAGACATGCAAAAGTGAAAGAGCGACACAGACTAGAATTTTTATATATATTGCGTAATACCGCCAGTAGAGATGCCAGCTTTTAATAATGAAAATTAAAATGTACAAGAGTGAAAAGTTTAGAATAAATAAACTTCAGTAGTAAATAATTCTTTGCTTTCATGACTGCACTTTACCATATCCTTCAGTGCAGTGAGAAAGTAACAAAAACAACAGAAAACGACAACCGGTAGGAGCTAATTTGTAACTTTACATAGACCCTGAATAACCTGTCACCTTCTTAAGTGATGTAATACACCAGAAAGGAAAAAGGTAAAGAAGCTATATTCGGTTCTTACAGCTAAGATATCTTCATATATTAAAACAACGTTCCCTTCGTTTATACGGTGATGAAATTGCCTGACAATTAAAATAGCAACCGTGTAACATTCCTAAACAAACAGAAATTCTTAGCGTGTAAAGTTAAAAATCTCGTTCTCCCTGGAATGAAACACGGATCTTTGTACTTGAAAGGGATTATGCTGGCTTAGAGTAGCAAAACTACCGCAGACTACCCTAGATTATCATAAGTAGGTGTACAGGTGTCCCAAAAAAACACCAACAAAGTTGCATACCATCTGGCGATACCTCATATCGATTGTGTTATTTATGATCATGTTTTACTAGATTCCTTTAGAAACCGGAAGTGTTGAACTTTGAAGCTTTTTATCGAAACTGCGGAAGAGTATATAAAGAGCCGCTTGACCTACAGAACATTAATGTCTTCAAAAACAATTAGAAGCTCCTCTAAGTTCAGATCAAAGGTGCTAATAGTGATCAGGAGTAATTTATTTTGAACCGAATGTATACCGGGTGGCCCACTGAAATGCTAATGAAACATTACATGCCCTCATGCTTGCTCTTTACAATTTGTAATGCAAATGTTTTACAATAGCAGCATATACAGGAGTGAGTTTATACCCTGGAAAATAAGGACCCTATATGTAGAATGAGACTTCTTCGGTTGTTTATACTGTAATTGTCTATTACCACGAAGTACACATGTTGGTTCAATTGCCTCTCACCTCACGTCCCGCTGAGAGGAGGCAACGCCACTGGCTTCTCTTCCACCGTGAATTTCTGCAACTGCTTTAACGTGCGAAGGGTTATCTACTTACGGCGGGGCCAGGTGCAGTGGGCCACCTGTTATATTTGTATTTATGTGTGTGTATATATTGACCAAACTCACAATCATAGTGTTTTGTGATTATTATATTTGAATTTCTCATTGTCACTTAATTCGTTGTATTTTGTATTATGGTATGCTACCTATGCTACTGGTAATTCTACCATTTACTGCGTCAAACCACTGAGTAGTTTTTGTACAGTGCAACTCTTGTGTTGGTCATGAGATCGCAGTAACAATAATATTAAACTGAAGGGAATCTAATTTCATTTCTGGAGGTCGGACATGGAAATACAAGCTATTCCCACCACCCTGAGCAGGAACCATGCTCGCCTACTCCGGCATATTGCCCTGCTCCCGCGCTCTTCACGTTAATGTGATGTGAAAGGCATAAATCGACACAGCACGACTTGTCTGAACCAACTATATGATAAGAGCCTTTTGACCTATTCTGAAATGTACTTATGTCTGCAAGTTCATATGCAGAATGTGTTCTAGTACAGGAATTTATCCTACATTAAAACAGCATCTATACAACTAAGTATTCTGAACAATCTTTCTCAGATGATTATCATCTTCAAAGAGAATATTCAGTAACACATTATTTAGTTAGCGAAAAGGTGCACCTTGTAATAGTCAAAATTTCTAGATAAATTGGCAATCGCTCGTGCCATTACTTATGATGATTTGTGATGGGTAGCCATATGTTTTGGGATGTACACACTAGTTGCCCAGAATGATTATGCCAAGATTTGAATTAGTGAATACCATTAGAGTAGGCCGTAATGCCCTAGTTTAGTTAAACATTCAAAAACATGTTAAGCATTAGGAAAGAAGTAGTGCGAAAGGTTTAAAGTTACTGGTGCTTCCTATGTGATAAATAGTGTGCAGGAGATGATAGGTTACACAAAGGAGGGAGAAACCACGAGCTAAGACATCTATTGTGGCTACAAGCTCTCAGGAGGAAGGGATGAAGTGAAAAAACCACAACAGGCTACCGACCGCAGACAGATAGGCCACACAGTTACCCGGAAGTCCGTACGTTTCCTGTCTCAAAGACCCACCCCTCTAATGTAGCTGACCAAAGATGATGAATGATCCATCTACCGACCACCACTGGTGTCTACGATGAATACCCTTTCCTTTGAGTAAGCATCAGTGCTATCTCGGCGGCACTGCCATACACCACGAAACCTAGCAGCACGCCTGAACGATGAGAAGGAAACCGAATGAAAAGCAAATTATGAAAAGCAACTCGTGGTTAATGAAAAACAACACTAGCATTTGACTACTTATCAGGAAAACCACGAAAATTCCAGTCGAATTGGGCGGTCGACGAAAATCGAATCTGGGACCTTCGGAATGGGAGCCTCACGCGTTACCGTAGAATCATATCGCCTCATATAAGTACAGGCTCCGAAAAGTACGGGAATTGCACTGAGAAACTATTGTGTTTGTGCATGTGGACATTAAAGTTTATGCAATTATTACAATTGTAAATATTCTTTTCAACAGCCAATTCAATCACAGCAACATCAGTTTATTGCTGTAATAAGTAATCGTTGCATAAATGGTTGGTAAGTTTTGTCACCAAGGACATATGCGTTTCATCTGAAGCACTTCTATACAAGAATCAATCCTTCAGATAGTTCTAATCATCGATACACAAACACAGGTTTAAATGAGTTAGTAACTGACAGAGTCTGAGACGTGAAGCGTGTGTATGCTAGGTAAATTTACCACAGAGCTCTCTGCGACTGCTGCCTTTCATCTTTCTCTTTCGTGTGCATAAAGAAAACTGCAGAAGTGTAGGAAACCGAGTTCTCCTGAAAAATCACACACAGGAGCTTTTAGTAGTCTTTCTGTATGTTAACGCTAGCAAATAAGCTAGGAGTCGCCGTTGGTAAGGAACGCATCCAAAGCAGCTGACTTCTATGTGGATAAACATATGTGTGCATTGCTATAATTTCTTCTACGTGGTTACTCGGTTTAGGGAGTTGATACTACAATTCCCAATGCTGGGGGAAGGTCTCTCTGCAGTGTTCGTCATTTCTCGTGGCTCTGTTTTTATTCCTCCATGCATTTTGCTTTTACGTTCCTGAGTGCTTGCCTTTTCATAGCGGACCTCAAGTACGGTTACTCCATTATACCTTCCTAGCAGCACTTTTGACCTCCTCATAGCTGTCAGTTTTGCATACAAGGTGAAAGGAAAGAAGTACCGAAACATTAGAACGACTGATAAATCTCCAGAAGAAACGTGCTTACAAGAATAAATATAACAATTAAACATTAAATTAAATGCTACTGTGTATAGGCACTTTTGTAGTAGCAGGTAATAATACCTTTATTAATCTAGTGATCACTTCAAAATATACTCTCAGGGCCTGTTTACCAATGGAGACAATCAAGGATCAGAGGAACTTAATTGAATTATTTAATTTCCAGAGATAGAAAAGGAGCCCTGTTGTTCATACCATTAACAAACAGATATAACCCCATTACACTGTTGGGCACAAAAACGATGTGCTCGAATGAATGCACGTTCTCAAACAGATTTTCTGTGTTGAGCTGAACGGTATAATCTGTTTTTTTTTTCTGTCAAGTCAAGTTTTCGAGAAAATAAATAATTTGTGTTACATGAAATTGAGTATAACGAAACAGTTTGTATGTGCCCTAGTCAAGGACAGTGAGTGTTTTAAGTAAATATGTAGTGTTTATCACAGAATGACCCTAAATAACCTGGTGTTCTTACTTAAACTGAGATCAGAAAATTAATGTGTGACATCAATTTTGGTGATACAATGAGCCAACAGAAAAGCAAAGAGTTGTAAGCAGGATGAGTTCAAATTACAAAATCATTGTGAACACCATGTTGAAAAATTTGAGAAAACTAGGTTGCAACGTGAGTTTGAAGTTACGCTTCCTACAGTCTCACGTCGAATATTTTGTAGATTGTCTTGGATTTTACACCAAGATTTGAAAGAAATTAAAGGTAGACACCATGGTGTTTGGACAGTTAGAATGAAAGTGGACCACTGTTGGTATCTCAAAAGCGAAGTTACGTCTCATGCTTATCCAGAAGTTCGAAAAGAAAATTTATTCTTGTAAAATCATATTAATTATATCAATTGTGAAATGTAGGTACATTATGCTTACAATTACATAATTTTAATACATATCTTAAGTATGACAATTATCTTGCAGAGGGCTATATTTCGGTAATGAGTTAATATGAAAATTTTATTGTCATTTAAAAAAATGGACCTGATAGTACAACTAATAACATATTTGGAACCAGCAGCCCAAAATTAGGGATAATCGACGTTCGAAACCAAAACGTCAACAATTTATTTTTAATTTTTCACTTAGAGCGTTCTCTAGTTCAATGTTACAAAATCCCTCGAAATATGACTTAAACTTGACGTGCCAGATAAAATTGAGTAAGCACAAGTGGGGCACAAGTATTCTGCTCTGGAGGTGATGTGGGACCGCAGGAAAATATATTTCTTTCGTAACGTGTCCTTTAAGGATTTCGGTCCATATGTTCTATTGGAGAATCGTGGGGTTTTTAATGTCCCTTTCCAGGGAACAAGTAGGAGTTGTATAGTATGCAACTTCAATCGCAGCTTTTCTTCTTAGTAAGCATTCTTTTCCATTTCCAATAGTACTTGTGTATCCACGAATCCAGGAGATATAGGTGTGGAGGCCATGTTAACTCGTCTTCTAAAGTAAGAATATTTAGAATATGAAAAATATTTCAGGGGGTGAACCAAAGATATTGCCTACGATCTAAAGATTTACAGAGTTCAGGATCTTGATATCTTACTAGAATAAATAATGCATCCAAAATAATTTCAAGATACGACATAGGACCAACGGCTTTACCTCCCTTCCGAAGCAAGCCCCCGCGACTTCGGAAAACAAAGTAGACCAAAGAGGATGACAAAACGCCTATAGAGATCATAGATCTTATCTTATGCTGCGATCCTCAGGAAGATAAATATCTCAGAATTTAATGCAGACTGAACGTGTAAGTTTTCGTGATATCGTTAGGCTAATTATTAAACCGCAATAATTTGAATCTATTTCTCCAACCCTTGCCGCTCTGTGATGGTATATAATTTCAATTAATTGATTGGGTAGGGAGAGTTCCAATAAGCTTATGTAATCAGCTAAGCGGATATTTAGACATTCTACAGGTTACAGCATAATAATAAAATAGTAACGCTCATGTACATAAGCATTTCACTCTAGTTCCGGTCTCGAAACATTAGCTATATCTGATTAACTTGTTTGTAATTTTCTTTCCTACTCATGCTTCATATTAAGAAAAATGGCAGATCAAAGATGAAAAGGGTAATGTGAATAAAGAAAGGTGATCCGGGTCATCTTATACCAACCAGATAAAGATTGGACTGTTAGATCTGGAATGGTTGTTATGAAACTAACGACTCAATTATAAAATTTACGTATACATTAAAATAACACTTTTATAGGCAACGTCAAACACGATAATTGCCAGACTATAAACACGGTATCTCTTCAATTTGAAGAACCTTGTCTTTATCAAGGAAAACCTGTATAAACAACAAATGCGAGTAAAAGCTGGGGCTCTTCCAGTTGTATTATATCTTAGTGAAACATTTACTCCTTAAAAAGACATTAGATTGAATCTCGTTGAATATTTGTTCTATCCCTTAATAGAGTTTCATCCCTGGCACACACACACAAACACAAACACACAAATACAAACAAACACACACACACACACACACATATGTGCGCGCAACAAGGGATGGGAGGCAATAAGAACATGCGTTACGAAACTATATAGTTGGAATTGAAACTTCTGGATGTGCTGAATAGAGCAAGATGATTAGCTTGAAAATGCACGACAGGACAGTGGCCTAAAACACGGAGAAGAAGAGAGGGAGAGATTTTAATGTCCTAAATCTACAGAAAGGTAAATGGACTAGATGAAAGACCACTCAACTGAGCTCGTAACCTATTTAGGAGAGAGCTAGTTGGCATATATCTGCTCAGAATAAAAGAAGCTCTGGAAATGGGGGGAGGTGCACTTAACTCACACCACAGCAGATTTGAATTTGGGTCCTCCAGCTCAGATGACAAGACACCGCAGATGAAAAGAATACTGCGTTATGAGAAACACTGTGTCCATCCTTGGACAAAATGACAGTAACCACAATCCTTAACCTCAGTACAGACTATTAAGTTTTTATTTGTATTTCTGTTTACCTCCATTACCCGTAAATAATCTGATATAACTGCGAGAGTTTAGTACACGCAGAACATTAATTTACATACTGCCATCTCAGTTTGATCATGTTGTTAAGATACCTGAATGAACTTGATTGCGATCAGAATCCTCATTAATGGAACTCTGACTAATCGTGATGCGTATCAGCTGAAACTAGACCTGACATCTTATAATTGATTGTAGCTATAACTGTCAGTTTGCTGTCGTATTAAAGCCACTGTACTGCGCTTAACTCCACTAAGTTTTGTTTTTGTTTCTTACCGCTTGCCTTAAATCTGTGTTCTTTGGTTTGTTTGTCGTGCGGTATTTATTGCTTACCGCTACAAGGTACACTGGAAACTGGTCGTTTGGCAGCTGACTGCAGCGGAACATTTTACAATTAGTAAAGTTTTGATGAGATTATAATATGTACAGGTAAGAATTTCTCTCGGTTTATTAAAGCATTCATTTTCATTATGTCTGGTCACATTATTAAGATAAACAGATTGCTATATTAAAATCAGAGGTTTTATCTTTCGGCTATTATTTTCAGCTTTATTAACGCTTATTCTTGTTGAATCAAACCTAAAAGCAAGCAATAAAGCATGCAGTTTGCAGTTAAGATGCTCGTTTTGAACACTCATAACGTAAAATTCACTGTGAGCACCGTAAGCTTCAGGAATCCCCTCAATTTTCATTTCCAATGCTCTACTTGACTGTTCGTGTATACTACACCGATAACGCCACCTTAAACTAGGCTAGTTTTTCAGCAACTCAATCCTGTGATATATTTGTATCACTTTTACCAGAGCACTCGTTGCATAGATGCATTTCTACAACCCAAGCAAAATTGCCCCCGGCATACCATACGCCAAGGGGGCAAGGCAGGTAAGTTCTCCATAACAGGAATAGGAATAGAAGAGATGTGAAGGAGGTTCGGCACTGAAGTCAGGCTTATTGTACCTGTGATCTCAAGGTGGCATCCCCGGGAGGAAGGATGGGTTAAGAGGAGGCACCGGAGACCAGATCCACACTAACGGCACGGACATTGACCGAGGTCCCTAAGGTTTGCCAACTGTGACGACACCTAAGAGTCTTTAGGTTTTCCGGGGCCATTTCAAGGGGACCCCGGCGCGGGATCCGAGGCCCCCAGATGCCGCCCCGCCCGGGTCCCACGGACAACGAGGAACCAAAAAAGTTCCCATACGCATATCATCCCTGCCAATCTGCACCTAACACCTTCGCTGCCACCTGCGGCCCTGAAAGAACCAACGGGATGAAGCAGGAATGAAATAATTAATGAAACGAAATGAAAGGATATGAAGGACCTCCCGAATGCGAGCCTCACACCAACGCAGATCCATCTCACTCCATAATACTACAGCGTACTTACGCGCTTGAGGGCATATGCTGTACTCCTACTTAGAAAGCCAAAGTAAGGGAATTTCAAGTTAGTTTTTACTCTACTAGTACAATGCTACACCTATTTACAAAATATATCTACTATATGTGCTCTCCGCAAACGATGCTGACAACTTTGATAAGATGTACGCCAACATGCGGCTATATCACGGTATTATGAGCTAACAATGAAGTCTTTCAAGACTGTAAAATATCCAACCAGATTTTAAAATATAAAGCGTTTCTTACTGATTTGTTCTTACGCTGGGATGCCAGCCTGTAACATGGTTTTAAAATACTCCCAGTATTTGCTATGTACAATGCAATTTGTGGCTGCAGAGAATAAATCGCCGTGTTATAGAAGTCCCTACGTAAAATATATTTTGAAAGTGAGTGACATTTTACATTTTAATAAATCAGTTCACCATAGCATCCATAATTTAAACACCACGCACATAGGAGTTTATAGCATATACATAGCTACGTTTAACATAAACACAAATACAACCCATGAAAAAGACATCGATACATTCTTACATAGCGTAAATATTTTTTCCTCATGAAAAATAGCATATCGGTTTTCCTTGGGGCTTTATATCTTCACACGCAGGCCGTATTCCCGTCAGGGGTTCCAAACTCGGTCAAGAGAAGGAAATAAAATATTCAGAAGCTTAAAATACTCCAAACAAACTTTATAGAAATTTCTCCCGGAACATAAATTTTATCGCAGCTGGATATTCTAACCCTCTCTCTGCTAAGATGTCTCCCAAACGTAGTGCAAGTTTCATATTTGTTAACGCAAATCGTCACTAAAGCATAGAAACTATCCCCATAGGCATTTTCTATCACCACCCGTAACTGCTATTTATATTTCATTCACCTTAAACCCTAATCATGTTCCTTCGTCCTAATTGGGGCATAAATAACTGAAAACCTGTAAGTGGCGGAACATTGAAAGTGCAGTGAAATAAGTAAAGTATCCGCAGAGATGTACTTGTGAGAAATTATGGGAAGACTTCAGCAACCAAATAGCCTTTTGAGTGAGCAACTGTTAATTCCCATTCTCGCCTTGCCCCTCTGACCGCAAGCCTTTGCGACGTTATGCATTCTCAACAAAACATTGCTGCCCTTCTCCAAACGCAAGACATATCGTGGCCAACTTTATACCAGGTGGTTCTCGTATGGCTTATTATTTTTGTAAATACGCAACGCTTTATACTCTGAAAGTAATAAGGTCGGAATTACCGTACTTGTCCAACATTTGATAGCCATGTAGATCTGGTATGCTCTTCATGACCTTAGCACACCTTAGCAGCAATATTTACGTCCATTCTAAAGGCATGCGCTGCTAAGGTCTATTTTCCCATGAAGAGCAGCTAGTTTGTGAAGGAGAGGAAGTCTATCGCACACAGACTTTTAATATAGTTTGGAGAAACTCTGTTGGCAAATATATGCATAATCGACATATGCATTTTCAGAAATTATGTTGTTGCTAATTTTTTGTAGGTGCAAGGGGAATATGGGAATACACTAGACCTTAAGCGATAGTGAAATGTTCTAAGAGTTGGTTACTATGCGATGGCTTTGGCGTTTTGTTCTCTTGGCAAGTCCAAGATATAAAATGGCGAATAAGTGTTGGCAAATCAAGCAAATAGAAAAGAACATTTCAGAAGTGACTCACTGGAAAAAAAAGGAAAAAAAGAAAAAAAAAATAGGCATAAATTGTGTGTTTTAATGAGATCCACATTTTTATTTAGTAGGATTTTGTCTATCCCTTACTGTTTACCATTTATGCAAAAGTCATCCAGAATGAAGAAGTCTTCTGAGGACAATCCCAGGAAAATTCTATGCATGACTCAGAAACTGCCATGGAATCGCCTATTTGCGTCCATCACTAGGTGCTGATTATCTGCCTGTGATTCTACGTCACAGACACTAGCTAACGCACCCTCCTAATTACGTAAGCGTCTCCAAAGAGACGAGGTGGTCATCGCTGATCTGGAACGTTAGCTCATTTGTGAATGAGACTGGTTTAGCTAATGCATAAAATCATATTCTTCCACCACTCATCTGACTCACTGGGTGAGTTTCGCCCTTCACATTTACTTACTCCAGAAAGAACGAATCAGAAGTTGAATCGTGAGTTCACTAAGCATTTCAAATTATATTGTTTTTGCCTTAATTCATATGGGGCTACGCATCCACATTCAAGTCATACTCTCCGAATAAACGTGTTCTAGATTCTGCATCGTGTTTCGCTAAACATCTTGTTTTGTTCAGGCTGTTGCATGATATTCAATGGCTATATTAAATAAAATATGATTGAAATGTACCTATAACTGTTTTAAAGTGACCCGTGACCCGGGGAAACCACAGAACCTCATAGGTCAGAGTGCGGAGGTTGCCGTAAATCGAACCCGGAAGCTTCCGAATTCAAGCCTCGCACGTTACAGCGGAGCCATCTTGCTCGGTATCTGATATAGAACTTCATTGTTTTCCAAATACATTTTCTTAACAAAAAGCGCTTACCTAGGGATAATAAGGTAAAGCAGAAGAGCTTTTATAATAACAATGTTGATGACAATGGAGATAACCTTCATATGATCAAAACTCAAATTATGTCTCTACGCAAAATTATATAACTGCATGTAGAACATCCTAGAACTATTGTAGCGTAGGTATGTTTTAAGGAAGCACACACATTTTAAACTGGCACAAAAGAAACTTGAGTGTATCAGTATCAACAACATAAGTTTATTGTACACAAAAATTAAGCCCCTAAGCTGAAAATAACAACCTCACCCAATATCCCACTTCAAGAGGAACAATCTCTAAGTTTAAATCTGCCCTATTTGCTTACATATAACAAAACACCGTTTTCCCGCACATATACTGCAGTTTATATCTGAGAAAACTTAACGAGGTTCAAGATCAACATAGAACGTATAATAGCGTTATTTTTTATTGCATTAATGTTTGGAAAAAATATATTTTGTAAAATATGAATATGTGAGAATATACTTCTGTCTTCAATTGCATTTACTACTCACATATCCCAGACGATGATTGAATTACGAGTAGATAAATAATGATGGCACTGATGTGTCCGGAGGACTTAGCGCCAAGCGTTGGTGTAATTTATCTTCTACCACTGGGAGAAAGCTAAAATGGAACGTCGTCCTATATATGACTTCTAAGGTAATGAAAAATCTATAAATTACAATGCTTTGGACTTAATTGACGTTTAACTATTCATAATATCGCTTTATGATAGAGGTTGAATTTGAACTGATTTAATTATTCAAACAGTTCGCATGTAACAATGTGTATTGTCAAATGGAAATATGTATGGTTTTGCCTTTTATGGATAAGACAAAGTAATACTATGTAATAGTATGCAATATGTGTGACAAGTAAGTTATAAATATAACATGGGAAATAAAGGTATCAGAAAAAGCGTATGTATTGCTTATATTTATTTAGATATGAATGCCGAAAGTGGGAAAAGCTGTGGGAAATTTATACAGTGGAGCTTGGATAATTCAAATCTGAAGAGACAAGAGAAGAGTTTGAAAGATCCATTAATTAGAATTACAAAAGTTGAGTCTAAAATTGATATTTAAAGGATACAGGTACATACATCTATCAGGATTTTCCGGTTGTGTCACTCGTTTTCGACTCTTCCCACTTCTAATCGAGGCATTGCTTAAAATGTTCTCCTCATTCTTCAAATAAGCTGACAAAATGCTCAGTGGTATCCCGTATACTCCCGTAATTTCAGATTTTTTTTCTTCAAACCCATTTCAACTTCTCTAATGGCGACGGCTTTTTCCGCAAAAGTATAAGCCTTGTACTGGACACGCGGTTTACTAAGATACATAGTGGCATTGATTCGCAACACACTGAACAGTAGAAAGCTCAAACGACTCAAAGGAGCACGTGATTTAAACAAGGGGATGTGGGAGCAGGTATAGAAGCTCAAGACCGGCAGCTAGGAAAGTTATTCCACCCTCCAAACTGCGTTCCAAGTGCATTCCGATAAAACAAACAACCCCGGAGCAATGAGCTCTTTGATAGAAACATATGCATGAAGTTGTATTAAATTTCCGGGTTTAGATTAATTTTCGACTGGCATTTCTGAAAAAAAGTTGAATTAAGGAACATGAAATTCGAATTACATGCGAGTTCTTTACATTGCTTTAATGTAAAGTTCAAAGCACCAAGAGAAGTTTTCAAACTAACGACGATTTCGAATTATAAACTTTCGAATTATCCAAGTTCTGTTGTATTAATAACAAGAATTTTTAAATAATACCTTTGTTGAATGTAAAATTATAATTACTACCGTTTTGTCTATAAACACGCCTTGCATAATTCTTTAAAACAAGTGATAAATAAGAAGTATGTTACGCATGAACTGGAGCTTCAATAGAATTTCTATGTCCTTATGCAATATTCTAACACAACTCTTCCCATGGAAAGCAGCACGAATAAAACGGATTGTTTCCATCAAATGTGAATCGTGAATGTCAAAGGACATTTTGAACAATATTTTTACCTTCTTTCGCGGAAAGAGATTGTTTTAGGATTGTGAAGCGATTTAAGTCTATCCCTGGGACTTATTGACGGACGTCGCTGATTGTCACTCATCCATTACACCTTGCCTCCCTCCTTTGCCGACGCTTCCAAGTGACGCATAATGTGTCGGGCGGAAAGCGCAGGCGCCAATTCACGCAGCTGGTTCACGCGTAGCGACTAGGGAGATATTTCCATCCATCTTCAGAGCTTGTTTGCTCTTACTGTGTTCCTCTCACGAAAATGTGCCTGTAAGGAATGTATTTGACACCAACAACCCCAGCGTTTTAAACCTAAGCCTCGTTGATATGCTGTAACTCTAGCCGTAATCTTTCTCAGCAAACGCTGGAGTTGTTGATGTCAAACACATTCCTTACAACCACATTCTCCTGAGAGGAATACAGCATTTACTGTGGATAGTAGCTATATTTACGGCATCATCGTGAGCTGGCATGTGTTAGTGGCTCATAGAGCAGACGTGTCATTAACTGTCTCCTAGGAGCCACCTCCCCAACTCAGCTGTGTACCTCCCTCCATACCAATAAGCTGCACTGTGCAATTGAAACTAGTAAACAGTATTGCATGGACGTTCAGAATGACTACGGGCGCGCGTCATTTAAAATGGGAAGAAGATTATTTTTGTATTTTACATACTGAAGAAGATGTTTAATTTGTGATTATTCACTACGCCATATATCTCATTTCAAAATTATAATATTAAATATTATTTCAATAATAACAAAAAACATGTCAATTAATACGGCAAGATCGTAATATCAATATGTTTATATACTTTCATAAAACATATAATGAATGTTATTACTTATTATTTACTTTAATGTAATCATTACCATCACGCTGTAAACTAATTAATATTTGCAGCACTAAAAAGTCATACTGGTCATGCTATATCATTTTCCAACATTATAATTAATTGTATTGTTATGTAAGACACACTCGATAACAGAGGGCTGAGGATTTGAAATCCCAGTTCTTCAATAGACTTAATAAAAACAACCCGTTACAAGCTTCCAACGACGACATTCAACAATCTGTTAGGGCCAGTTACCCTAATTCAAAATGTAATCATGTGAAAAGCAGAGCCAGGTCTACATTACCACAGGGCAGGGCCACTGGTGCTCATAGAGAGCAGATTGCTCACGACCTTGACTGATAACTTTTTAGCAGATAAAGAAATTGAGGTTGCTCAAGGTATCGTGCGAGTCGCCCAGGCCTGGTACTGGGGATCGAACACGGGCCATCCGCGCCAGAGGCACGCGCGCTATCTAACATACCTACTTGTGCGAAATTAGTATACGTGTGTGCGTTTGTTCTTTCATAATCTCTGTGAACCTACACAGGTAGCCGAGGTCGCTACGGGAGGCCCCTGGTCAAAAACACCACCCGCGCTGTCCTTTTTGGGATTTCTTCCAGGCTTTAATCCTTGGAACATTTTATTCCCAAATTTGCTTTCCCAAGTATCATTTCGTTTCATATATCATTGCTAGCCAACACCTGTGGTGCTTTATGCAGTATAACGGGTGTGAAACACTAAATCTAAATAAACACGCTCTAGGGCAATTTAAATTACTTTGCTATTGCTACTGAAAATGTCCACCGTAGAGGTAGACGAAACATCTGGGAAGAAGGAGCTTCGTAACCTACGGTGCACAAGCCCAGGAATGTTTATCTAAAAGGAACTTTGTCACTTTGGTGTTGCAGCTCGAGCTGTGATTATTTATTTACTTTGCAATCTAAGTGAAAGATTGATTGAGGGAGGGAGGGAGGGAGTGAGTGAGTGGAGTTTAAGGGCCCGTCGGCGAGGTCATTTGGGCCCGTGAAAGATAGAGAGTAAAAACTCCAGTGTCTCGGCTCCCATAGACCCAAGTTTGTCAAAACAATTTTAATTAAAAACTAGAGTGATTTACTAATCATACATAATCCTTGCATATATCGCTATTTAAAGAGTACTGAACGAGAGTTTTTACAAAAGTACTTTTATCTAGGGACTTCTAATAAGGGGGAACAATAAAGCGTAAATGCGGTGGATCTTCTCTTCGCTACATACTATCTCGGTTCTAAGTTACCTTTAATGCGGTGTTGCAAGTAGATACTTGGAGCATTGTAATCCCGTCCCAGGCAGCTGAAGAGACCTATGTCAGCGATTACGACGATTTGTCCACCATGAATACCACATACGGGTCCTTGAAATCGAACCTGAGCCGTCTAGGAGATAGGCAAACTGTTTAACCACTCGGCCACGGTGCCGCCAGTTACAAGAATATGCTTTTGAAAATTAATTTATAGACGAAATATAAAAATAAACCATAGTGGACATATAAAGTGAAGTGAATGTAAAACTTCAGATTTGTATCACTTTGTAATCAATTAATAAGTTTATTGAGGGCTTTATCGGACTTCATATTTTCCTTTAGAATATCCCTGACCTTTATGATGAAAAGTTAGAGCCTCGGTTGGGTGGTTTCACCTGTGGCCTTTCAACGAGGTGACCCGTGTTCAATAGACACAACTAAGAGCGGGAAATGAGGCGGAGGAGTAGCTTCCGGCAGTATTCCTAATGTATCTACGGATTCCCTCCCATATTCGTGCTCATCACTATTATAATTTTATCATTTCGGACATAAGGAGATACGCGATCTTAAAACGGTGAATTTGGGTTGCCTTCCGTCTACTTCAGGGGGAAGTCGAGCACTCTCAAATACGCCAATTAATTGCCAACTAGCCATTTGGACGGTAACGAAAAACACTGGTGTGATAGGCCAATATTTAGCATCCGCCTCGCAGAAATCCAATTTGATGTCTTAGAGAAGTCAAGATGACTCATAATCCGTTGTAGTATACTTCTAATATCCATAATTTATCAGGAACCACCTGTTTTTTTAACCTTGTGGGTGGCGTGGGTGTTATGCTCCCCAGGTAGTCTTCTAGATTCCATCAGTGATCCTTGATCTCCTTGTCAGGCCACAATGAGATCCCTTGGAGTAGCAGTTGGCATCACGAGGCTGAGTGCACCCCGGAACAGACCTATCACAGGGCAAAAATCCCCACACTTGTACCGGGGATCGAATCTGGTGATTACACATGCTTGCCACCAGTTACATCTATAAATGAAGTTATTTCAGCTCTTAGAGGCCTTGATTGCTGTTAGAAAGAACCCTACATACATCAGCAGAGCACATTTTTAAATTTAAATTAAGCGTAATGAGCAAGGTTCTGTATTGGGAATTTAGAACCTCGAGGCGGCTCTTTGTTTCTGAACAGAAGTGTATATATATAAAAATGAAAAAGCGCTAAAGACCCGATTAAAGAGCACTAAACTCACGATACGCCGTCTTCATATCAGAGACAGAAGATGGATTGCAAAGGCTATTACACCAATTCAATATTAAGGCAAAAAGTGTAAAGTAAAAAGTATGGATATAAACATACACAAAACTAAATACCAAACGGTAACGAAAGAACCATTGAGGTACAAATTAGAAGTGAAAAGAAGCATTGAGCAGGTTTCAGGATTAGGCATTAACATATTATGCAAGAAAAATTTATTTCCAGAAATAAAAACTCAGGCCGATTAAGCAGCGCAGATATCAGGATGCATAAAAGGCATAATTTGGAGAAATAGGTATATGGCAATAGAGAGTAAAGTCCGCATTTATAAAACAGTAGTTAGATCAATCTTAACTTATGCAGTAGAAACAGTCAAAACAAAACAAATATTAAGTACATGCGAATTGAAAATATTAAGAACCATTCAAGGAAAAACCTTACTACATAAAATACACAATACAAAAATTAGAGAAAATTGCCAAATTCAACATATAACCAAATGTATTAATGAGCGCCCGAAATACTGGAAAAAACAAGTTAACAGGATGGGAAGCAACTGTCTAGAACAAAAAATAATAAATAAATAAAATAAAAAGAAGTCAGTTCTTTACATGGGAAAAAGACAAAAGGAAGAGCCGCTAAGAAATGGAATGACAGCATTTATAAGTCATCCGATGAATAAAAGGGGAAATGAATAGGATATTAACCTGTAGAAGAAGAGGAAGCAAATGAAGAAGAACAAGAACAAGAAGAAGAACAAGAATAAGAACAAGAAGAACAACAACAAGAATAAGAACAAGAAGAACAGGATAAGGACAAGAACAAGATGAAGAAGAAGAACAACAACAACAACAACAACAAGAACAAGAAGAAGAACAAGAAGAACAAGAACAAGAAGAACCATCACAATTTGTTTTGTTGCTATTCCTAAAGACTTCCAGCGATTATTGGTCCATACGCTTACAAAGAAAGGCCGTTAGTGAACATGCGGCGGCGAAATCTGTGATGGGAGAATTATCATGTGATTATGATAATTTTACGTCCCCTTCAATGTTTATTGATTGCATGTTTATGTGATTCATTGTGAATTGACAGAGTCAAAGAGAGATTAAACAGGCTCTGGTTGAAGCTTATAGGTGCACGGATTCATAAACGTCACCTTTACCAAGAACACAGGTAAAAGAGTAAGGAAACTGCCCCTATGTCTCGAAGTGAGCTTAATTAACGTGCGGTCCGGAAGCATTAGGAAGCCAAGCCACGCCGACACGTGGAGTTGTAGAACCAACAGCATCTCGAGGTTTGTTGCCACGTCATCTGCTCCCTTATCCGCTCGATACGACACTTAAGAGAGGAAGATTAGGTGTCACTTGGAAACTCTGTTGCCAACCTTTCATATTCGTTACAAATCTCCTCAAACTGCATAATGAGTTACTAAGCATTACATTTTACACTTTTTGACTTAGATACAGTAAACAGCTATGAGCAAAATTGTAGGAAAACTTGAGCATTTCAACGCTGAGAAATACCACATGGAACGCCACCTTTGAGGAAGGGAAGATAAAACTTTGTCCTGAAACTTAATATAATTTAGTTTTAATACGCATTATGTAAATAAAACCTTCTTGATAATTCTGACACAAGCAGCCCAGTATTGGAAATGAAATGTGACATACAGAATTAAGCTAAAAGATTATATGAAATTACTTTCATACCAAGAATATTAGAAGTGGAGATTCTCTATTTCAAGACAAAAGCAATAGTGTCAGGTGTCTCCTAGCTGTCAATATTTTAATGTTCTATTTTCATACAAAATTAAATATTCTTGAGAAAAAGTTTACTTCCGGATATTTGCTAAGGTATGTTAAACATTCTGGAATAACTTCTGTTATCTTATCATCATATGCAGCATAACATACTGTGTTATACCAGATGATCAGCATAGAGCAGAACAGGTTTCATGGTGAGTTGAACTCTTGTAAGCGTTGACGCGATACAGTGTATAGTAAGTGAAATTGCTCTATTCGAGTATCCTTATTCTCTTTTCGCAAAAGGAACTCATTTATGATTTGTATGTCCGTACAGAATTTCACAATTTTACTCACTGTAATTATTATCTTTTGGCGAATTAAAAGAGAAAATTTACAAAATCAACCCACACGCTTTAGAGCAACGTAAAGTTACTTTCATCAAGGAATTGCTGCCACTTTTGAAAAGGGAACCGCAGCCTGTAATGTCCATTTTCCTGAGCAGGTGCCGGAAATGCTTGAATAACGAAGGGAGGTACTTCCAACATCTCCTGGCTTAATGTATGTGAATAATTTTATTTGTAATTGTTTATATTTTGTTTCTTTGCTAGAAATAACTTACGCGACAAACCACACTGTATCTACTGCGGACCTGTTAACCCACTCAACGCGCCTAGCAAGCAGAACTCCGGCCGACCGAGAGCCGTTAAACCTGTTCTGCTGTATACTGATCACTGGGTACTACATAATATCTTGTTACATTTTACAGTTTACCAATTACCTAATGGTAAACCCTTGCTTTTCAAACACCTGTGTTAATTTTAAATTTTGAAATAATATAGAAATGAGGTATTTCTATATGAAAGGGGATACACATAACGTCTATTGATTGTACTTCACTGTTCTTTTGACAATTGATGAGACATAGACCTTTTGGGTACTTTTGCATTAATGATAAAGCAAATTATTGAACGTTAGGAAAAATGAAAACTTACGTATTTTGTTGAAAAGGTTTTGTTTTCCTCTCAAAATTATACTGTTGCGTAGATGATTCAGAGTATTATACCCACGACGACCTTCTTAAATCTTTAGATCCACCCCATAAATTCCGGAAAGTATGAAACTAGGTTGTGAATAAAACATTTTAGTCCAGGAGTGACAAAAATGCCTTTAACCAGCCAGTCAACAAATATGCAACACACGTTACGTCACTCCGCAGCACGTACAAATAAACACACGGAGAGCCAGCTAGCCTGCGAGTTAAGCGAATGGCAAATCTCGTCCCCACTTTCATATAATCCATGCTTCAGTACTCAATTTACTATATGTTTACGAAATCGATAAATTAGTGCATGTATCTAAACTTTCAAGTCTAGTTTTCTCAATGTTAAGCTCTAAAAATTTGGCTCCGCTTACAGGGAGTTGTAGTTAAATATAAAAATAAAATTTAATAAATAAAGTTATGCTCTGTTTCTTCTTAAACCCTAAAATAGCATACAACAAAGAATGTAACGGTTAACTGCTACGATTACATTTCATTCACTGCACTTTATTCCAAAAGCTATAATAAAAACACACGCCGATACTGCTTCTATTTAATATCATTAAACGCATTAAACTTGTTTCCGATGTTAAAATTCTGTCGCTTATTAACTAAGGAGTTTGCTTTTAACTTGTAGCAAATGCACTTAATGTTTCTCTCGGTATTATTGTGCTCCAAGAAATTTAATACCTACATTAAGTTTTACAGGTTGTCCAAAATGCAGACTACCCTATGGTTCCTAATAGGTTTCTTCCTGAGCACATTTCCTTTAACACTGCTCTTAGTAATTAACGGTCTCGAATGGCATTGCAATACCTTAAAAGCGCCTTTAGGTACCATAAACATTCACTAAGAATGGAAGCTTTCTACAGCCTTATAATATATAGTGCATGGAACAAAGAATAGGAAACCTGCCAAGTTGCCCTGTTCTTCGAAAGCTGTTCAAAATTAAGGACACATCTTGTGTTTTACGATATGATTAAATTGCCATTAAATAAACGAATAATTTCAGCCCAATTTTCTGTTGCTCAGTTGATAGTTCTCAACTTTTCTCATTAACAGGGAGACGGTGATAGCTGCAGAGAGGGCCAAAGCGCTCTTCAGTGCCTTAGAGTAATAGCTTGTAGTCCAGCAGTGATGTGCAGTGAGATTTCCTCACAGAAACTCCCAATACTGGCTTTAAGAAAATCAACATTTCCGCCTTGAATTCCAGTAATGTGGTGAAACCTTTTCATCTAAATTTAGTACCATTTCTTCCTGAATTTATTGCTCTGTACGTGTTTTATATATCTGTATACGCTGGAAATTTACTGTAGCACTATACGTTCGCTGCTGGTGTTAGAACACAGGTAAACATAAACTGAGCAGAAGAATGAGAAGATCCACAACACAAGGGGAAATGGGCAGAACAAGGCTGAATGCCTGAAATCCGAAGTGTGCCCAAAGACATGAATGGCAATAAAAGATTAATACTTCGCACACACAAAAGTTTTCTAATTTACCGAGACATACAGCGATGCATACTTGGTCAAGTCTGTTTCACTTGAGCAAAATATTTAATACGCAGGTTTAAAGCTAGAGCTAAGAAAATTAAAAATCTAATATCCCCAATGAAAGGCGCTCGACTATTCCAAAAATCCGGGCTATGTAGGTTGCTGGTCGATGAAGAACTTGGCAGTAATACTCTGAGAGGATGTTCGTGTGTGTCAATATATCGAAACTCCAATTGTTGTGCTGAGCCACTAGGGTAATCTATGAAGTTAAATTCATCGCTTCTGCAAAACTCCTACAGTTTGATTACTTACCTTGCTTGTTCATTATATATGGAGTGTAACTAGACCAAAACCAACGAGCTGCAAATTACCATTGAAAATGGCTGTGCTGAACACTTTAAACAGCCATATTTAAATACATATCTCTGTCAATATTCATGTTGTCAGTTCTGTGATGTTTTAAAGCATTTCGTTTCCCTCTATTAGAGAAACTATCAAGACATGGTTTTACCCTGAATGTGTTGTACACATTTTGAGTCATAGAGTGGCAAATAGGGATACTACTGAAGGTGAACTGAAGGCATATTACATGAAGTGACATTCCAGGCCTAATTAATGACAAATAAACTATGACGTATGGGTATAAATAAACAAATCTGGCTGTAATACAAAGACTCCTCCTACTGAAAGAAATAATGGAAATGAGCTACACCAAATAAGCTTCATGAAGAATAATATAAAAAGCTGAGTTTGCTAGATTTATTCCAGTTAATCCCTATTTCAGTATGCAGTCATCATCATAAACAATACGGTTTAAGTCATGTGGCCTGTTCCGTTCCACACGTTAATTGAACTGATCATGCCATCGTCTTCTTGGTCGGATTTCAGAATGTGTTTCTTTAAATTTTACAGTGATTTCGAGCACTGCAATGAAGTTCAGTCTTCGAGGGCATCAGAATTCCAACCGGTTCCATCCAGAAACGAATTTGATCCATCTGGACTACAAAACGTGTGTGCAACGCAAGTGACAGATGCATGAATTTGGAAGATCCCCTTTAAGCTAAAGGGAAAACAAACATCCCATCTCATCTAATCCAAAAATTATGATTAAAACCCGAATAAAGGTGTTAACATTTTAAACTAAGGCTGAATTCACCTTACAGGAAGTCTAAGGCTCGTAAATTACAGTATCTCTTCATATAAAAGAGCATGGCCCAACTTGAATGTTTACCAGACTTTTTACCATTTTATCACAGAACGTTATTTACGACACCAAACTTAACAAATGAATGTGGTATCTAGGGCAATGGTTGGCTCACGTCGTTATTCTGAGCTACCTTGATTTATGATCAAGTTTTGACGCGGAAGATAGATTCCAGGAAGGAGAGATGCAGAGGCAGAGAGGAAGGCAAAACTGAGCAGTAACTACTAGATCTAAAAAAGACTCCCCTGAGATGTAACACATCTTGCAACGATTATGCTCTGCTAAATTAGGCTGGAATAAATCTAAATCATTGTGGCCAAACTTAGTTCCCTCCCTCGCGCTCTATCGTTTGAAACCTATGATCTCCTTATGTCCCCACAAAAGACCTAAAAGTTTAAAGCTGATAGTTGGGTTTCCAGCCAGAATTTATGCCAACATTAGATACCTGCGTAGTAGGTAGAACATTATAGTGGACCTCCTTAGGCACAATAGGTCACGTCGCTGTTTGACATAAAATTAACTTAAGACGTGGAGATGTTAATTATGATTTTATGATAAGGGAGTGTAAAATCACAAGTTTGAAAAGAAACCTAAGGTCTCTATTTGAGCTGCGTTTGTGCTATAATAAATTCATACAAAAGAAATCTGTTTCACATTAACGCTCATTCTTTCATTCAAATTTCTTAAATATTGTATTAAAGAATTGATTGGTTTAGTGGAAACCATTTTGGACGAAAGTTGTTTACTTCTAAATGTAAACTCCAAACACATATTCATTATATACGTTGAACACTGCAACTAAAATTATTTGAATTTAACTATACATTAAGAGAGACAAAAATCCATATACCACCCTGAAGGCCAAGAAATGACAATAATGACGGTGAATATGGATTGGCCTATAAGCATTTATAAGTGAGTGAACTTGGAATAAAGAGATAGAAGATCGGTGAATTGGGAGCTTGCCCTATTTATGGAGTAATTATTCGGATCTTTATTTTCGTAATTTGGCATGTTCTTCCCATATTGTCCCCATATTAGCGCTAGGGACGTTAACCACAGCTGATAATGCGCTGCTGCCCAAACCAATATCTTAATGAAGAAAGTACTGTTCCAAACATAATTTCTTCTGTTTAATGTACCGCAAATTATGACGCTTGCTTCACGGATTTGGTGCTGGAAGATCGCCAAGTCTTGAATAACTCGAGTTAAACTGCGATGTACTAAATTAAAGTAATTAATCCCATAAAATATTCACATAATGCAAGGCATATAAGTTAGACTTTCCTGACGATTGCAAGAAATACGACGGTGTTTGGATCCAGTTCCTTGATGATAACGGAAATTACAAAATTGTTTCTTTTATTCTATTTCTCATTCTAATTCACACTACATGCCTGTCTAGCAGTACTATTTAATATACACATTTATTTTTTCATATTCGCACTTTTCTCTTCATCACAGTCTCCACATTCTCGTAAATAACTGTATAGTCAATATCCGTTTGAGCTTTTTAGCGCCGTCAACAGACTACTAGCCCTATTGCATGAAAGTTGACACGTCTATTGAATATGAAGTTTTGTGTTAACCATTTAGATTTTGTTAGTAGTTATTATAGTTGCAAATGATGGGTATAGCTGTAAATCCACACTTTTCCACTTCTGATGGTAGGTATTGAGAAAATTAGGAAAATCATTCTCGCAAGGGTAGGCATTTCGCACGTAAAATGCATATTACAAATGTAGGTTACACTGCCCAGAATTCGCTTTTTGTAATGCATCTCAAATTTTACTTCCTCTACTACGTATAGTAAAGTAGAGGAAGAATTTTATTCCACCCAAAAATTCGATGTCGAGATTTCACCGGAAATACATGTTTTGAGGCCCCCGGAATAAAAAAAAACATTTTTAGTAAAAGGTGTGTCTGTCAGTGTGGCGGTCAGTCTGTGGACAGCCTAACTAAAAAAGGAGAAGTCGGTTAAAAACCAAAGTTGGTATTAAGTTTAATGTCCTTCAAGGATGCGAAACGAAGATTTTGAAGAAAATTGCTACACCCTAAGCTACCCTTTACATGGAAAATTTGTGAAAATTTGGATATTCTTGAAAATGGCTCTATTTTTATTAAAATGCCATATGTTTGAGATATTTTTATGACAAATAAAATGCATATCTTTTTTGTGGACTGAACCATTTTGGAGATATGCCTTGTTGTGAGTTCTGGAGAACTTATACTTCTGTCAAATATAACATTGACATTAATTTTTTTTTATGTTAATCGTACAGATTGAACGGAATCGCAAAGCTTTAAAAGTTGAACTATCGCTCAAAGCCTACTGTATTCTTATACTCCCGTTGCTCCTGCAAGGAAATAAGCAAAGGGAGTAAGCAATAAAGTAATTTCTGCAAATGTTTATCTCAACTAACACGAAGAAGATACACGAATAAGAGCTTGTAAGAATGGTTAATACAAGAGTAGAGAAAGTCATGTGAGTGCAACACATATTTTTATAAAAAGTGATAAAGATTCTGTGATTAAAGTGAGACCGTTTCGGTTGTTTATACTGTTATTGTGTATTATCCCGGACTACACACGCTAGTTCAACGATCTCACATCTCACCTCTTCGCTGAGAGGCAGAACACGCCAGCGTGGCCTCTAACACTAGAGTTGCACCGCAGGGTTCTGCAAGGGTTTTACCACACGAGGACATATCTACCTATGTCGATGCCGGATGAAGTGGGCCACCTAGTATAGATGTTGTATCTCAAGTTCATAATGCAATTTTGTTGTTTCTAGTTTGTTAGATATAAAGCTCCCTTTGAATACACTTCAAATCTGCGTATTGCTGCCAACGTGAGGTGTGCGTCACCATTGACGTCCCCAACCTTCTTCTCCAATGAATCTCCTGCCAGTTGCTCCAGTATTGAACTAGGATATCTTTTCATCAGGGATGTGAGAATAAACAACACCAGTTAAGAAGGCTGATAAACGTAATAATGACAAATAATGATCTATTTGAAATGACTCGCCGACTGTTTGAGTTTGGACAATAAAACTGTTGCTGAATCTGCTCTCTCAAAATTTTAACTGTTGAACAATATAGTTCAACATGAAGGGAAATACACAAATTTTTTAAGTCCACGCTCTTTTATTAACTTAAGTCCTGCCTACTAAACGTCATTCCTCACCAAGTTAAGTTCCTAGTTTCACTGTCGGATCTTAAACCTGATTATCGCTATCTTAAAGATAACTTCTTCTTTGTGGCTGCTTAGTGCTAAGAATTTTATTTCCGTTCCTCTTTTCGGAATTTTCTGTTACATGCCTTAGTAATGTCACTGCATATCACTGAATTCCACAGATTTGACCCCTAAGATAATGGTTTTTTTATTAACTGAGTTCACTAGAACCCTAATTACCAGAACTGCACCAGCTTATATCCATTACCTTTGCCTCAACCCCAAAATGCATCACTCATGATTTTTTTCATGAGAAAATCTGGTACACTCTTGTAACATTATACATTGATCTTTAACGTGTGGAAACTATTTTTTGCAATTATTTATGCATCTCGTCATAATTTTTCGAGAAATTATTAATGTTACCCATTAGTAATTTCGGTATCGGTGGTGATGGTGGTGGTGGTGGTGGCGGCGGTGTCGGTGGCGGTGGCGGTGGCGGTGGCGGTGGCGGCGGCTGCGGCGGTGTTGGTGGTGCGCAATTGATAATTTAGCCAGTCATATTATAACAAAATTAAAATGGGCTTGTGTTTAGCAGATTCATTTCTTAAATCAATTATCTCACAAGAGGAATATAACGCTAAAAATGTAAGCCTTACAATGCATAGAAGTGTCCTCATATTACATGCTGAGAAATCATACTCTGTATTTCACTCGTGGATTTTTCCAGGTTACTAATTTTGGCTTCTTTATTCACTTTATTCATTATCTATTCTATATTATAAAATGGGAAGCATGCCTGATTTGAAACCTCACCTCCACTTTGTGTATGGGTACTAGTACTAATAAAGAATTCTTATAAATTGTAATGTGACGCAATTCGTCTTCCTGGAAGACTCTATGGCCCACCCAAGAAGATGTACCCTCAATCTTGTTTTACAACATGGCCACGTGCAGAGGTCTGTACGTGGATAAGAAGCGCATGTCCTCTGGAAATAATTTCACTCTAGAGCTGTCGCATACATCTGGGAAGAAACATCTTGTGGAATCCGATATCCATATTTGGAATTCTAGAGACCTTCTCAAAGAGACAAAAATTCACTTCCCAAGTAAACATTGTATATTCCAGAAACGACCCACCCATTTGCATCACCACAAGTTACTCTGATCGCATGCCAACCATCTTGGCAGGATCGCCAGGCTGTGGAGTTTTACTCGTCGGGGTTCGTATGCACACAATCAACTTTCAGTACCTGACCTTTCGCGTGCTAGGTAAAATCTGGTGTGCCCTATCTTTTCATTGATGGCATATTGAGATTACAAGTACATCCAAATTGTTTCCGTACAGGATTGATCTCCCGCTGTCGAAGCACGTGCGGATAGTGACTGCTTTGCTAACCCAGGTGTCGAGATAAAGAATCTCTAACATATTAGGGACCCACACGCTAGCTCGCTGCTCGCCCGGGTTCCAGCACGCCCGTAGAGCGCTCTCATTCAATTGCTTTCTCCCAGGGGTCTGGCATACAATAGCCTGAACTGTCTCTGTGTGGAGTCCCCTTCGTAGCTACTCTACCTATATGTCTATATATACAGACGTTGAATTATTGTGATACTGCTACTTCGTGCATTGCCCAGAAGATTTCAACTTAGGGCTGTTATTCGTGCTGATATTTTCTCCAACAATGAAGTGTACCTTAAGAAGCTGCACGTATTTCCAATTCGAATGATGGCGCTTTGGTTTATATCTCTACAGTTTAGTAATTTGTGCGTATATTTTACTAGCTGAAAATTGTAAGTTTCATACAACCAACGAGCATACATACATACCGAATCCCTAAACAGGCTTTACGGCCGTATGGACGGGAGATCCGTTGTTCAAATTCCGCCAGGTCCGACCTCCATGAATGAGGTACCTTCCAGACGAGTGCTGGGAAGGATTTCCATATCCTTCGAAATTTCTGTACCTCCAATTCGTTACATTAATCATTTCATTTCACCCCTCATCGTATTAGGTCTCTTTCAGAGTTGGAAGCGTCGGTGAGCGTCGCGGTAGCAGCACGGCAGGGGGAAAGAATACGCTCTGGAAATCTTGACCCCCATATAGAACGGCAAGCCTATTCGTTTTCGGGTCCTCCATGGGATGTACAACCTCGAGGGAGGGAGGGGAGGCAGATTCCAACTCCCGAGCTCTCCTTGGGAATATGAACCCGAAGGGGTGGGAGAGGAACCAGGCCGAGCCAGCCTCTAACGGGGTGCGTCTAACAGGGAAAATGTATTGACTCTGCCACCTGCTCTGTCGTGGCAACATTTTGGTCGCCCTTAGGATCCATTTACCTCATCCATCCTCCCGGGGGTGTCCCGTCAGGGACATAGGCACAAAAGATCGCCTTTCGGTCGAGGTGCTAAGTCCACCTTCGTAGGTTGTCGTAGAGTCATGTGCTAAACTTAGTCCTTGAATGATTTCCCATTGCAATCGTCATTTATTTTCATTGTAGCATAAATGTTCACCGCCTGTGGTCCCGTATACAGTAAGAATGGGCGGTAAACAACGAAAATGGTAAAATCATTATTTTCTAATATATTTGTGCTCTTCGTAATCGACAGTACAGGACAAAACATGCGTTTCTCAATTTTCTAGCGTGGTAAAATATACATAATGCATGCGATTAGGGTCCTAATACCGGAGCCTGTATTATAAATATCCCATTAGTGCTATTTGCTATTCCCTTTTTCATTACTCTTAGGAACACCAATAATAAAGAGACAATGGATGCTGAATTTAAGCCGATTAGCAATTACGCCTGTGCATCTGTAATCAGATCCTTGCAGTAGCTTTCAGGCTTTAGCCATCGCGTTAGAGATACTCCCTGGTGTTCTACTCCTCGCAGATGTGTGTATGAATAATACAGCATATTCCTGTTACATCGAACCGGCTACACACTTCGTTATGAGCCTGTAACTTTGGGTATGCTAGGAAAGTAGCACACAATTACCTACGGAATAGTCGTAACATGTGTTGTAGTTTAATTTCTTGTTCACGCAAAGACAGTTTAACCTGAGGACGTTAAAACTTCAAGTCATAAGTGACTTATGGTTCAGCATCGCATTCATATTGTAACCAAAGCGGATATCAGTTATTCTTCGACACACTTTAAGTATCACTTAGACAGAAACAAACACAGCTGGTCCATCGAATCACATTGATTCGCCATTCATAACAGAACCGCACTTGACACTGCCCAATGAACCCAACGGAACTCTACCTCAACTCAACTGTGAACTATTGACTGTCTAATGTCCGCCCCAAGCACTGGTCAACTTCTTATATAGGCCTCGAATACAAAGTGGACGTGCTGGAAAAGGAACCTCCTCGGAACGGCCAAAACGAACTTTATGGAGTGGAGAAACAAGACAATTACTATTGTTCTGCATGGGCTATTGTTCCGAGGGAAATCGGCCATTAGACATATCTATGTCCAGGTAGCTGATAGGCGGTTCGCACCATGTTGCTAATTATTTGATTTACTTTAGTCATCATTTTGAAATCGCTTGCCTCTGGAGCAGAGGAGCCAGGTTCCATCCCCGGAACCGTCTTGGGGATTATTCCCCCACTGGGAGAGGCCTCGGGGCGCTGAGCAAGTCCCACCCTCCAGTTCTGCATTCCACTCATGATACCTGTAGTGGGCAGAGGTGCGGGACGCAGCGGCCGGGCGGTAAACCTTGGCCCGTGGAGGGTTGTTGCAGTAGGGGT
This sequence comes from Tenodera sinensis, assembly GCA_030765045.1. NCBI lineage: Eukaryota > Metazoa > Arthropoda > Insecta > Mantodea > Mantidae > Tenodera > Tenodera sinensis. The sequence continues at coordinate 71,155,272 of CM060964.1, read as the reverse complement.
TATTTATTATCGTTTCGAAATATAGAGGACACAGCTTATTGTGATACCCCAAAAACAAGAGTGGCGTTTTTTCCCCATTATGGCGCGGTCTACTTATATTTGGTGATATTCCATCTGTTAGGTTGCATTAGTGCCACCAACTGTTCGTAACATATAACCATGGTAAAGCTAGTTGGTGTTACGGCATCCGTTATGTTTCAACAGAAGCCCTTGATTTTGGACCCATTGCAGAGAAGCCAACCGATAAATTTTAAAACAAGATTCTGCTTAGACACCATGTTAATTAATCAATTTATTAATCTGTGGGCACCATTTTATTGCTCGTGTTTGGGTGATTTTGTCTGTTACTGTTATTTATGTGTTCGCAATACATGGTGCATTAAATATATATTACGATAATTAGCGTTCGGAAATGGCTTTATCCAAAAGTATTATTGCAGAACAAGATTTGCCGAAGGTGAGTGGGTTCATGTGTTGTGTGGTAACGATATTCAAGCATTATTATCGTTTGAAAGCATGTTACTTTAACTCTGTGATATTTGAGGTTAGAAATAATGCTCTTATCATCTACGTTGGCAGTACTGCTTTTTGACATAATTACGTCTGCAGTTTAGTGTAATGTCGACCATATTGAATTCTTGGGAACTGCCAATAAAATTTCAATTTTTGGAAACTGGCAAGAAAAAGATTTGACGATATAGAAATACCAAACATATTTAGTGAGATAGCTGAAAAGAGATTCTTAACTTTTTATGTACAAATGAAAAATTCATGGGGTAGGGAAAAGCATATAGACGTGAAAGATAAAGAGGAGCGAGAAGGCATTGCATGGATGAAAGCAGGAGTATGGAGATTAAAGGGTCTAAGGAAGGGCATTCCACAAAACCAATGTCCTATATGTGGTGAAAATGAAGACATAGAACGTATAATATTTAAATGTATTGGGACTGAAGGGTGGAGAAAAGAATATATTAATAAGAAATGGTTGAATATGAATAGAAATAGATCTATAGTTGAAATGCTTTATAAAGACAGTAAGATGGTAGGAAGATTTTTATATAATGTGAAAAATAAATGGATTTGGACAGTAAATAGAGTTGAATAATAAGATATAAGTGCTGGAATAAGTTAGAATTAAGGAATTATTGTAGATTATGAATATGACTGGCAATGAGCCAGGGCTGAACGCCGGTCATATTCACATGTATATAGCTTAGCAATAAATAAATAAATTTTAGAAATTGTTTAGCATATAAAATACTGCCTATGATGCAACTTTAAAGTTATTAGAGTTTAACTTGTACAACATTTTCGCCAAAATATTGTAACTAGAAATTGATATCTATATAAGGGAAATGTATTACGTCACCAAGCTCACCCATTTTGATATGAGTACATCATTCAAAAGCCGAAATTCACAATTGAACAAGAACTACTTCTTTAAAAGAAGTTAATTTAAAATTATCCGTCTTAACATAATCATCATCTACCTAAATAATGAACATTTTTTCTGAACTGACTGACTGTCTGACTTATGTCAAGGTAGGCCAAACAAATTGTAAATATTAGAAAAGCAACTCTTTGTTTTCGCATCGAGAATTTATTCGAGATGGGACTGTACATGCAGGAAATGGCTTGATTTCGGGCCCTTTCAGAGCCTGTGTTACGAGCTGTCTGCGAAATCCCAGCTGTATATGACGAGAATGGAGTCATCTTACAAGGGAACAACCCCAACGAGGAATGTTCGATTTTTGTTGAAAACTGATGTAAGTGATATTTTCATTCTGATAAGGAGCATGGTGATAGTCATTTCACAAGATCTTTCACCTCTTACGAGATATCCTGACTTAAATCTGGAATCTCATTTCCACTTGCTTCGAAATACCCTTGTTATTTGTACATATGAGGAATCATGAAATCTCTCATACAATATCAGAATGATGTGTTGCATTTGCATGACTCTGTCTACCGACTACCGCTTATCCTTGTACAGCCTACGAAAGCGTGTTTGACAACCTGCTTCACTTTACTCAAGATAAATCATTGGAGAAATAATTTCATTATGCTCATTGAGCAAAGGAGCCGATAATTACAACTGGTTACTATACATTTGCCTAGAAATAACTGCTTGCCTAAAATAACTGTAAATTAAGGACGACTTTAGCGGCCAGTCAAGGATATCATTAAATTAAAACTCCTTTATGTAAACATCCATGAAAACCTTAATCTATTTACCTGTCTGTGCTCTTATTGACGAAGTTTACGCCAGTGTTTTTATTTCCTTGAGCAGAAAGGACATTGCAAGTTTTACACAAAAGAAATAAAAAGATGGATTGGGCTAAACAGAAATGGACTGGGTAGTTGAAGAGTGACATAAGGTATTTATATCCTTGTCCGTTTATTATTGTTCATTAGAAAACGAAGGGGCTGGTTTTATTTGATATTCATTCGTTATGTTTTGAAAACTAATTTTACAGAGAACCCCTGTGAAATTTAAGGCAAGGTTTAAGTTGCACATAATAAAAAGAGAATAATCCTTTCCCCCTGCCGAGTGTAGTTGCTCTTAAAGCGGTATTACGTACATATAACAGCTCTAAAATATAGAGCAATAAATGACACGAAAACAGAAAGGATGTGTCACTTAAACAACTTCTACTTTTGCTGAAATTATATGGGAGCACTTAAGTAAGTAACCATGTTAGAAAAGAAAATAGGCTTTTTTTACATGCAATGCTTCATGTTAACACTCCAGATTTGTTTCTCACTGTTTTCATCCAACGTTGAATAACTTATTTATTATCATGAAATATTATGTTCTATTCTTTGTTATGGGATGGTACTGGAAGTTCGGAATAAGCCCAGTTCCAATAGGTAGATACATGAGCGTCGGCAGACTCTTTTCCAGGGAGAAGCCACATTTAGGAAGTTTGCAATCATATAATATTAATTCATTATTTTACTGTCAAAATTTATAATATTTGTTGCAGACAACCGTATTAATTTGTGCTACATTAAAATTGTTCTTTACATCAAAATTAAAATAATAGTTTAATAGTCAGTAATAGTTTGTACATTAAGTTCACCAACTTCCAAGGGGGGAGGGGGCTCCCCCTTGCCCTCCTTTCGCGACACCCATGGGTAGATACATAAGCCTAAGCCATTTCAACTAAATATGTTCTGACCCTTTGCTTTACAACATAGTGCAATGTGTAGATGAAAACAGAAACAAACGATAGTCTGTGCTTCCCCATACACGCTGTAAGACTACCATTCTACCCCTTTTAATTGTGTAAAAGATCAGGTAGACACCTTCGCTAGAATGTGCCGGCCTTACTATGAGCAAATGTTTTCTATCAGAGCACAACGGAGTAACTGCTAATAAAGTATGTGAAATATTACGCTTCACACACCCACCCACAAGAACGCAGAAAAATTAGTAATATAATTATATGTTAATAAATACTCTCCTTCATTGCAACGCGATCTGTGAAGCACTGTTTGTCAATAATGTTTTAATTTAAGTGGTGTATGCTGAATCTCTCGGTCATTACCGGAACTCGGGCAAGCTTGTTACTCTTTCTCTACACGGTTCTCGTAAATAGTAACACATGTGTGAACCAACAGCAAAAAGCGAGCTGAGTTAGATCCAGCAATTGTGAAAACCACACTATTTTGTCAACTCGACCTCGAAGCTTAACTTTAGACAGTCATCCCGCAAAGATTAATTATCTCAATGGAAACTTTTATATTATCGAAGTGAAGAATTTAAGAGCACTATTTAGAACTCTATACACATACATAATTGTTCAATTCTAAAGTTCGCAATGAGAAATTTTTAATCTCCTGTATATACTTTGCTACTTTGCTGTACAATAAGCGAGATGAATATAATCCAGTATACGTTCATTTAACTTCATTTTCACTAAAACAATCCAGTGCTGAAGAAACCTAGACATTGCAGTTGGTTTTCGTTGTTTCGTAGACATGATTTTTCTGTGTCAACTAAAATTTGAATAGTTTTCCACGATACAAAAGGAGGAGAGACACGTTTTAATCTGTGCTTTCATGAAGTGCTGTTGGCACAAAGCTTCCTGTTAGAGGGAATGAAATTATAACATCTACTGCGACGTCCATCATTCTCTTTTTCAACATAAAGGGGAAAAATTGTACCCTCTTTCATGCTGAGGACAATATCTCATTTCAAAGTAGCCATACTTTCTGTGGACTTTTATCCATAAAGCAACTAAGTGACAAAAGTTTCAACGGATAGTCCATAATACTGTATTTTTATTTCATTTTTGAACTTTTGCACTGGCGTCATAGCTTCCTTCTTGTTCTACTGCTGAGCCATTTATTATGTTCATTGTAAAACTGCAGTTTAACGCGCTGTTCCCATTAAGCGAAAATAAAATGCACCTTTTTGGTTTTGTGTCTTCACATATAACTATGTACCTTGAGCAAAACAGAAACATGGGAATCACTGTATTTATTTATGTCAATCAAATGAAATTCAAGCATGACAGGGCATTGAACCCAGGTACAATTCCTGTAGTATCCTATTTACATTTTAAAGACAAGTTTCTAAAATCTATTCTCTACTGTAGGTAACTGTTCTATTTTTACTGCCAATATCTACTTGCTCTTAATAATATAGTCCCTAGGGTGTCTCCTCTATGCAGAGGTTACCTTGAGCGCCCGACCGCTGCGTCCTCCAGTACGCCGACTCCCCCGGCCACAAGGCGACTACTTAAACCTTTCGGGATGCTACTTTTCTATCAGGATAGCTTCTCAGCGACCTAGCGAGGCTGAGTGCACCCCGTACCAGACCTCCCAGCGGGGGAGCAATCGCATGTCGGTACCGGGGATCGAAACCGGGTCCCCCGCGCAAGAGGCAGGCGCGCTACCAACTGAGCTACAGAGGTGGTAACTTGCTTTTTAATTTATCTAAAAACTGATCTTATTTCTTACTGTCTTTACTGAACAGACCACTTATGTCACATTTTATGCTGACTTTATACCATTTTTTAGATAAAAATACTTTTCTCCATATGTCTGTTCCTTTACAGTCAAACATGTCGAGTATCCTCCTTATCGTCATATAACCTATATTTGTCTTGGGTTATGTTATTTCCAAATCCTTTGAATCTCCAAACACTATTTCTTAACCATGCAATGTCCTCTTGTTACTCTTTATTTACCGGATATATACGTTAAGGCTATGAGGATATTATAATTGGTAATTGGTAACGGAGGACAGATAATGCGCAACATTACGCCAAAGTTTGCTTTATTTGCGAACTTATAATTTGAGTTATTCAGAAAAGAATGTTTTATGCTTGGTTAGCACTTTTTAAGTAAGAGTGGTACAGAAGATATGACGAGGAGTGGGCTAGTCTCGTGAAAACGAATACTATATCGGAACCGAGTTCCAACGCTTTCTGCAACACCAGTGACCTCACAATATCTAGGCCTATAGGCCGCGCATTGAGGTGTGAAGCAAAGTGCATTGTCTATATGCCTGGTGTATTTCATTTACTACCATGCAAAAAAAAAAAAAAAAAAAAAAAAAAAAAAAAAAAAAAAAATCAAGTACTGTACTATGTGATTGATTTGTGAGTAAACTGTTAGACGAAGAGTAAGCACGAAGAGCACTCGCCTACCACCTAGGCGGCCCGGGTTCGATCCCAGTGACCCGCATGTGGTATTCACGCTGGGCGAAGCGGCGTCAGGGCGGGTTTTCTCCGGGTGCTTCGGGTTGCCCCGCCACTCATTCCACCAATCGCTTCATTATCACCTTTCCAATAAAGGATTTCGCCTGCATTTCATGTCATCCTCTTCCTCACTATCATACCTAGTGCTTGGCGGACCACCCGTTTCCAGGTCTTACACTGAGCGGTCCAGAGGTTCCTGTGCTCCCGACAGGCGTCTGACCCTAGGCACTGGCTTGTAAGTCCTAGGGGGTGTAAGCCCTTCATAAGAGAAGGGTAATCAGGAAAAGAAGAAGATATTCATAAAATGGTTACAACAAAGCTTACGCCATTACTTTAAAATACTCTCAGAACCAACCAAATTTAGATCTTGAACTTCCAACGAACAGTTTATGAAGCTCCTTTCCTCTATGAATTAATTATGTTTAACATTATTCAGCCTTCTGCACCCACGTTGTACCTTCGCGAAATGTACAATGATACTCTTTGTGAAAGCGTTTATAAACATGTGTCGGTTAAAAAGTACGTTTTTTAAAGAGTTTATCATGGAGAACATAAAAAGCGTTTGTGGATAGAGAAATTAAAGCATATTTAAAACAACACATTCTTTATGAAATGACATCTCTTCGATCATCTTTGATTGTATAAATCCTTAGTATCTCTCCAAATAATATAGATTTAGGAGACCCATATTTGTATTGGCCTTCAGTATATTTCGCACTTCAGTATTGCGCTATAATTAATATTTCTCCACAATTATTACTTTTATGGTTTCTTACAGCAAGCATAGTTTTTGGAACAATTGCCGCACATAGAACATATTTTGTTGTTAGGATATATTACGCTTTCCTGTATGGATGTGTCGAGAGTATTTAAGCTGTCTGTATTTGTTTTACAGAGCATGTTTACCCCTAGCAATTAAAAGATTCCAGTAACCAAATCAGTTGAATTAATTTTTAGGATTGGCAAACTGGTGAAAATAGATATTTTTTATTTTCCCGGGATTAAAATCACAAACAAAAAAAAAAAACCAGTAAAAAAGCGGCATCTTGTACAATGACTTTTACAAATAACTGGTTATTTGTAAGGACATTGGTTGAAGGACATTCGCCTAGAACTAAAGAGCAGCCTATAATACTTGTTTGTCTCCTGAGTCAAATGCCCTATCGTCTGCATAAAGTATTAGTGTTGCTGAGCTTTCCTTAATAATCTTTGAGGTGTCTGCTGCCATATTATTGACAGGATCGGGCTAATTGAGTCTGTTTGTAGTACGCTATTTGTCTTACATGATACAGCATGATAGAAGTACTGTAATACTGTTGTAAACTGGGCATGTGCCACCAAAACGACCTGTAGCAGCGTTGTACTTCTCGATTCCGGACCCATCTTTCTGAGTTATACCTATACGAAATGTTTCATCGGACAGATCTTTTAACAACCATTACACATAATGTAGGTATACCACCTCTTCTATACCACCTTCATTTCAGACCTATAATTCACTCTCTTGGACAGTGCACTACCAACAAAGCATAAAAATACCTTCATTTACGGCAGTGCTGAAGGAACCATGAAGTACCGACCATCCCTAAAATGCAAGGCCGCAGGTTCAAACTCGGTCTTGACAGTGTGGTTAAAAGTAACAGATCCATGTAAGTAGAGTTACTGTAATGCAAAGGAACCCTACGGGACAACATTTTGGCACACCAGTGGCACTGACATGATCCTGGTAATTGACTGCGTCATTCACAAACAAAATATTTTTAAATCCTAAAATATTGTTTTCTCCGATTGTTTAATTTACCCAAGTCAGCTTGTTGAAATGCGTGTTTTCGTGTTATCAGGAAGATAAACTCTATTTTTGTTGTCCTTTCCACTTTGTTCCAAGATTCCGCATGGAAGCACAAGCAGGTTTCTTGACATTAGCCAAACAAAGAATACGGTGTCACTGAGAGGTAAATACAATAAGGACAAACATTATCTGAAAATATATAAAGAGCGACATTTTATTACACGGGCCCAAGCATCAAGTCCTCGTCTATTTGCATCCTTCGGAACGTAATTTAATTTTTTCATTATAGACGCTCTTCCGTGAAATGCTTCTCTTTGAGAGGAAAGAAGTCTTTTTCATGCTGTTTCTCTGTGTTTAAACGTGGGATTTCTGCAACAACTTCAACAGTGTCGTCTTCTGCTTCTTCAACACTCTAGTGCCCTGTTAAGGGTTTTAATCTAAACTTACAGTGTGCGTATGTATATCATACAGTTCACCGTCTAAATTCTGAATTAGTCCTGTCAAAGTAGCACCTAATTTGTTGAAGATCTAAAGGGTTCCAAGAGCAAAGACATAGAATATAACAGATGCTAAATGTTTAAAGTATTTTTTATGTGGAACAAAATTTCAAATTTTTGGAAGTGCTGAAAAGGTTTTGAACTATGGGTGCCCCTAATATCTGTAATTTCACATTTCAGTGGCACAAACAACAGGAAATCGAGAATAAATAAATAAAAATCCCTCAAGTAACTGGACACATTTCTTAGTAGAAGTATTAACTTCAAGGGCAGTCACTCAAATACTATAGGATTTATTATATGGCTTGGGAAGTGAAATGAAACTAGACTATACATCTGGCAGAAAATTACACGTTGTTGCTACCTTGTTGTTTTATCAATTTCAGCTATCTTCAATTCCATGAAAAATATTACATTTCAAGTCAATTTTTCTCAACCCTTTGCAGAATTTGTCACTATTACGGGCATCATATTTTAAAATGTATATGTTTCTAACTCTCAGGATAGCATCAGATATTACCGGCTTGAAGATTGTCATACAATTATGAAGATATTAACCCTCGCATTACCAAGGGGATGGGGTACTTTATGCCCACTTTCTGTAATTTTTTAAAATCAGCCCTTTAATTTTTCGATTAAAGACATGCAGTTCATAGTTATTGTCAATCACTGTTTCTACTAGTCAATTGCGTAATTTATCAGCTTTCACTTTTGATGTTTTTGAGAATAACTAAAATTTGAAGGTGGTCATAAAGTACTGCCTCATCTGTATAGTGTGATTCATGTAAAAAGTAAGAAAGAAATAGTTAAATATTGTTAAAAATTACCTTTACAAACATGAAAAAATATAATACCTAATAAAAAAAATTGCTGTGACATTTTGTTACCAGTAGTGGTTACAAAGTACCCCCCTTGGTATCTAAGTTCTGGAAGAATACTTGGTAATGCTAGGGTTAAGTGTGGCTGACACAAAATTTAATGGCCAGTGGCTCAACACAACATCTAGTCAGAGGCACACCACGCTTGAGGTGCTGTAAAGTTAAACACACTGTGAAATCACGCTGTAAAACCGGTGACAAAAATAAATGACAGTTTCATGAGCTATCACTAGGTTTTCCTCAAAGCTTCTGGCCGTCTTAATTCGACAGAGTTAAGATGACTGAAAAAATGGCGGTGGTAAGTTTTTATGGTTGGTTAATATAACACGTGACAGCTACTCTGAGTGGGCTTTCAATCCTTCAAATGTTTAAGCTGTTAATGATGGATGGTCCCCAGTTCCTTTTAATAAGATTGCAACAAAGGGTGCAGAAAAATAGAAACCTATGGAATCATAAAATAAAATATTATGTTTGGCTACACTTTACCTCAGTATTTTATGTAATTTTCTGTAGACTGTGCTGCGGCCAATTTGAAATATATGCACTCTGTTTTCCAACAATGAATAATGGCTGATCGCACTGGCAATGATCTAAAACGCTGTGTTTGCCAATTAATTCCTGTTCACATGTGTAAAACTGACTTCGTATTTCATTGCTAATTATTTTTAATACCTGATCCTAGAAAGGCTACTACTCTTTCATACCTATTTTATGTGTTATAGGTATATATAATTCTCAATGTGTGTTGCCTAAGTTGAAGTTAACAGAAATATATGGTAAAATGTATCCTGCGTAGAAAGTATATGGAAACATATGCGGCATAGGATACATTTTCATGCGTTATGGGATACTGGTGAGAATAATACATCCAAAACTACTGCAGTCGTTATTGGGTACAGCTGGAAATTCCCATAAAAGCTTCTGTTAACGGTCAGTCATCAGTAACAAGACTAAAACATGAAGAGGGGAAGAAGAATTAAAACTCCAGCCTTATTTTTTCCATAACGCACTAACTTTTTCAGATTTCTGTCAGTCATAAGAAGCAACTGGGAATTTAGTATGCAGAAAAATCGTGTTTTGAACTAGGGAATATAAATGCAGGAATGACATACAACTAAGACAAAGGAACAACACCTGTACAATTATTTCAATATAATTTAAATTGTAGAAACCTTAAATTTCCAAGCGTTGCTGAAATTTCTTCGCATTTGTAGGTTATACAACGAAAGGACATCTCACATACGACCAGCTACTATTACAGCTACAACAGAAGGCTATAGGCCACAGGAAGTGAGGCCGCAGAGACGTGCGAACAAAATTGTTTCAAACATATGGAATATGTGGAAACATCTAGCTTCTTGACGAATTGATATAAATGGCTTATTATTCAAGTGTCACATAAAAATTGTGTGAACAATGCTGTAATACCTTTTTTATCTTAATTCGAATGAATTTAGTCACAATTCATTGTTAACGTAATGTTGACAAATCTCTTAGAAATTAAAGTTTGCCTTATATTTTAACCTTAAGTTGTGATTAAATTCATTCAAATTAAGGTAGAAATACACCACAGCATTTTCCATACAATGTTTGCGCGACAGATAGTTAAAAAATACACAATTTATATCCATTCGTTAAGCCACTAGAGGCTTGAAATATTTTGCACAAGTGCTCTTTTTTTAACGAGAAACGGTTCTTTATTGACAATCACTGTATTTGATATATTTCTTGCACTCGGTATAAAAATAAACCACAGTGCGTAGGGAAGGTCATGCGAATGTAATGCATCACTGTTGTTTTTCTCGAAAGTTTGTTAAATTTTAGTTCTATGTGATGAATACACTTTAAGGAAGAGGCTATAAAACCACTGATACCTACTCTTGAAAACGTATACCATAGTTTCTCATCTGATATCCTAACAATGCAGTGGCTTTAAGATGGTTAGTTGACTTTCCAAAACTCGTTTCGGTGGTAGTGATATCGGGCAGTCGATGTGACACCCACACATGGAAATGTTGCTGATAGATAGCGACCCCTGCGGGACAGGACCGGCTCATTGGTTGGTTTCTCTTTAATTAACCTACGGTCTACCAGATACTTATACCCAGTGATTCCTCATCATCCCACACCACTCTATTCTAATCATCGCCCATACCGAAGTAAACAATAGCAAATCCCAAACCTTGCTCTAAATGCATGCACATTTTTAGACAGTCAATTTGTAAATTTACAGTTTTCGTGGGTTATCTGGATGTGTAGCTCAAATCGATTTAATTAACGTACGTCATCATTAGCAACAGCATGTACATATTAGCTGTAGGCTGCATATAGCGTGTTGAAAAAAAATATTTGAGGGCTCTTTGAGTGGAGCAAATATTCTGTCAGCATTCATTATCAAGTGCGGTTCACGTGGATCAATATTGTTGAGTGTGCCTTCTGCCTTTTTGCTCTGCATCTGTGTTAATATATATCAAAGGATTATAGCTCTATAAGACTACGATACGGTTAACGCTGCAGAAGTACTCATAGATCATGTACTATAGACATCCCTTTGCAATATCTTTGAATTTAATTTTACATTTATAGCGCTGTTGGGGTATAACTGGTGATATTTGTATTGGGAATTTATGACTGGGTACCGAGCAATATTACATCAATATTAGCTTCATTTGCGAAATTATAATTTTACTTATTAAGAGTAGTATGTTTTCAGCTTGATTAGTAGCTCCAAGTAGGGTGCCACAGAGAACATGACGCAGATTGGGCGGAATGAATGCTGTGACATTGTAAGAAATGATGTATTGAATCGAGTTCAAATGCTTTCTGCAATACCAATAACCTCATATTATCAGCGCAGTGTGTCGCGCATTAAGGTGTGAAGTAAAACGGACAGTCTAACTCACAGGCGTTGTTCATTTTGCAGCGCAGTTACGACCAACCAAAGCATTATGCGGCTGATGTGATTGATCTGTGCTAAAACTGTTAGATAAAGATTAAATACAACTAACACCCCAAAGTGGATAGATGTTAAGGTGTCATGTACCAAAATAGCTGCACTTATACCCCAAACACATTGTATGCTAATCAGAAACGTTATATATGTACCTCTATATCATAAGGCAATTAGATTAAGTTCAAACGGAATCCAACCTTTTTCTTACAATGGCGAGTTTATTTTTAAAATGTAATGTAACCGGTATATAAGAGGGAACAACTGTGTCAGTACTGCCAAGCCGAACTCGCATTTTAAACACTATTCTCTGCCCTGGTTTAGAATAGGTCCTCACATAAACACTGCTGGTAGTATCGCTGCCATTCACTGTTCTCAGCTGCAACAGGAAAACCATCGTGCTCTGGTGTTTACGTTTCACTCAAGGTTATAGTAACAGCCTGCTTTCACAGCAATTCTCGGTTCATAATCAATAAGTAAATTAAATTAAATAACTCAGGAAATGGGTGAAGGAGGTTTATGAGACATATTTTGTGTGTATAAACGTACGTTTGAGTTGTGAGGTAGAGGCGCGACACCCAAATTGTGATCAGAAGTAATTGCATCCCTTAAAGGGTCCAGATTTATAATTTAAAACACCTATCCCCCTTTAAAGTCAATGGCACTTCCAACAAATTCATCTACTAGTTCTAAAGCACTACAGGGCTTTCCCTTTTCTTTTTCAGTTTTTGCAGTTTCCTTTTGTTTCACTTCCGTTGTCACATTGAAAATAGTGTTTACCGATACACCAGTTGCTTTGGACGTCAATTTGATTATATTTTTCACCGCCAGGGTATCAATTTGTTGAAAGCAAAAGTTGCACATATTTAATATACTTGCCTTTTAGACCACTTTTTAGAGAGTTTACGCGTTTGCGTTTCTCTCCACCACTGTGAGGAACCGAGCGGTCACCAAAATATTACTTCACTGCAATAAATAACGCGATTGAGGAAGTATTAACTACCATATGATAATAAATATTTAAGCAATGCTTTGCAATTTTAATTGTTTTGCTTGTTCACTCCATTCATAATTCGAATGTATGAAATAAGCGATAATATACGCAATATACCGACGAACAGTTGTGCTGCGGCGTAATGTTGACATCCGGACACATTCTAAAGCCGACTCGAGTATAGTAACCAATACGTTATATATAGGAAATAAACTAAAATGAAAAAAAAAAAAAAAAAAAAAAAAAAAGAGAGAGAGAGAGAGAGAGAGAAATTCAGGTGTAAACGATTATAAGGAATGTGGGTTGTTACCTTATGTACAAAATCTAATGTTTTACATCCACATGACTTTCTGTATCCTCTGTCGTTTATTAGTAAGTGTACAAAAGGTTTTACGAGTTTATTTGTCCACATAGTTTATTTTGATATAAACCCTTATGGAGATGACTATACTACACGTTTCGTTATAGTTTAAAAGGGAATAGTCATAGTCAAAAAATTAAGTGAAGGACGTTTCGTACTGGTTTCATACAACGTTCACAGAAAATTAAATATCGACTTTAAAATAATAACGAATATTGAATCCCTTGCGGTACCGAATGATCCTAAATGCTAAGGGATTACAATATAAATCACTCGAAATATTAAAATAGCCTCAAAAGTGTAGTAGTTTCTCCACATCTATATTATTTAAGTATGTTTTCCTTTCACGCCTTAGGAGTTACATATACGCAGACAATATTCTCAATTTGCGTCTGTAACAATGTGTGCGTATAAAAATTAATTTCAGCTATTTTGCGGTTTCTAGTGTTCTGATATTCCGTACTTATTTTAGGAGGACAAATAGGGGCTATAAATCTGATGACTTTCTAGCACAGTTAGCAATTATTGGTCCAGTAAGTGAAGTAGGACTATTTGAAACTGGTGTAGTTAGCCTGACGTGTTCACCGCCAGTCATATTCCGGCTAATCAAACTCATCTCTCTGTAACATTAAACGCAATGATGGTGGTAAGGCGTTAACAGAAATGTCAAATTCAAGCTTGTACACCCTCCATTACGGCGAAACAAATTCCGCTTTTGCCGTGCGGAACACATTGAGTGGAATGGAGTGAAACAGAATCCATAGAGCTATAGAGGTGTGATACGCGTGATTGAGACTCTTATCGGTAAACCTCCTCATTGACTCGTGTGTGCTCTACGTGCAAATGAATTTGCCTTTGCACCACTCCTAACAAAGCCTCCACGACAAAAAGAGAAGAGAAGAGTTTTATAATCCGCCCAACGTTTAGCTATCTGCGAACAGATTCAAAACAAAGCACCCATTGACTTATTGAACCAACAGAGAAAGAAATAGCAAAGGCTCCTGACACAAAATGCTTGGTGTTAACAGAAGCGTAAAGTTTCGCTCCCATTTATGATTCTGTGGCAGTGATACGAGCGTTTAAACTTCAGGGATGGATATTTGGCCTGTGAAAAACGTAGGCCAATAGGCAAGGCTTGTTATTAAGCCACATTGAGGAGCAGACGAATCTATGGACCGAACAGAGTCAATACCTGGAAGCGCATGGTCAGCTCATTACCAGGCATGAAAGTGAGGAAGAGGATGATATGAAATTCATACGAAATGGACGAATGGAAAGGTTATGATGGAGCACTGGTCGAGTGAGTGGTAGGGTAAACCGGAGAGCCTGGAGAAAGCCCGCCCAGACGCCGCTTCGTGTACTACAATTACCACAGTGGGTCCTTGGGATCGAACCCGCGCCGCATTTGTGATAGTGGAACGGTCTAACCACTCGTCTACGGCGCCACCCCCACAGACATATAGGCTGGAAGGGAAGTCATTACATTAATTTAAACCAGTGGTAGATCTCGGTATTTGGAACACATTTTGTATCTTACGTCTTTGTCTCTGACCATTTCCTACGCAGGTATTTTAGTTTTATTGAAAAGAAGCTGGCAACACTGCAGGTTTCACTTTCACTAGGTCAGTGCATAAACATACGTCTGGTAGCCACGTGGCTCGTGAGTGTAAACATAAAGACATACCATGCAGTGTCTGCTACGTCATAATAAATAAGTACATCTGAATTCTCCAGTAATGCGCACTGTAACCTAAACACACAATGTAAGGATATTGTTTATCATTTTCTTCAACATCAAACTTATATCGTTGCGTAAAAAATACTGCTATAATTTAATAAACTAAACCATCTCTCTGACTTATTTATACACACAAATGTACAAAGTGTACCAAATGATATTTTTAAGGTGACAGCAAAAGAATAAGCAATGAACTAAATGGTTCACTCACTTCACAGACATTGTTCAAAATGTCCACAATTTGCGCACCTGCAAGCCTCAGCCTTTTTAACCAATTACGTAGCACTCTAACAAAAACACACTCATTGTTGCGTATTTCTTCCGCAGCTAGATAAATGCATTCCCTCAAAGGTTTTAGGGCAGTAATTGCTGTTTTGTAGATCCTGCTTTTCACGTCTCCCCAGAAGAAAAAAAATCCAGAGGATGCATACCGGGTGGAAGGGAAGTCATTACATTAATTTAAACCAGTGGTAGACCTCGGCAGTTTGAACACATTTTGTATCTTATGTTTTTGTCTCTGACCATTTCCTACGGAGATCGTTTTGTCGAAAACAAGCTGCTGCCGACACTACCGATTGTGTGTGTGTCACTTTCACTGATTCTGTACATTAATACTACTGCTACCACGCGTCTCCTATGTTTACTATACGAACGTAGGCCAATCATAACCGCTACCTGCCAAAACATAGGCGAAAGTGGAAGTAGTCGACCTGTTCACATTCGGAAACCAGTTCAAGTCCCTGACCAACCTCAACGCAACGTTGTCGACACACCTCGCGTCTGAAAATGCCGTTTGGAGTACTCCTTCACGTCTTATAAGGGATTAAGTATTTCGAAACCCTGTGTGATGTCCCATAATTACTACCGAAGCTATGTCAGAAATAAGTTACTCTACGCATCTTACAAGTAACAAACTTATCTTCGTACATTCTTGTGGAATTACACATCCAATTTGGAACAAAAACCATTTATTTTTTCGAAATCGGTTGATCAAATGCCATAAGACTTGTTTTTTGTTATGCTTCTATGATGCTCATATTAGAAGAAATGGATTGACTTCCGTTCCACCCTGTATATGCAATCAAATAGAGAATGGAGTGAGCAATCCCAAGGATAAATACAATTAAAGAAATACGAAATTGAACATGTTCGTTTTACAGATGATGTAGCATTAGTCTAACCTTTAGAGGATGAATTACAAAACTTAGTGCATAGTTTCAACAAAATGCCATTCATGTATAATATGAAATGTAACACAGAAAAGAACAAATATACTGACTTTTCATAGAAAATACCCGCTAAGTAACAACATTTCTTTAGATTAAAGTATGCCTGAAAGAGTGAATTCATTCACGTACCCATACATTAACACACTTGCATGAGCTAGACATCTAAAACAAAATTTTAATTTCAATAAAAGCATGGTAATAATACACACGATAATGAGGCCTTCATTAGTGCGGGGAGCTACTAGGGCACTCTTATATAAAATATTAGCAAGTCTTACATATTCATATGCCGGTGAGGGATGGACCTTACGAGGAAACCAGAATAACTGCTAGTGAAATGAGGTTCATGAGATGCGCAGTAGGACACACCAAGTGAGATTACAACATAATAAGGTGTGATGAAGGTACAACACTTAGAACCAGTTATCAAGTACACATAAGAATACTACAATAACTGGATGTTTCTTGTCGGCCAATGGGGTAGAGAACTCTGGGTCTTCCAAGGAAGTGCTGGGCCCAAAAATCGTCTGTAAGATCCTGCCAGTCTAATGACTGTACGGCAAGAGGAAAAGAAGACCTTGGAGAGGAAATGTTCTATGCCTAACTTTATGTACCTCTTCGTTATCCAGTTAGAATGTCTAAAATATCAGCCAGTGAGGACTTTCCTGTTGGGATTTGTACTGTAGTCCACCCGTTCACGACCGCATGGAATGAAGTTAAGAACTTATTCAACGCACAGTAGGACTGATTTATCATTTTCTATAATGTTGAATCTCTTTAGTTTATATTTATAAAAATAGTTTTTGTGATTGAGATACCGCATGTACATAAATTAAACTAGATATTATTTCCAAGAAATAAATATTTCATAAAACTTGAACATATCTTTGGTGACTCCTTGTGTGTTAACTTTTCCTTGTATTCATATTGTTTGAATAGCAGTTGGTACATCGTTTTAAGAGCAAACCACCTATTTGACCAAATTCCAGAGTGGGCATAAGTCTTAAGCGTATATTTTGTATATAAAAGTATAGAACACAACGCCTACGTGAGGGGAACAGGAATCTGAAGGTGTGAACAAAGTAGTTCCTCTCCCCCTTGCATGCTTGACTTGGTGGAACCAGTTTACCCTACTGGTTTTTCACTTTGATCAGCACAAATGGGGGGAAGGAAGGGGAATGGCTCGAGTCCTTCCCCAGGTCTGTGATATTGGAACCAAAATACTGAAATTTGTTCGGGTATGAAATTTGGGAAACAAAGGTATTTCCATTGGGATTGCACCATAAACCTTTTAGGTCAGCGTGTGAAATACCTATGAAATTCCATTGTCATAGCTTCCATTATCTATCTATATATAGGGATAGCATTCCTAGGAGTAATTTGCAGTATCCAATATTCTAGTTTGGTCTATTTGAAGTTAGCCTAAAGGACGACAGGACCTATTCACAAAATAAAGGTTGTTTTATCTCGTGCCACTTCTTAAGAGTGTGCATCAGTGTTTGAATACAAAATATGGACTATAAAAGCAACCGCAAAAGTTCCATCCTCTATACTAATCTCACAGTTACACTTGACTGAATTTAAGGATGTGCATCGAGAGACTGTTTTACGATCACTGACGTAATACATGTAGCTTATTATCACTGGAAAATGTACTGCATGACCTCGCACATCATGGTGATGAGGGCAACATCTCACTGAATATTTTTTATTAACCCACATTCCGGAGGTTGTGGGTTCGATTCCCGTGGCCGACCTTCCTGGTCCATGGTTTTGTTTTCTTCTGAAGGTTTCTCCATGTCACTAGGTGAATTCTGATAAGGGTAATTACATTCCCGAAATTTTCTGTCCTTCCATTCGGCTTCATTGATGATTCCATTCATCGTTCATCCCGTTTGGTACTTTCAGGGTCTCAAGTATCAGCGGAAGTGTTAGGTGCAGTTTGGCGGGTGTGATATGCGTGCAGAACGTCTTCCCGTCCCACGTTGTCCGTGGCATCCGGGTAGGGGGTCGGTATTTGGGGGAAGGGGCGTTGGACCCTGCACCAAGGCACCCCTAAGTTGGCCTCCGGAGACTTAAAGACTTCGAGGTCTCGTCAAACTTGTGAAACCTTAGGGACCCCCATCAATGTATGTACCATTAGTCTGGATCTGGCTGCCCAGTGTCTTCTCTCACCTCATCCTTCCTCCCGAGGGGCCCCCTTGAGGACATAGATACAATAAGCCTAGCTTCAGCGCTGAACCCCCTCCATATCTCTCTAATTCCTATTAATATTGCAGCTTTTATGCCACACTTGGTTTCGCAATCAGTTTCCTCTTAGATTATTTGACAGCTTCATAAGTTTAGTAAAACTCTACGGCTAATGTGGACTCATGGTTCGGACATAATTAGTACATTTTGGTTCATATCGTCCAAAGTGCCTTTCACATACGTATGTTCTTGTATTTACAGAAAACAAACTCTTTCAAAAGTCATTCCCGTTCTTACTCTATGTTTGCAGCTTTTGTTAAAGCATGTAAAAAATGCTGAGGTTTCCTCTTGAAGCAGTGAAAACAACGACGCCAGCAGTGCTGATTCTGAATCTAAAAACTTTCTGTTCTTCCATAGGATTAATACAGCCTCATCTCTTTGGCGCAGAAAAACAGTGCTCGACCGTCCTCTCGACCTTAAGCTATTATTAATCCAGGGAACTCCACAAACTCTGGAAATAAGGGCTTTCATTTCTAATGCCTAGAATTAGAGAAAAGTTTTCTGAAAACTTTAAAGTGTAAATTATGTTTGGCAAATAGTTCCAGCAAGCTCTCTGCCGAAGCCAGCCAGTGGTTTATTTAACTCACATCCACAAACGCACCTGCGTTTTGCACAATGTGCTAGATTATTACTTGTGCCACCACGTATAGGTTGCTCAGATTTTACAGCAGTTATGTTTCGAAGCCCTCGGATCTCTAGAAGGCAGTTTAAGAAAAAGGATCTTGTGTTTGACCGTTAAAAAAGTAAAAAATAAAAAAAAAAAAAAAAAATAAAAAAAAATAAAGAAATAAAAAAAATGAAAAAGGTTTCGATAAATACACAACCTGGCGTTTAAATACGGCATCTCCAAAAGATGCGATATGAAGATTTTCTAAAACATCTCCCTGTCCAAACTGCCATTCAGATGACCACTTTCAGGATTTATTTTTATTGTTTTCCAAAATGGCTGTTAGCGGCTATTATTAAATTACTATACCAGGTGGTTGACTTGTTCCTTATTATTTTTGGAGATAGGCAACACTTCATACTCTGAAGCAATAGGGTCGGAATTACTGTGCTTGTCGATCATTTGCTAGCCATACAAATCTAGCCTGCTCTTCATGGGAAAATAGACCTTGGCAGCAAATGCTTTTGGACTGGACTGTTGCTAAGGTCTAAGGTCCGCACGCGCTAATAATAAGCTGAAGTTCTCACTCACAAACAGCTGGAGTTGAACTGAAACCTGGACAAAGGTCAAGGACATACTACTTGGCAAGGTCTTGAAGCGTATAGGAAGCGAGGTTATCGCACAAACACGGCGAGACAGTGCACGTACACTCTGTTTAGATGCAATTATCTCTTCAGGAAAACAACGTCTCATATATCGGCTGGTGCGAGAGGTCATCTATTTGTGTTTTATCACTAACTATATGCCAAGTTACTATTATTTCAATGTTTTAATAAACAAGATAAGAAACGAGCGTATCGCTTGACAGCCAAGGTCAATACGCCTCTTCGCGTTGCCAAGTAGTAAGTATGTACGGTAGACAGAGGTGAGCGACACAAAACGGAAAACAAGATGCCAAAATAAAGGTTTAGAAATACTTATTGATCGGTATGGAAGACAGCACCTTCCAAGTTAAGGGTTAATAAAATTTGGAGCTTCTGAAAAGAAGTACTTCTCTCTTTAATCACAAACTATTTATTTAACTGATGTTTTAGCATTTAGACTTTCTGTACCTTTAATTAATGGAAGTAGTAAATGAATAGCAATGAAATGAATATTTGAGGTAGAAAATCCAGACCATTCTACATTATTTGCTTGAGTATGCATTGCAATTTATTTCGAATACATCACATTCTATGTAACAGCGCGGAATAACTAGTAATGATGCAATGGCTTCTGACAAGGCAATTTATCTGTATAACGATATAGCAAGTCTTGCTCTCGAGCAATTTCTATAGGGATACAATACAAACGATACCGGACACAGATGCATTTAAGGGAATACGCTGTGCCTTGTTATCCAAATTGCAAGTTTACATTACACCCGTTTTGTCGGCAGATCTTCTGTTCCACCCCTATGTTTTGTAAGCAGCTTCCTACCAAATTGATGTCATTGTTAAGAATACCCTGGGAACCAATTCGTGCATTCTTGAATTTCATCAAAGCAAGCTCCTCTTCGCTACACGCCTGAGCACATTCGAATCATACGTATGTGCTTTAAACAAAAGCAAATACTGTATACTTGCAAGAGTTTGTTATTTAACAGTTTCCATGTTTATTCTTCCCATTTTTAAGACAACATACGTCACTAGAGCTCTATTATCTCGTGTACATTCTGGATATTACCCTTCCAGCTGAATATCAGGAAATACTTGTGGCAGAAGATAATAAGGTCTTCAATTAATAATTATGTTAAACGTTGTCCAAAAACAAACTTTTCATTTGTGGTTCCCTACAGCGAGCATATCAGATATGGTGGACACAAATTTAACAGCGGCTGATACCAGAGCACTACTATTCTCTTTCTTGTAGTGCAAATAGATTTTGTGGGTGCAAATAATATTCATAACACTAGCATTACAGCATGATTTCACATCACTATCGTTTAAATAGTAATAGCATTAAAATATTTTACAATTTTGCAACTGAATGAAGATACTTTTTAATGCCATACAAAGGTATGGACTAAAGGCTTACCGAAAGTAATTTTCTAACAAATTATACCAAGAACGCGAATTACTTCTTAGAGCTTACATTTTGAGAAATAAAATAGAAATTGCCTTTATTCGTGTTGCTTTAACTTGAAATCCTACTAAAAGCTTAGTGGAAAATATAATCACGTGAACAGATTCTTTGATGAAGAAAGAGAAAACAAGCAAGCGTTGAAAATATTAAAGTTGAAATAACTAAATAATTATAAAATGTATTACTCTGGTCTAAATATTAGGCATAATCAAATTTATTTAATCAATCTGCGCCAAGAGCATATGTATTCCATATGCTATAAACCTTTAACGTCCAAATCTATCGAGGTAGTCAGTATTTCGCCTTCTTTTCTTTATTCCAGTTTATTTTAATTTTCGCTCCTGTATGGCAGGAATCGCGCAAAGTTTGTCTCCTCTACAAAAAGTGACATGAATGAGGGGTAAAGGTGAACCTCGCTATATAAGAAGGCAGAGTGAGTGAGTTACAGAAAAGAGTCAGTTCAGCCTTTAGTTTTGGTGTGCATGTTTCAGTTGCATGTGTGAACCGGCGCTTCGTGGAGGAAGATCGCGAAGCGGTTAATGAGAGCTGAATGACTGTATCATCAAAGTCAGCAAGGTTGCGAGAAGAAAGCAGTAGTGAGTTGCAATATCACGAAAGAGTGTAAACTGTGTTAATATCAGTAAAAGAGAACTGTGAATTTGTGCAAATGGTTTGGAGGAGAATAAAGTGACAGAAAAGTAATTAGATTGGATTGTTGTCGTTTCTGTCCAAGTATTTACGTGTGCAAAAGAGTAAGGGTAGAAAATACCATTTCGAATATTTCCGCATTCAGAATATGAATAAGATTCTTAATTTTCTGCAACAGTTTTCATTTTCAACTGCACTGATGCTTCTTTAAGTGGTTGTTCATAAGGAAGCGCACTAATTTAGGAACTGGTTTACTGAATCCCTGTGAATTTTTTCACTTTTTATGAAGAATTTCTATAGTCCACAATTTTGAACGGAGAGGTTGCAAAAGTGAAGCTCAAATTGACAATGTTTCAAAACTGCATGGCATTAAATGGAGAAACGACGTAGTAATTTAACTGGTGAAAGCGCATTTATATGCAACCACTGCGGTTATAATGACGTTTAATATTTCATTTAGCTGTTTACAGAAATTGTATGTCGTGATGATACAAACAATTAACAAAGAAAGCATTGCTGAACGTTTTAATTAGTTTCTAGACGTTACATATTGTTCACAGTTTTATTTTTATAGTATTGTAACAAAGCGACAAAATTCAGTCCGGTTACTTTTCAATCGCTTTATTTTCTTCTAAAATGTTACTTCAAATACAAAGTTTTCTTCTCGTCGTTAAGACAATCCACAGTCTTGCGGGCTATCACAACTCACAACTGTTCCTTTCATAACCTTGCTCAGTTCTTTAAGTGTCTTTATTCACTTTCACTGTCTCACATACACTTATTATATCCTCGATGCTCGTTGATTTTTTCTTTCGACGCATACTACGACATACACGCACAGCTGTCTTGCACTCACTGACACACTGACCGACTCATTCTGGTAACTAACTTTAGAAACCGACCAACTAACTGACTGACTGACTTTGCTGCTGTCTCGCGTCCTTTTATATTGGGGATGACGCCACATGAATCTTTTGTGGAATTCTTCAAACACGCCGGCATCTAGACGATCCACGAAGCTTGCAGAAATTCTTTGTTATGTCCCGAGCTCATTGTATTCATGTGTTTGCTCGTGTAAGTGGTGTGGAGAAGTATGGTTCCGACCGTCCTTTGTTGTTTTGCCGCTGCCACTGTCGCCGTACCCAACGTCACGGTATAAAGGTTTACTATGCCAAAGATGATACTGTAAGCATTCCATTCGTGAGATTCCAAATCGAGAATGTGCATATTTTATTGTTAATAATGGACTTTTAGAAATAATTTTGTTAGCAGGATATCACATTTATAAGCGTTTATTTACTGTGAATTTTTAATTTTTGTATTGCTTTTCAGATTCCAATGTGCAGAGCTTAACAGATGTTCTGCAACATTTCATTTATTGGAATTATGGTCCGTATTGCTAATACCGCGGATTCATTAGAGCTATGTGCTATAGTCTCTGGAAGGGATTAATCACAGATAGATGACTCACACGTGAGTTAAGAGTTGACCATTTCTTCAGAAGCAACGGACGTGCAGTGAATACATGAACTGCATTCTGTAATCAAAGGACACATATAAATAATGTCCTACAGAGGTATTGACGAAAGCTATGGCACACAGAACTGATGCGGGAAGCCATTCATTGAACATGCACCATTTGTGCCAGCTTTGCCAATAAATGCATCACGGAATGCATAACTTTAGCGGTCAATATTGAGTTTGCCGCAACAGACACAAACTGCGGCCGTATTAGTGCAGTCTAGACGGGGACGAGTGAAATACTAGGTAGGGAGATTCTAGTACATGATTGACAGCAGTGTCCCCGATGTGAAAATTTTCATACTTCGGTCTCGCAGCTACTGCGTACGCCAATAAATAAGTGGCAACCAGGAAGCACAAACTCCCAAACGCTGATAGTCGTGTTTATCCACACAATGAGCTGGCTTGGAAATATCAGCCGAAGTTCGTGGTTTAGTCAGTTGTGCATAACAGTAGACAGTAAAATCTAACGTGCTACACTCACTTTACTTTTTCTACTCTGGTATAAACTATTCTTAAAACGCTTATTTACTTCATGTTAATCTGGATAAACATTTGCAAAAGTTACCTTATTGATAATTTTCTTGTAGGTTCCAGGGATTGTGGCAATAAAGTAGGCTAGAATTAATAGTAAAATTCTCTCAGAGCTGATCGCTATGTGATGGTTTTGAAATTTCGTTCCCTTTGCACGGTCCAGGCATAAGAAGGAGAACAGCGACTTCTAACTTTAGACATGTATTGCAGAATTGAAACCAAACACCAACGGACATCTCGAAAATGATCTCCACAAGGAAAAAATAAATTATCAGACATCAATTATAATTTATGCAAATAATTATTTGCTTTAACGAGAGCTACATTCTTTGTGCAGGAGGATTTTGTCAATCTCCTATGGTTCACCAACTATGCAAATGCCGTCCTGAATGAAGAAGATTGAGACTCCATTCCGGGGTAGGCAACTGGTACTCTCCGAGCGCAGCACGTTCACGGCCTTTTACGGATAAATTGTAGAATGAAGTATCTTCCGGGCTGTTATGCCGTGGTCTGCTGGAGATCTGTCTTCCAGACGTTTCGTTTACAACTGCGGTAAACATCCTCAGTGGCGTTGTCGAAGTCTCCTCGTGGAAGGTATCACTGCGACTGATGCGTCGACTGTCTGTGGCGCTCCATTTATACCATTTATTTTTATTTATACCATTTATACCATTTATTTATACCATTTATTTTTATTATTCGTGGGTAAAAATATGAGGGTCGCTTAAGCTATTTTGTCAGTTGCTGAGGCCTGCTCTATTCCAAGAGAATTCAAGATACACATTTATCACAAAAATATCTGAACCGTACTAGGTGGCCCATGCAAGCCGTCCTATGTAGCTTTATGTATCCCGCATACGTTAGTACAAAAAGGGTTGTCTCTTCACTGCTGTTCAAAGGGAAAGTGCATGTACAAGTGAACCTTCACTGAGCTGTGCTGATCTGCGTGCGGTCTCCTCCTGGTTTCGCTCTGATGTTCGCGTGGCCGTCTGTTTGTAGTTCAAGTCAAGTCTTACAGTCAAACAGGTAACGACTGCAATGTACTGCAGCGAAGATTACACATATATGATCATTATCTACGGGGAGACGCACCGCGATGCAACTGTATTCACAACGTTAATTACTTTTTACTGCAACCAAATATATAATAGCATTTAATATTGCTAATCGTGAAGCACAAATTGTTGCATTATATGTTGTTTATATTTTAGCTTTACAGTGTTGAGATGCCTTGAAACAGATAATATGCTTTGACCCTTTTGCGTATTGTTTTGTTCAGGGAAAATCATTCTTCTACACAGAAGCCCTTCTTGAGGCCAGGAATCGAACCCGGCACCCCTCCTACAGCAAGCATCTTTTCTAGCGACTAGCTCTAGGGCCAGTTATAGCTGTAAAGTGTTTTATTCCAAGTGCTGGTCTTACGTCAAGCAAGATCTCCTCTCTGTTGGCGTGGTGACCCCTTTACTGTTCCCGCTTAGGCAAACCTTTCGGCGTCTGTAGTATCCAGGAATAAGTAACTTCAACGAAGGACGGCGTGCATGGGCCACTTGGTATGCTATTTTAATTAAAATAATTCGAGCCATTTTTGAGAAAATTGAAATCTTAGGGAAATAAAGGGTAGTTTGAGGTGGGGAATTTTGTTCTATATCTTCGTGTCCAGTCCTTGAGAGACATTGAACTTAAATAGGCACTACGTTTGATACTTAACGGGCTTATAGTTTTTCAATTATGATGTTCACAGACATATAAACAGATACACGTACGCAAACACACATCCACCCACATACGGAAACACACATCCACCCACATACGGAAACACACATCCACCCACATACGCAAACACACACACACACATCCACCCACATACGCAAACACACACACACACGCAAACACACACACACAGGCACGCACACATGCACGCACGCGCGCACACACACACGCACACGCACACGCGCACGCGCACGCGCACGCGCACGCACACGCGCACGCGCACGCACACGCACACGCACACGCACACGCACACGCACACGCACACGCACACGCACACGCACACGCACACGCACACGCACACGCACACGCACACGCACACACACACACACACACACACACACACACACGGACCTTTCCCTATAAAGCTTTTCCTTTGCATGATACCTCAAAATATGTATTTCCAGTAAAATCTCTGTATTAACTTCTTGGGTGGAATGTAATATGCACCACGTGGTAGAGAGAGTAAAAGCGAAAGAAAACCTCTTACAATAATATTAACCTTTAAATTAATGGTAATAACTACTCAAGCTTCTTCAAAATTATAAAAGCAACTTAATGTTAAGTGTTAACTGTCAACCGGCTTCTTAAAAACCAGTGACATAATGTCCCGTTTAAGCTATTTACGTTATTTCTCGATAGTTCCTTAGTGTTGAAGCCTGTATTTATTACATTTATAATGAGTATTTTTATTCCCAAAATGTTAAATAAGAGTGAATTAACATTGGCGAGGTATAACATACATTTTAGTAAGTTTAAGGTGACCAAAAGTGTCAGTTGGTATTTTTAAATAATAAGTCATGAGAGTTGTTTGCATCATTACAAAGAAACTTGTAGCTAGCATACACATTCACATGAGTGTGTGTTGTTTTCTTTCACTTTTTTCGACAAAATAGCTCCCCAATAAGCTTAACACCCAAAAGATTTTCCATCCGTATTTACTCGCTAACTAATTTTACTTCCCTCGTCATCCGATGGTGGTGTGTATTTTAATGATGTAATGCATCTCGAAGAACAACAAATGATAATTCTTTTATAAAAGGTTACTATATTCTTCTGAAGAAAGAATACTATAGTTCATTGCTACTTTGTTATGCCAAGTGTGTCAGTAACTACGGAAGTTTGCGGAGGGACAGTTTAAAACTTATCATTACATATCACTGAAGTACAAGGTCAACCGCACTACCGTTGTATATTTTACCTTCAGTCACACAGGACACCATAGGCAGAAGGTAGGCCGAGGTTACTAGGCCAAGTTTCCAGATACCAAAGTTGAAGCTGCTACTTTTCGAAGTTGAATTGTTCCCCAAGGATCTCATAGGGTTCAGCTTAGTGTTCACATATCCCTCATAATAAAAAAAAAGTCCTGTAAATGTAGTTGGGATCAAGCCCATGTCTCTCGTTCCACAGCCAACAATGCTGCAACATAACCTCAGAGGAACTGATAGTTTAGCAGCAACTCAGACACTCAAATTTTCAACATGCACAGAAGACCGCAACCATTTGGATAGCAGAAAATGTACTTCTAAGGATGAAACAGTGAGTATTAGCATCTACTGAAAATGTTGACAAAAATGTACAGTGATTAACTGAAAATGATTTACCTTGGAGTGTGTTCAGGACTGTAGTTTGTACTTTGTTTGACAAAGATCGTAGACTAGAAATGAATTTCGAACAACTATGCGTCTATGTTAAGCATATTATTAATGGTAGCAGAGGAAGAACTAAAATGTGTTGAACTGTAGGAGAAAAGGGGAACACATCCGCAATGTTTGAAACCTGCATTGTTACAGAGTTCTAGCGTAATGCACATTCCACACAAGCGCTTCACCTTTTAATGCATACATTTAATTTAGTAAATGCGAGCTAAAACGGGTTCACAAGCATTATTTGAACGGAAACTGAATTAAAAATAAATTACGTTAGTGCAGTATTTTTCATCCACTCTAATTTATCATGCTATAAATCGTTTGTACTGGACTTCAAATTTAAACATGTACGAAATTAAGTAAAGCAGAAATCTAGATTTTAGAACTGATTCAAATTAAATAATGTAGGTGTGTTGATTATTTAATAAGATAACAGGCTCCGTGTGGGAAGTTTTGTATTTTATTTATATTTTTTAAGGGTACATATGACTGAATTTTCCAACTTCTATATTTTTAATCAATTTTGATGAAATTTTGTGTGCATATTTATATGGTAACCATATTATGCTGTGCAAAGTTTCAACTCTGTATACTGCTTGGTTCAAGAAATATTGTAAATTATTTAAATAAATTAATAGTTGCACTTAAAAAAGTCCCTTGCGACAAAGTTTTCATCCAATCATTCTAAAATTTTGTAGAGATGCACTGTAAACAATGATAAATTAGAATTGTATTGGGTTTTTATATCTGGTTATTTGTTTGGCTTACAGAAAAAAGTAAATATTTATATTTCATAATTTTTAAAAAATATGGAGTAACAGCCTGTTCTGAAGGATAAAAAACACTAAAATCCATCTGATATCAAACCCCAATACAATTTTTATTTATAGCACATATTACTACATACTGTGTAAGTTTCAAGCCATTCTGATAAGAAATTCTCCGCAAGGAGCATTTTGTATAGAGCAAAATGCTGAAAAATTGCAAGCTGAGAAAAAGGCAAAAGAAAATAGCCTGACCTCAGAATTGCCCTGGACTATATGTCTCCCCCTCAGACCTCTTGTTTCTTTCTTCAGATGATATTTTCAATTACATTACAAATGGCAGTAGCCAATCATTAGCAACTTCCTGTTCACCTACTTGAAGCGGCATAATCAAAATAGGAGTGAAATGATACAAGTAACAGTGCACAATAACATTATATCCCAAAAGTGGGCGTAAGCGGACATTTAAATACCATGCACATGGAGTTAAAGGATGGTTGCTATTGGCTTTAAAAATGGTGGAACTGTAAAAATAATGGATGCATATGGTAGAGGTTAGATTGTAATATTTTTTAACGCTAAAATAAAAAAATTCAATTTATTACCAAAAATAGTCAAAACTCAGTCATATGTACCCTTAACATTGCATAACGTTATACCTTCATTTGCAATCTTTAAGGTTTGCTCGAAGCACTATATGAGATATTCAGAGAAATTATAAATGGAAGGCAGCGCAAATTCTAAGGCCCTTAAAGAAAAGAAAGAAAAAAAAAAAAAAAAGCTGGTCGATGGGGTGGGTCCACTGCTTGTCATTCAAGCATTGATGCCCGCCTGCGCTGGCCTATTAGATCCCTATAGTGTCCATCAATGATCCTTGATCTCCTCGTCAGGCTCATCAAGGATTTGATGGGATCAAGGTATATTGTCTCCATATGGAGACCCAGCTGGCATCACGAGGCTGAGTGAGCCCTGTCCAGACATGTTGGCGGGGAAAAACCGCACGCCGATCCCGGATCCTCCGCGCCAGGGGTAGGCGCGCTACCACTGCGCCATGGAGGTGGTCAAAATCGAAGTTAATTTATGTTGGAAATGTACCAGAAAACCTTAAACGAAAAATTGCGGTTCACAATATTGCTATTATTTCAACAGTAGCCTAGCTGTTCCGTGCCACACAACCGGGATATATTTTTTCCTTGGTTATAGAAACAGCAAGAGAACTTTAATGCCCATAGGAGCCAGCTGTATAAGTACATATACACGATGATATCAACGAATTCGTCCATTAAAAGACACCATCCTCTTGACAAACTTCTCTTGACAGAAACTTTACTGCACATATGTTCAAAGTATAATGGTTTTCATGTTATGGAGTTTACAAGTTAACTACTGAAAACGCGCGACATTACATCACAGTTTAGCACTTGTCTGCTGTTGATAAAACTCATCCGGGCTGGTCCGGCTAGCTGCCCAAAGGTCAGCATAGTGATGTCTGTAGGGCAATTGAAAACATGGAAAGCAATTGATCATTAAGGTACATCAGCCTTCGATCCTCAACACATAGATCGGTAGAACTGTTGCTACCGCGCAGATAAAATTTGAACCATAATACAATATTGTTAGAGAAATTCAAATATTGAAGTTTACAGGTCCGTAACACAAGATTTGAGGCATTCAAAGCTTTACAAATATGTTCTCGTATTAACAACTCCAGTGAATGCGAGATCAAGTACTATGTCAAGTGGACTGCAGTACTTTCTTGGCATGTAGTATTATGTAAGAGAATACGTTTTTTTTTTCAGTAAGTTAAAGGATAGCAATGATTAAAAAAAAGCTTATAAAGCCTTATCTTAGAGAAAGAACGATTAAAGAGAGTATGAATGTTAGTGAAGATGAATTTGTTTATTGCGGAAATCTTCACGTGGCCGGAAAGTGAGGTAAAGTGACGTGAATGGAGCACGTGAAATGGACACAATATGTGAAAAAGCTGTTTAAAAAGAATGGTAACGGACGCAACGTCAATGCGAAACATATTCAGGGCAGAATACAGAAGATAATTTACAATATTTGGAGAGATATTGGTAGAGAGGCAGAGAGAAAGAGAACCTTCTTTAGGCTGAAAGTTATAATTGTGGTCCAGAACATGTCCATTTGCTAGTGTTGCACAGTGTTGTGCTAGATTTAAATGGGATTGACGATAGAGGAAGTGCGAAACCAAAACTTGTAGTTTGAATGTGTCTCTTTCTCTAACTGTGAGTTCTAGTTAACTTAATAAACTAATTAACAATGCCGAACTGACGTGTAATTTTAAGGCTAGTGTGTTACCAGTGTAACCTGGGAAAGAGTAACCCTGGAGTGGAGCAAAATGCTTCATGACTATGAAAGTCCAACATCAGAGACTGGCCGATATGGCACTGCGCTGAAGTCTGTGACTCACATTCGGTTCGATTCCCGCCGACCACGCACTTAGACCCATGGGATTTTCATGGTTTTCCGGGTCGTTGGGTGAATGCAGGGGTGGTTTGTCTTCTACTGCAACATTCCTGTCCCTTATTTTCTATACTCATCATTTCCTTTATTGTCGTATGTTTCAGGGTTATAGGACCAGGGGGCGGCGTTTGGTGCGTTGCGGCTGGGCGGTGGATCTGTGCTCAGTAAAGGTTTCTTCCTGGTGTCAGTTGGGATTTCCCAGTGACGACTTGCCTCCATGTGGACACCAAAATATAAGACCGCTGGGGGATAGGGGCTTGTAAGAGGGCTTGGACGAGCTATGATGTGCCCGAATTGGAAACGTTAGGGACCCCTCCATGCTTGCACCCATCGCCATCAACGTCTGGTCACCTCTCATCTATCCCTCCCAGGGATCACAGTAGGAGCACAAAGGACTGAATTGCTTACATGCGGTGCTCTGTCCCATTTGCAGGGCTCCTCCGTAATACGTACCTCTTTATCTTTACCACACCAGAGCTCAACAAAGGCTTATTTTTAGCTCAGTTCAGAGCCAAAAACAAATTGTCTAGGCATATGCTACTTCCTTTTATTTTTCTTTTACATACCCATTCTGTCTTTTTTCTTGTGCCATCTTTTTGTACATTAAGTTGGAATTCACATTTTTCTTTATCTATTTTTTCCCTAGAAGTCTGAGTGGTAATGCTGTAAGAAATCACGTCCATTAATTGTACTTTTCACGTTCAAACATCATTATCCTCGCGCTTAAAGATCCTCGGATCTTAATTGGAATCTGTTCTCATCTCTTTTTACTCCCCCTCATAGTTAAGGCTTTCCTACTTTATTTCTTTAATTCTTCATTTTCTCCGTTTGTACCATAAAAGCGAGGGCCGTACCAGTCAGCAGAAGCCACAGAATTTTCTCCGATATTGATGAAAAAGTAATTTCTACAGAAGCATTTAAGTAAGCAATAACAAGTCGGTTATAGGGCGCTAGATGGGAAAGAATAAAATCATGAGATATTATTTCCGTCAGACCTTTGGAAACACGTCACGAAAGAGGAGTTTTAATAGTTTTCATTGAAGAACATTTTTAAACTTGTTGAAATATATGCATGTGTGCTACTTTGTTTTCAAGAGTTATTGGATGGATTTCTAGGAAGGTTACTGTAATTACTACTTATGGTTAAAATTGTGTTTTTATTTATGGACATCCTTTAATTGCTATGATTCTAAGCATGCTATTTTACATTGGGCGTATAAGATGGTTCAATTTTTCTCATAGGGTTCTTTATCAGGCCTGAGGTTCTTTCACGTGCTGTAGATCTATGATTCGGAACCATCGGTTTTACTTCCCTTCCGAAGTATTGTTGCGCCTGAAAGAGGTTCAACGCCTTCCTCCGTGTCTGAACCCGTGATCTCAGGAACCAGAGTTGGACGTGGTTGTAGTGGTGCACGCCATAAACAAATATAAATATCCAACCTATTGTATTCTGTGAAACATTATATTGCAGAAAATTATAAGCATAATGTGCATAAGAGCTGTGTTGTTTACCTTTCAATAGAATAAATTTTGAGGAACTTATATTAATTTTCGTTAGTATTATTTGACGATGTAATACTGTTAGGGTATAATTCTGAATTTGCCACCACGGTTTTCTGATTAATATGGCTTTCACACTAGATTCATACCAGAAAATCAGCCGGCCCTCGTATGTTATGTTTATCAAGCTGCAAAAAATAAACATATTTATAAACATCTCCCCGTTGGTCAAACAAGAACAACTTCATACAGCTACAATTCTTGTAACATTAATTGGCTAACCATTGCACACATTTGAAAACTCAATACTAAATATAAATGCTTAGTTCAACAGTTCCGAAAATAGCTCAAAGGACTACCACTCCAAACACCAATGAGGTGGACTCAAGAAACATCAATGATTTAACCGCCAAATTATTTTTAGTTTATTCAATGTTTTATTGTAAAGGTTTTCATTGTAAACGTTAGACATAATAGGAATTATCTGTTATTAAATCATTTTAAAGGTAGTGCACCCCGGTTGACGTGGTAGAAGCACGTTTAAGTAATTAATATTGTTTTCTTAAGTGCGCTTAAGAACTGCACAAATATTTGTGATTTTAATACTTGCTTACCTTTTTCACGGATTTAAGCTATTTATAACTTCCATGCCAATTTCAGGTTCAAAGTAATAAATAAGGATAGGAAACGCTGAGACATTTACACTGTGGGATCGAACCCATTAAAATAATCGGCCGTTCAGTAACCAGTGTCTTTGTGCATTTTAAATAACCGAATCTAAACTTTTATTTGGCTTTTATGAAAAGTTAAACTAGTATTAGACGCTTAAATAGGTTAATAAAAGGACACATATTTGATGTACGAATAAGATTCATGCTAAAATTTGAAAGATTTATATAGACTCCTCTGTTTTGCATCCGTTTTGGTATAGTCGTGTCTATTAAATTCATTGCAGCTGTCATTTCTATTGTTGTTTAAAGTTATCAATTTGATTTTGATACTGAAAGCACATGATTCATACTTCGTTCGTAACATGGTTTTGTTGGGGAACAACAATGTAGATTGTGGAGTAAATGTTTATAAAAGAAAATGTAATACTGGCGTACCTCTAGCATAAAATACCGATGTTTCTATGATGAACCTCACCCTACAGTAGCTTCCGCCCTTAATGAACTTTTTCATTAAGTTTGGCACCTTCTTGTATCTAAATAAATAAACAAACAATAAATGAACTCCATAGGTACGACGAATGCAGCCTTATGGCTCATTTGAAACTTAACATGCTAGGTATTGTTGATTCACCAAGTAGATATTGTTAAAAGTATTCTTACATTTGAATTTTTATTTGCATCCGAGAAAAAGAAAATTTATTAGCGGAACATTACATAAGGAGTAACTTGCAGTCGAAAACGTTAGGGCGGTGGGCGAAACAGGAAGAAGGAATCCTCGCCTTTAACGAAGTGAAACGACCTGCTTTTTTCTCCAGTAATGAGAATAAAGTGGTTTTAAGGGCAAACTATCAAACGCAAAAATAATAAATCAGTAAAGCAAATGTGTGTAAATGAACTCGGTGAGTGTATCGAACCACCTTTTAGCAAATCCTCATACCATCATATCCCTTTTCAGTGTTTATGGTAACTTTACTTTTGCGTAGAAACTTTGGTTTGAAAGGAGGGGATTTTAACTTTTATAATAAAACCTAAGGGAGGTAAGAAAACTAAATCTATTTGTGAATAATTTTCGGAATGTTCATAGATATGTAGTAGCCTGTGACGAGAGAAGCTCCTTTGTTAACTCAAAATAACTTGCAGATGATGTATGTGAGGAAAAAAAGAGAAAAGAAAGAAAACGGATACAGGAAATTCGTTATTTATACTTTAATAGCAGGCTTCCTATAAGAACATATGTACTTAACAATCTGTTTCCTCCCAAAAAGCCTATACCATTCTAAATGACAACGTTATGTTTACAACTTCAAACTAGTGTTTCTTCTCTGTGGCTATAATCAGTGGTATAAATTTCTTTTTAATGTGTAGAGCAATTATTTTCTGAAAGGCATTTAGGTCCCAGGATTATAGGATAAATTGTATACGGCTTAGAAAACCACGTGCACTGTATACATTTTGTCATTTTTATGGGAACCACATTAGGTATTTATATAAAATGTTTGGTGCTCAATGTTTAAATGGAGAAATGTAATTTAAGAGAGCACAGTCATCTGGAAGTTATGTGCGCTTTGACTTAGTGTCACTCATACAAATATCTGTATTCGCGTGTCTGGGCAGCGCAACCCTTTGGTACATCAAGTAACACAGAATTAGCCATGCTCCTCTAGTCACTTGACTTCACTTTAGGAGACACACACCCTAAACAGTGAATCAGAAGTTACCTTATGACATTACCAGAAACGACAAGTAGTGGCTCACTGTAGGTAAAAAATTCCTTGGGTTTTAAAAAGTTGTGGGTTTTAATTGTAATATGGTAAACCAAATGGTACAAGGTCACCCACAAGTTGGGAATAAGTTCGCTTGGTCCCATTGATGGCTTTGTCTACACTGATGCAACAAAGAGAGAAAATCAGCCTCGTTTGTGTAGTGTGCTTGTGCGTGTGCGTGTGTGTAAATAGGTGTTCTAAAAGCCTCCGCAATGAGAGCCCTGCATTTCTAACTGACCTGTCACCAAACAAGATGGTTAGGGATAACGTATGTGACTCGCATCAGGGAGGCATTGGGGTCTATCCCCACCCCTCTGACCACGGGTTTTTCGTGGCTTAACCTGGTCGGTAGCTGAATGCTAGGGTGGCTTCTCATTTACCGCGATTTACTATCCATCATTTTCCTATCATTCTGTCTCCTCGTCTTTGGGCCCCCAACCTAGTTGTCGACGGGCCCTTGAATACTACAACTCACTCATACACTCATTCACACACTCCTTCTCGTCTTTCAGGTGTGCTTCTAGTTCCGTGGTGTACAGCGGTGCCGGAGAGACAGCGTGGTACTTGCTCAAAAGAAAGAATATTTCCTATAGAGATTAAAGGGCTGTTTGGTGGACGGGTCGTTCATCGCCCTCTCTGGGCAGCACCAGCAGTAGGACTTGTCTTGGAGGCTGGAATTATTAGGGACTTCTGCGCGTTCCTGTGGTCTGACTGCCTATGGTCTGTAGTCTTCTCTAGTTCCTTCACTTCGCCCCTTCCTACCTGAGGGTGACAGCCACGATGTATTTAGGTATTTACAGTATGCGAGGTGTCCCCCTGTATTGTATAATCTCTGCGTGCCTATATC
Organism: Tenodera sinensis; assembly: GCA_030765045.1. Classification (NCBI taxonomy): domain Eukaryota; kingdom Metazoa; phylum Arthropoda; class Insecta; order Mantodea; family Mantidae; genus Tenodera; species Tenodera sinensis. The sequence goes on along the minus strand of CM060964.1, from coordinate 71,119,993 downwards.
CCTGTATAATGCCCTATTCTAATAGGGCATCTTGGTTTCAGTGACGCTTTTCCCAATGATTTTGGGTGACGTCCAAGACGCGAGCCACTGCTTTTCTAAGAAATAGCTTTCTAATTGGTCACATGCACCACACAAGGTTCAGTGAACCTCGTACCATAGTTTCTCCATTACCCTCCCCGTTTGGAGGACTGACACCCCCTAGGACTTACAAACCTGTGCCTAGGGTCAGATGCCTGTTGGGGAGCAGACGAACCTATGGGCCGGAGAAAGTGAAGACCTGGAAGCGGGTGGTCAACCAAACACCAGGCATGAGAGTGAGGAAGAGGATGATATGAAATGCAGGCGAAATAGATGAATACAAAGTGGATGATGGAGTAGTTGGTAGAATGAGTGTCGGGGGAAACCGTAGAACCCGGAGAAAACCTGCTCAGACGCCACTTCGTCCACCGCGCATACCACAAGCGGATCCCTGGGATCAAACCCAGGCCGCCCTGGTTTAACTGCTCGGCTACGGTGCCGTTCGTACCATAGTTCCTACGAGGGAAAATATCCATAAATAAGTATCGAGAATCGAACATACAACCCTTCGCACAGCACGTAGCTGTGTGGTTTATTCATTACCATAAGGGAGGGAGTTTCCATCGATCACTAATAAAGTAACAGTACACCTCAAGATCTATATGTACTCTGCGCGTCGTTGCAAAGCCAAGTCCTCTGCCAAACGCATGAATTGTCCAGAATTAATGTTTCAGTCGGCCACAAATCTCCAGCAACAAACCTTTCTTCCCAGAACCGTCCTCGGTGGACATGAGCTGTTTACCTTGCCCACTCTCTCGTGCCCCATTAAAAGGTCAAACCGTGCCCGGGGACGAGTCACAGTTTAATACAGCAGGAGCAAGCCGGTCCAGCGGGAATCTGAAATATGTTCAGCTAGATGCTGAACAATGTAAAATGTTTCCGGCTTCACCAAATTTAACCCGAGCTGATAAATTGAATCGTCCCCCTTCCTGCGACCCGCACAGGAAGCCCTCGTGGACGTGTGAAACAAAAGAGTAACGGTGCCCCTCGCATTTGTAGGCAAACCCGCCGCGTTTTGTATGCCTGCCCTCTGAGGAGGATGCACCGCACCACGTATATTGCTAAATAGCTTATGGAGAGGGAATGGCCGAGAATAATTTCATTCCCTTATCTTCTAATAAAGCCATTCCCTTCGCACAATTTGCAGCCAAGTATGCTTTGTGGAATACACATGGAAATGAATAAGTGAGTGCTTTCAGCGCTTTCCAGGAAGGGTCATCTCCGCTGTGCAAATTACCAGAGCTTGAAGGAGCTGCGATACTGCCGTAAATGGACCTCTTAAAGATTATGCTTGCTCAAACACTGTAAAGTGGGCTACTTTAATCAACAGAACTGGTTGCATTAAGCTTGTTTTGATTCAAATGTCACTTCTTGCCCTTGCAGAGACAACTTAAAGAAAATGTTACAATGTTACAAGCTACGGTCAAACATTAAGTAGAATCATTAAGAAAACAGTAATTTCTTCTTCCCTTCTTAAGGCTCGCAGAAAGACAATCTACGTGATGCATGTCTGGTTGTCGGGGTTGTAATGAGTGAACTGTCAACCATATGACCAAACGGCAAGTGTCCAGACCAATTACTTTGTTACTTCAGTTTTCTTTAAACAATTAATGCACAACAACACAGTTCTCCTTTATAGGCGTTAACACAGTCTTCAGCCAATTGTGATATTACAACTCGCAACTGTTTTGTTTTCGTGTCATTCACGCTATTTTCTGTTTTTCTTCACTTTCTCTGTCTCTCAAACAGCTGAGTTCAACGATACGATCACTCAACACTCATTGATTGCTTCGTTATCTTCCTTCACGACGCGCTGATTCTCTCACGACGACTGTACACACGCAACTGATACACATACACTAAAATCGAATGCTGCGACGACCCAGGTCTGTAACTACTACTTCTCCCGTTGACTCGCCTCCTTATATAGCGAGAATAATGTAACACGTACTTTTGTCGTACTTCACCTTATCTGGAACCTCTATAAATACGCCGAACACCGGACGCCTCTCGAATAAACTCGAAAACCCTTTGTAATGCCGCGCTCATTGCCACCTGCTCACAAACAGTCCCATGAGGCAGTCTGACCTTGAGCGCCTTTGATACGCACCGCGCCTTGTATGTGGTTTGAGGTAGCTTGGCCTAGACCTTCGTTGCTAAGCGCCGCGGCCTGCGTCACAATATTATTCAACTAGCAATAAATGCAAGTGTAAAGGTCGTATGAAAGGCTTTCAATACTGGGAAGCGAAGTGTCAGATGGTCAGTATTTCTGAAAATGTTTTCGTTGTCATTATCAGATAACTAAATATGTTATTTTCTCGTATGTTCAACGAGCTACCTTAACTGTTCGAAAATGACGACTCGAGGAATTCCTAAAATAATGTAACACAGCTATGCTAAGAAATATTTCATGTAATATTCTATATGGCATAAGCATTCGATATTCGTCTATATATCGAACACACACACACACACACACACACACACACACACACACGCACGCACACACACACACACACACACACACACACACACACACACACACACACACACACACACACACACACTTGGCTACCAAATGGTCGGTAAGCACGGTACTTCGGACCTTGCAGCTTTCAGAGTAAAGTCAAGTGAAGTGTTGCCTATCTGCAAAAATAATATGGGGCAGGTGAGGCACCTGGTATATAAGTGGGTGTATTAAATGTTTTTATGTCCCTCATATGGCTCTATACCGTTGCAACGTTGTTGTTCGAACTTTGCACAGATAACATTTGACACAAGGCAACAATTTACTGTACATCTTAGAATTCGAAGGTCCACTCAGTCCATTTCTCACAGTCAGTCGTTTAATTTTATATGAGGGATGCATAAGCTCGCAAAGCCATCTATACCTTTGGCAACGTTTTAACCACAGTCGCTCGAATATTGCCAATTTCTTATGTTTCAGTACTTTGTATATGTTGATTTCTGAGAATTAACAAGGTTATAATGGTCATACTTTGTTTCCGGCATACCCTGTAAACGTCGGAACTGCATAAATTCTCAATACAAACGCCGAGAAGACTCACCGGTATAAAGTACCACTTTCTAAAAATGCTTAACAACTTTATGAGATACCAAAATTAAATATATAATGTCTCAGGTTTAACTTATTCCCACTGCTTTTGGTTTGAAAATAAGGGGAATATTTTGACTTAATTACATCTATAATATGGAATGGCAATTTCCAAGCAGCCTTAGCTGTGCACAAATAAGTTAATTCACTAAATAAGTATACCGTTTCTGTTTTTGAAAGAATGGGGACGTTTCAGTAAATAATTAAGTATATGTGGTAATACGCATCTGAAAAATAACCGGTAAATTTCTTCGGAATTTGAATGTCTTAAACGATAATAATTCGTACTTTCCCATGTCTTAAGCTGTGAGCGCACGTACCATAGCAGTAAGGACAGAGTTTCAAGATACTCTCTATCAAATTCATTTACTTCGATTAAAGCAATGTGAAATTCGTGAATTACGGTGAAAATGTTGTGCGATAATGGCGTCACTCGCGAAGTTACACCATATCTGAACGGATTTGTCATCGGAAACAACTACAATAATGTTCAGATGCAGTTGGACGAAGGGGAAACATAATCAGAATGCATAAAATGTGAATGTTTGGTTGGCATTGTTGCGAAATACATAATAGAGGCCCCTACCCTTCATAAGCATGGAACGCAGATAGATACTTGGATTTGCTTCAAATTGGCACCATGCCCGCTATCACTAAATTGTTTCAAACTCCGGTCGACCCAGAAGATGGATGTCCTCACGATATGCCCAGATAGACAGTCAATATTTAGAACCATGGTTTTACATAACAATGCATTGGTAGTTTGTACTTTATGATAAATCTGCTGATGGTGTGTCTCTAGTCTGCTTTAGTTTTCTGAGAACTTTTCTGTTCCTGGAGGAACAAGAATTGCAAACCTACTTTGTATCTGTTAGATCCTTCCCAATAAACTAGAATATTGGCAAGCTACCTCAAATTGCACTTCTGGATAACACAAGGATGAGGACCATTAACTCAATATGGAAACGATCCTTACCTAAGGTAATTCAGTAATATAACTGCCTGTGGAGTTGCTTGCTTTTCGCTCTCTGGTACTCGTAACTGATTTTTCGCACTTAAGAATAGTGAGCAATCAGCTTCGCTAAGCATATACAGCTGAACAAGATTAAGAAATTACTATTTGGAAAACAAAAGCAATAAACTTCTGGTCTTTAGAACTGCACGACAGGTATACCAACTCTCACGACTGGCAGGGTGTCCTGTGTGGATGCAGGGGACGAAAACAACAATCGTGAGAAGTGCGACCAAATAAAGGCGTTAGATACATTGCGTAGGCTTCGGGGGCCGGTGTTCAACGTATCTGAGTCTTCCGTGGAAGGCCACGTCTTCTTTATAATGAATGTCGACGTTTCGCCCCTCTATATTGGGTTTCTTCAGATTTCACTCCGTGACGGCGCCTACAAAACTGTACTGACCAGAGAGAGAGAGAGACAGAGTCTAAGCGGGCGCTGTCTTATTTATAATGCGAAGTGCTCTGTTTACCAGTGTGTTGGCTACAGCCAGTTTGATAGCTGGCGGATGGTGTGATATTTGTGATACTGAGAAACTATAGGAAGAATTAAATTTGGTTCAAGCGCATTCTGACAACAAATGGATGCTCCAAAAGTCAAATTAAGAACCTACACAGAAAGGAAAAAGCAGTTATAGAATCTAGCTCATCCGAAAAAGACAAAAATAAGACCACAGTATGGCTGCCGTATATAAAAGGAACCACCGGCAGAATAGCAAAAATATTTCAAAAGCACAACATCAAAACGAGATACAGGTCCACGAGGAAATTAAAAGAATTTTTACGTCCGGTTAAGGACAAACACGACCCGCTATACAATCCAGGAGTGTACAAGATAGACTGTGAATATGGAGCTTCATACATCGGACAAACAGGTAGATCAGTGACAGTCAGACGACAAGAACACATTAGAAGCCTAAAACTGAAACAACCGGATAAGTCGGCACTTGCAGAACTCGCCATAGCCACGAGACATCATATAGATTTCGAAAAATACAGCTCCTGGAAAATTGTGAACAATTCCGTCCCAGAATAGTAAGAGAAAGCATAGAAATCTTCAAATCACAGAACTCCTTAAACACAGACAACGGCAGACATCTCCACACCATCTGGCAGGCACTAATATAGCACCGGGGTTTGGCGGATCATAGGCCAATGAGCGCAATGCCACTTGAAATACGTCCACCACTGCCATAGTATACGTAAGAAAGCGCTCGCTTGTTTTGTAGGTGCACGGTTTTGTAGGTGCCGTCACGGAGTGAAACCTGAAGAAGCCCAACATAGGGGGGGGGGGCGAAACTTTATAATGCATTCATTATAAAGAAGACGCGGCCTTCTCTGGAAGACTCAGATACAATTTATAAAGGCGTTAGACTCCAGCTGTACCGCTCGCGACTACATCTAGAAACGAATCAATCCCGAAAATGAACATAACCTTAGTAGCTTCAATTTTCTGAGCTAAGTTAAACCAGGATACCTGTGAACCTCCACAGTTTAATATAGATGATATGGATTAATCTAATATGAAAGCATGATTCTAAACAAATTATGCTTCCATATCATAATCCAAAAGTGCGTTTGTCGTTCTTGAACTCTGCCCTTGGCTCGAGATCCTGTAGGAGAGTCAATGCAGCTTTCTTTGTCTTATATTCAAATACAAACATAAAAATTAGCATGGGTGATGGATGAATGTTGATTTAACCTGAAAGTTATCCGAGTTATGGACTAAGCTATTTAGCTGATGCACAACGTCGCTTCCTGTAGTCGTTGTTTACCTTTATACGTAATGTCTACAGAACTGAAATTGATAAACTGGTGAAACCATCCTATTGATTGAATGTGTAGGTGGGATAAATCGCATATACTACATATACAAAGCATTTATTACTCGGAGAAGAAAATACAGAAATTTCAGTTGTTAATATCCACGGACGCGCATTCAGAGGCCCTTGTACCGGTTCTTTCGAGCTGTGTACACGCTTTGTATAGAGGTTCCCTCTGGCGGTTATGAAATAACATCGCGAATAAGAAGGTTGGTGAAAATTCGTGTACCGTTTCTCATAGCACGTGCACTGAGAAACGGCGTATTGGGAACTTGCCTGGAACTAGAGTTACGATCTGAACTATCGGGGACCACCATGCACCTTCTGGCATGTTCTTGTCCTGCACGAAGCTATGGTACCCTCTCCTACTTCCCGTTGAGTAGACATAAATCAGCTGTTGCTAGCGAGGCTGCTTCCTCCAATACTTGAGAAACCTAAACTGTAGGCTAAACGGTTCTTCAGGATTACTTGCACTCTCAGTTCATTAATACAGGATCATCACATTAGACGGCCACACTTTTATCGGCACCTGGTTCTCGGATGCACGCCATCGCCTGCTAAGATACAAGTTCCCCCTATTGCGTCACAATAGTGTCACTCACGCTGCGTATGACAAACGAAGGCGGTGGCTAACGATCTTTGATAGTTTTCAGTTATTAGTACAGCCATGGTCTAATTTACTACAGAAACATTTTTTTTAACTTGTTACAAGTTATAAAACACGAATGTCCGTCTCTGTGTTGTAGAGTATTTTCGGAACGCATTTGTGATATTGATCCGGCTAACAGAAGTGCAGTTCATAAAATAGTTAAGAAATTCAAAAATACGGAATCAGTGCTAGACCGGAAAAAAATCGAAACTGTCACGATTTAACACTGGGAAATAATGATATCAGTGTGCGGTTAGAACGTTCGCCACGAAGTTAGCGCAGCAAGCAGGATTCGGCTATTGACCAGCACAAAAGGCGACAAAACTACTCAAATTAGGGCATATTTCAGCAAGATGGGGCTACAGCTCACACAGCCTCTTGACGTCTTTGGAGACAGAGTAAGCGATGTAGGGATTTGGAAACGCGATTCCCGGACCCCACATCTTGCGATTATTACTTGTGTGCTAATTTGAAAGACAAAGTGTATAAATCCAATCTCCAAACAAAACTATATATGACGATTGCATTACCTGACTTCGAGCACAAGAGGAACACTTCTAACGTTATTTTTAAAAGTAAACAATGTAAGGGACATTCAAAGCTGTAATATGTGAAATAATAATGGTTTTAGTTGACCTTGTCCGTTCATCCTATTTGTATACATAGGAATGCATATGCCCGGGACACGGTGTCTGGAGGGAAGTAATTAGGAATTTTTCTAATGCCAATAGCAGCTTGTTTCACCAGTATTAAAGAATAGATTAATACTATTTTAGCAGCACACCCATAAAGAGTCGTAAAATTTGCTATTTGCGCCTAATAATGAGAATTCATATAAATCCTTCCGTCACTGGTGACTAGATAGCGGAAATGAGAAGCCCTAGGTTAAATATCGATTTATTGCGGTGCCGTAATTGTAGAAGTAAACAAACTTATTGGTGCACTAAATACTCTTATCATCATCACTACATAAAATACCCCTTACTTTAACTTATCACGAGCCAGTTATCTTTATCACATTTGCACATCATAAAGTAATGGATTCAAGCAAAGCTATTTCGTTACTTGGTTTTTGCACAACCCACACTTAAGTAATTAATGTTCATGTTTATCCCAAAGTTCAATGTTTAACGCAACCTCAATGTTTAACGTTGAACACATAAATCTATTGGCTGTAAGCTCTTTGAGCTGGCAGATAATTTTGTACGTCATCAACGATGGGACCCCCTGATTTAGTTATCAGTACCATGGCAGGCCTCCATCTCGTATAAGCTATACATACTACCAATTTGCAGACTGTCGGGCGCATTATCTCGTCACAACTGGGATTTCAATAGGAACAATCTAAGCAGTATCCATAAAAGCGTCTGGAAAATTATCATCCCTTCATCAGCAGAGAAATATCAGAGTGAGTGAACTTGTCATTACGTATTCGCAGTAATTAAAATTTTAAGACAGCGATTTAATCAGGTTCTTGAAATTGGCTGCTTACAAATACTGTGCCTATTTTCATAATTAGCCATATGGTACACATAATGTGAAGTTTCATTGCTAGATTCATATTTCACATATAAGAAAAGAATTCAAAGCATATATTGAAAAAAATCATTTCGTATTTTTAGTGGTTTTCATATCAGTTAACAGCAACAACTTTTGCTAAATGATTCCAAATACCAAATTCTATAGTGAACTACATAAGGTTTAAATTTTGGACACTGAATGCTACTTGCTTCATAAGTTCACCATTGAGTGAGTATAGTGTATTATTTAGCGGAATGATGATACATTCAGGACATTCACATTAAGCTCATTGGTATTTAAAGGTCGACAAGGACCTATTTGGAAAGATAATATTTCATAAATGCGGGTATCAGATAGTGAACACACCTTGATATATAGAAAATAATAGAGAGAAAGAGAGAGACAGGGAGAGAGAGAGAGAGGGGGGGGGGACAATGCTGCCCTGAGTCGTGTGACAAGGAAGAACAACTGATTAAGTTAACAGTTTAGGGGTGGTAGGAGGGATGAGAATAAATGTTTAGGGATAAAGTAAAGTAGGAGGTAGTATAAAAAAGGGAAAGTTAAGTGAGTAAAGGAAGTTGAAGCACTAAAGCCATAAGGAGAATGTGAATCAGTGAGGCCTAGGAAATATTTAGCAAATAATCACGAAACATAAAAAAAAGTGAGGGGGAAATAAAGTTTAGAATGGAATGGGTAATTTAAAGCAATAATCAATTTAGGGAAATGGAAAGTTATAGGAATTTGGTGAAAATAAATTAATCAAGAGACGAAAGTAAATAGTTAATGAAGTTATAGCAAATAAAGTCATGTAAAATTAAACATTAAATATTCACCCTTCAATTGAAATAAACCACTAACAATGTGTCCATGGTTCTGATTCGCTTCATTGTAAACAAAGAAAACTGACCTTGTGCGTCCTATGTATAGGTAAACAAAATCTACTTCAAAATTAATTTTAATTTGGGATATAATGTTACACTACCGTTATATGTGGCAAAGTAACACCCTAGGTATATTATTTTTCGAGGGCTGACAAGTGTGTAAAGCACCACAAGTTTAGTGCACATAGGTTATACTGTTGCTCTAGCATGTTCACACCTGCAGGCGTCTCCTGATGCGCGTGCATATACGACGGCTGCGCGGTACCTTTTAAGTCATTCATTCTCCGTGCCCAACTAATCTATACAGGATGTGAATAAACATGGCTTCACCTATAATTATTACTTTTTAATTTTAAAATCCAAGTTTTGGAAATATTTTCCCAACACTTTCGATCATTCAAATTGTTTGAGATGAGGGACTTTACATAAAGATCTTCTGAAACATTTCATGGGTATTCCGAAACGTTAAATAAGTTTCCTACGATGTAATGTATATTTTTGTGATGGTAACATTACTGTTTTTAAGATCGTGACTTAAAACTAAAATTAAAAATTTAAAAGTAAACATCTGCAATGATAGTGTTTTAAAAATGATTTACCTTTGAAGTAAAATCAAAATCAAAATTATATTAATGAAACACACACGCACACGCACACACATATTCAGCCATGCTCTTTGTCTTTCACTAATCTTCAAGTTAAGGTTCCTGAACAGTATCGTGAATTGCTGTTCGAGCAAGAAGAACTTTATTTAGTATTTTCTCAGACCATTCTGTACGTATACTGTATCTAACAGTCTTAGTAGTTGAGAAAGGTAAAACGTCACGTGAGTGCTCAGCTTTATTATTAAGTCCATCCATTATGTGAGATAACGAGGACATGCATGCTGGAAAACAGAATGTTGCAGGTCATGCTTGGCATTCTCATACAGGACAGGTCCGTAAAAGGTTATCAAGAGTAATATATCCCCTCAGAAGTATTTTAATGGACTTTCTGTGTAATATGTGAAATAGATACAACATGCATTGTTCGAAAGTGTTTTTAGATACGAATTGTTATTGTATGGTAATAGTACTAAGGTGGTTGCAGGTTTACTTTTACACTTTTACAGAAAAACACTATGCGCTTAATATAGTATGTAACATGCAGGAAACCACTTACTAAAACGCAAGGGATTTTAACTGTGTGTAACTATTACATTCTTGTTTTATGTAGAGTCAAATATTAATTGATTAGTTTAAGCTAATGACAACATCAGCTTAATACCAGAAATACTGATTGTCTTCTATTGCCCTTTACAGAATTAGGCAAGGTGCAATCCAGTCATATTATAACTTATGTTATACTTTACAATAAATTGCCATGTCAGATTTAAGAATTAAGGTCTTATAGTTTTATTAACATTGAAGACCTGTCTATATAACAAATCTTTTTATAAACCGATTGATCTTTTGGATTGTGATGTTTTAGTGAAACTTGGCTAATTCAAAGCTGAACCGACAAGAAAAAAATATCTAAATGTCCAAAAAATGAGAATTACTAAAGTAACGTCTGAAATTGGCATTTTAGCAATACCGATACATACATCCATCAGGATTTTCCGGTTGTGTCCCTCTTTCTGACTCCTTCCATTTCCACTCGAGGCATTGCTTAAAATTTTCTCCTTATTCTTCAGATAAGGTGACAGTGTTTGGTGGTGTCCCGTATTCTTTCGAAATTTCAGATTGTTTTCCTCAAACCCTTTTCTACTTCTAGAATGACGGCGGCTTTTTCTGCAGAAGTTAAAGTCTTGTATTGGGCACGTGGTTTACTAAGATACTTAGTGGCATTCATTTGCATCGCACAGAACAGCACGAAGCTCAAGCGACAAGTAATGCGCACGTGTTTTAAACAAGGGGATGTGGGAGCACCTATAGAAGCTCAAGGCTGGCAGCTAGAAACGCTATTCCACCCCCAAGCTGCACTCCAACTGACTGCATTCCGACTAAATACACAACCCTGGAGCGATGATGTTGCAGAAACACATGGACGAAGTTATATTAAATTTCTGCGTTTAGATTAATTTTCGACCGACACTTCTGAACAAAAACTTCGAAATAAGGAAAATGAAATTCGAATCACATGTGAGATTTTTATATTGCTTACATACAAAATTCAAGGGAACAAGAAAAATATTCGAATTAACGACGATTTTGAATTCTAAACGTTGGAATTATCCAACTTCCACTGTATATAAATATTTATTTATACACTTTGCCTGTTCTATATTGCATATAATGACAAAATGAGTTATTATTTCCATTATCATCATCACTAGGTAGTGCTTGGGTTTAAAAAGCAGTAGTCTCACAATGTTCCCGTTTTGAAAGGTAAATATAAACTAAATGTAACAGGTGATGCCAATACGATGCCACGCTTCTGATGCGCGTCCAATGCAATTCTCTAATATATCTGCTAACCGCTGCGCCAGCGGTATACAGAGATCCTAATCTCGGGTACGAGTGGCTGCGTTGTGGGGATAAACAACACCAGCTAACTTGAAGAATTTGATAGAAGCTTATAATCATATATTTATTTTAATGTAAGTTGCCGACTATTGAGTTTGAAGGATTATAATGTTTCTGAATCTCATTGCTCGAAATTGTAACTATTGAACTATGTCTGCTAACTTCTGACGCATCCTGACTAGGTAGTGTTTAAAATAACTGTTTCTGTAACAGTAGTGCAAAGTTTATGTTGCCATTGGCCGCAGAAATGCACGCTGAAGTTACCACAAAATCTATAGAATTCATGCGCGGACAATGTAGGTTGGGGATGCCGACACTCCATCTAATACCTCCCCAAGACTTTAAAAGCACGAAGAACAGACGCAATTACTTAATTCTCGCTTATATTATTACACCGGCCTACGAATTTAAACTCTTTTTCTGCGGCACGGAGTTTATTGTCTCTCTAAACCTAATTTTGATATGCTGAATTCATATCTGCTTTCCATTTTTTCGTACCACGTAGAATGTTTTGCCGTGCAGAAAGGAAATATGTAATATTAGAGTTTGTTTTTGGTTTTTAAGCACAATTTAAAACATGTGAAATGATTCAAACAAAGAAGCAATCTCAATTCTAAAGGTGCAACAATATACACTGAGCTACAAAGTTTCAAAGACACCTTATGAGTTATTTTCTCCTCCGCTTTGCTGTAAAAGAACGCTGAGTTGACTTGCGTTTGCGGTCCTGACGAATGCAGGAAAGGCAATTTTAAGCTCGTATTGCACCCGCGTGCCTATAACTTTTCGAGCATGGTTTTAACAACGTGCTCATATTGGTCATCTTTAACATTGCCTAAATACTTGTTTATAACTTCACTGAATGAGTCCCAGAACTTGAACCTCTATGTCTTATGATGTTTCTAAAATGAACGTCCTTTATAAGTTTGCGAATCTGTGGCTCATTAAAAATGCCTTCTTTCACTTTTTATTCATGCAACATTGGAAAATTCTGAATGACGTAATGCAAAAAACCACCACCTTTGTTCAAAGCTTTGACAAATTGCTTCATTATCTCTAATTTGATATGCAATGGAGGTAGCCAAACCTTGTGTGAGTCAATCAGCGGACAATTTATTACATTTTCTGTCCCTGGCACTAAATATTTTCTTTTTGGACAGTGACTTTCTCTGACTCTGGAGTCCCATTAGCACAAAAAGCACGAGAATTTTGTGTGTCCTGCTTGTTGGCCAAATAAAATACCGCACACCTTAAGATCACAGCACTTCTGTTCATTATATTTAACTTTTTCCAGCACAGTATAGGTACAAATTTTGGTACGCTTCTTTAAACGATGTAGAGTGAGCTATTGGAACCGAAGCAAACATATTGCTGTTGTGCAGCAGAACATCTTTCAGACTTCTCTTCTTCAAGCCAATAAACAGACGCCAATCTTTTCCAATACGACTATCAAGTTAGGGATATCACAATACACTAATTCTCCTTCTTTTACATATTTGTTTAACTCTTTTTCTCGAGGTCTGCACCAATAATAAGTTATTCCAGATGCTAAGAGATTGCCTTTTTTCAGCCTTGAACCTAAAAGTTCACTTTTTTCTTTGGTGAGACTCAAATCTCGTACCAAATCATTTAATTTTGACTGACTCAATGGATATGGATTGTTAATTTCTAACCCTGGGGACCAATTTATTTCATTTTCTACACTCGAAGTATCAGTACTACTTAATGGCAATACAGTAGGTGGTGGTGGAACAGTAACATCAGATCCTTCAGGCACAGGCCTAATTGCTGACAGCAAGTTTGGATATATAATAATACCTGCTTTGCTTTTCCTGTTGAATCCAGATATATTACGCAGATAAAAATAACACTCATTAAGACGATTTTGTTGTTCGCGCCATACCATAGGAACACCAAAGGGTATTGATGAACGAACTCCGTTGTAACATTGTATTAGATTTTCTACACTTCTACACACACTATGAGGGCAAATTTCTTGTCTTTATCTTCTAATTTTATTTCAAAGTAGGCCAGATATTAACTCTTGGTAAATGCGGTGATGTTTCTTTTATGTTGCTTTCTTACATAACATCTGCAGACATAACAGAAATTATTAAGATGGCTCACACAGCCCCTCCTCGAGCTTGCCATTTTTTTTTTTTTTTTTTTTTTTTTTTTTTTTTTTTTCCACAACACGGTTACAAAAGAGACCAGCTGAGAAGTTTAAAACTGGACTGCGGATTCCAAGATAGGTTCCTATTTATGTATTACACAGTAAATTTTAATGAGGTAAATTCAACATTACCTGTATTACAGAGGTAGACAGTATAATACGTATTATTTAGCATGTTGGCATGCTTTAATCATCCGTGCAGAAAGTCGAATATGCCGTGATGTTGACACTAGCCTGCCGAAATTTCAATTCTGTGTTGAATCAGAACTGTTCAGAATCTGTACGTGATATGCAAAAACTATTATTATTTTCGAAATCAGAGCATCCGAATTGACCATTATGCTGTAAAATATTCCGTGCCGCAAAGTCTTTGCAGGCCGGTGTTATCCTTATCAACGTTCTTACATATTTTCCAAACCCTTAAACTGCTAATTTAAACGCGGCTGTACCTATTGACCTGCTAAAACTCCAAGAATTTCCTTTCCTCTATGATTTTCACAACTTCCTCGATGTACCCCGGCAACAGCCTGACTCTGATTTTCCGGTAATCTGATGTTTAAGCTAATGGGTTTTGGGTCGACTGAATCCCAGGTACCTTGAACTAATTCCTTCTCTACTCGATTTTATATTAATTTCCTTTTCCTATCGCGAACCTCGTTGCATTGCCTAGCTAATGACGGCAACTCATGTTTATAACATTATGCACTTTTCATACATAAGGAAATTGTTTATTGCAATTATTTATCTCTCTCCCTATAATTACTTATAAAAGTATAAATCTGACCATTCAATAATTCTGCTATCATGTGGAAAATAAATTATTTTTATTGTTATTATTATCAATATCACTGGATAGCTTTTTGTTATAAAAACCACTAGTTTTACAAAGTTTCCGCTTAAATGGCTAAATGTAAACAATATGTAGCAGGTGGAAACTCCAAACTGTATATGAGTATAATGCAATACAATTCTATTTAGAGTAAGTGATTACAAAACCCGAAGAATTATTTTAAACATTCCGAATGTTTTGCATTCTAAAGTCTTGTGTGACATAGTTTGACACACACGTGAAATCATAATCCCCATTAGCACTCCTTTACTGCACATGTTTCGTGTTTACATCTGTATCTTTAGAATTATTTGCTTACTACATATATTTATGACTCCGCTGTCCACATGGGAAGCGAAATTAGTTGATTGCCATTATCTTGCACAAAATTTGCGGATTTAATTCTGGATCAGGAGGATGGCCTTTAAGTGTGTGTAAATGTATAAGCCTCATATCAGATGATTTACGAGCATGTAGAGGAACACCCCAGGGACAATGTACAGCACACGACCGATATGACCTTTGTAGCTGCTAGTGTCACTAAATAAACCCATCTACCAACGGGGAACATGTACGTGAAACAGGCATTATTTGAATACAATTGCAAGGTATTACATAAAATCATATTTAACAGGAACTATAAAATATATCAAATTGCGATTTTGCAGGTATGTTAAATATTGTTTAGTAAATGGTTCACGTGAGTTTCATTATCTTCCTTCAATAAATTTAGATTCTATAAATATATTGTGCCGTTGACACGGAACGTCTATACAACATTAAACTGCGAGCTTCCGTGCGAGAAGTATTTCCGTGGGCTGACGTCACGTTGCTTGGATGCAGTTTGAAAAGAAAAATAATAGCATAATAATAAACCATAACATTAAAAAATATGTTAATATTAATATAATAAAGAAAATGATAATACTAAAGCTAATTGAAACAAAACTAATAATTATATTAATAATATTGGATATGACAATATTAATAACTATAACAAAATAACAACAGTTAACAACAATAAAAATATAACTAATAAAAAGAACATAGATACTAATGATTATAATAATTATAATTACAAAAATAATAACAATAATAATACTGATAAACATAATGCTAATAAACACAACAATAAGAATAACAACAACACTAATTAGAATAATGGTAATAGTGAGAGAAATAATAATTAAAGTAATACAATAATAATTAAAATAATACAATAACAAGAATAAAATAATAGCAGTAATAATATGATAATAGCAATAGCAATAATAAAAACAAAAATTAATGAAATACAATAACATTAGTAAGATACGAAGAAATGCCAATGATACATTGCGTGCCTTCACATTGGCATGCATTTTGTTACTACAATTTACGATCTCTAGTTCATAATATTAGACAATATAGGGGGATGAGTCTATTCCCTGGAATATAAAATTCCATGTAAGTGAAGCGGAAAATATTCAAAGACTGTTCTTGTTTATTATCACGAGCTACACACGATAGTTGAAGCCTGGGGAATTCTTCTCCCGCTCGTCTTCTCTTAAAGGCAGAACTAAGATCACTCAGGCCATTGGCGTCCGCTTCATAGGAAAAGCGCCGTTGAGTTCTGCAACTCTTAACGTCCGAAGGGGTATCTATTCACCACAAAGACGGATGAGCTGGGCCACTGGTGTACAACGCCTTGCAAATGAAACGAAATATTGCCCGTTTAACGTGCAAATGTTTTCTTAGTCACTCAGAAAAAAATGCGACCATATATGAACAAAAGGGAGAAAGAAGGGAAGAGGGAGTCCCAAATTCTAAGTTGTATGTAATGTGAGAAACAGCAGAAGTGTTTTCGTAACATTACATCTATTCTGATACCTTTGTAACAACTAGAATGAATGGTAGACTTCAGTGTCTTATAAGCATGATTTCCTTAAATGAGTCTACATAATTTTAGGCAGTGATGTCTCATATTGACTACTTGCTTGAGGTTACAGTGGTGCTTTAAACACTGCAAAATTGATGCCCTACTTATACGAGTTCTCTAAAACGGTGAAACCTAACAACAGATGTAGGTTGAACGCAATCCACCTCCTTATGTTCTATACATGCTTGTAATATTCTCTTACTGAAGTTGGGGGCCTCATCTCATATGCTATTTCCTTAATACCACGAGTTAGCAGGAGGTTATCTGGCTCGTTCTGTTTCTTGCCAACACAGCATTGCCGTCGCCTGAGCATCACTCTTCCCTTTCCTTTCGCAAGAATCCAGACCTCACCACCCACTAATTCTCTTTCTACCAGTGCAATTTCCTACAGCCTGCGGGTAGAAGGGATTACCTGCACTTCCCTTACTAGAATGCCTTGCCATAACGGAGAACAGAAGCTGCTACGGTGACATGCTAAACGTGCAACATTTGAGCTGACATTTTTACTGGTAGACAGTTACCCTGCCAACTTGAACAACTTTACAGAAGCTGCTGATAAATTCCTGCATTCTAAGGCTTCAACTTCATTTTATATCTACTTGTTAAGCCAGATTCCTGACGGTTTCGAAGGTTAAAACTGCCGGCTTCAAATACCTAAACTTCATTCTACTATGAACTACTCATCTACAATGTCGTGCGCAGCCTTAAGTTGAGAAGATAGAATTGACTGAAAATGGAAAAAAAAAAAAAAAAAAAAAAAAAAAAAAAAACGACAAAAGTCCAATCCAATTAGTGTTTCTTACTTAATTTTCTTCCAACTTAATGCACAACAACACAGTCCTCTTTTGCTGAATTTAACGGTCTACCATCTTTTGTCACATTATAAATCACAACTATTATCTTCTCGTGACGTCATAACACACAGTTTTCTGTCTTTCGTCTTTCAGTTCTCTCTTTCTCTACAAAAACTAACCCTGACGATACGATCACTCAATACTCGTTAACTGCTTCGCTGTCTTCCTGACGCACCGATTCTCTCACGAACAGTGCGCACGCACACACACATACACACCAGAGCTGTCTTACTCCTCACTAACTGACAAACTAAAACTGACTGGATAAAAACTGCCTGCCTTCACGCGCTCCACTAGCTTATATACTAGCGATGAAGTAGCCAGGTTTTTTTCGTACTTCGGCTTTTATGGAACTTTCCGGCAGCCAGAAGATTCATGAGCAATCTAGAAAACCTCTTTTGGTTCTGCTGCTCTGATTTTTCACACGTGCTTGCTTCCGTGAGTGGTGTGGGGTGGCTTACCTTAAGCACCTTTAATACGCGCCACGCCTGGTATACACGTGATGTGAGATAGCTTTTGCCGCGGCCGGTGTCACAATACCTTAGCCGAGACTGGAACCATGGATTTTCGGCTTACCATACCACTGCTCTAAACAACTGAGCTACCATAACAACATACCAGCAAGGCATGAAATTGTCCAACGTCTCACATTTTTGATAAACACAAAGTAATTTCAAATGTATTTTCAGATAACATGAACCAAAATACGATTTACAATTTGGTAAATACTTCAAATTCCGGCTTTCAGAGTTGACATGTTTGTATAGCATTGAATTTTTCAGCTTGATGTCTATTATTATTTATAAAATGTTTAAGAAAAGGCCGTTAAGTAGAATACAACATATACATGCTAATGCCGGAAAAAAACTGTTCCTATTATTAAACAATTATTTGATTACCTGATTATATATTACTACAATTTCATTACTTTTCTCACTTTCTACTACAATTTGAAGTTCTCATACCCGCTGGCATTTACTAAATTGATTATGCTGGCTGGCCATAACAATGAGAGTATATTCTGTAGACCATACTTTCACTGCAAAAGCCTTGAGAATTCTTAAAAATAGGCTATGTCAACAACCATAGGCTTTGTACTTAAGTTGCATTTTTTCCTCAAATTATTTATAGAGCTATACTAAAATTTTACTCATTTATTTTGGGAGTAAAACTAATTTAGAAACCTTAAATGTATGGTACTAAGATATTCCTTTCAGTGACAAAATTTATTTCAAGAGGCAACAATGAAATTTAAGTTAGCGCTAATTTGTGTCACGCTTTAGCTATCATTAAACATTGAAATCTTCAACTTCCCAAGGAAGTGCCCCTAAACTATACTACACGCCTCATTCATACATAAATGTGAAGCTTATTAGGTACGGAATGGAGTGAACTAACAACTATGACCTTAACATAAATCACAAAAGCTCTGTGGCTATTTAAACAAAAATTCAGTTGGTTAAAAGAGGAATTTTGACTTTGAAAATTCATAATTTTTAAGCAACCAGTTTAATTAATATAACTGTGGTTAAAAAGATTTTACATATTCAGAGAAACAAATTGTTGTATTAAAGTCTGAAATATCCATATTTTTACAGAAATTGCAAATGTTTGTAGGTGTTTTTGGTGTAAATATTTATAGTTTATCATGTCAATAAGTAACAACATTTTCTAAAAAATTCTGGGTAAAGTTATAAATTTTTCATCCCAACGTGAATATGTACCTTAAGAAAATAAACAACTAAACTTAAAGTTGCATAAACAATAAAGGAACATAAACATAAGTAGCAAATCCGAAAGCATGGAAAGGACGGCATTTCAGTCAAAATTCTGTGTGTTACATTTGAAGCAACGTTTTGATTGTGAAGCCTTAGGAAAATTCCTTTAAAATAACTGCTGTAAAACACGTGTTTCATAGGTTTCTTTAGGTTTATGAAGCTTACGCCTAAGTAGTTTCCTTGGGAGCCCATATACTGGGTGGAAGGTGTTGCTTCGGCCATACGCTAGCCAATACAATTATTGCCAATAAGGAACCGTTTCGCCAAAAAGAATAACTTCCGTCAAACATTTAAATATTTAGAGCGACATAGCTCCTTGATGAATGGATTTTACCGAATATAAACGCTGTAAACAATACTGTAATACACTTATACTTTAATTTAAATGAATTTAGTCACCAATTAATGTTAACATTACGTTGCAAAATCTCTCTAAGAAAATTGAAGTTTACGTGACACTTTAACATTAAATTGTGAATAAATGCATTCAATTTAAGCTACAGATTTGCTACAGTATTTTTGACACAATGTTTGTGCGACAGATAGTGAAATAATAAACAATTTATATCCATTCGTCAAGAAGCTACATGGCTCCAAATGTTTGACTCAAATTATTCTGTTTCGGTGAAACGGTTATTTATTGACAATAGTTTTATTGAACACATTTGTTACACTCATCATGTGGAATCCCTGGTTAACGTATTTCCAAAGCAGTACCTTCCACCCGGTATGCCTCGCTTTTGTGGATTAGTTCACACATTGGCCGCTTTCGATGATTTCCATGAAGTATAGATGATATTCCATACAGTTTATGTGAGAAGTTATGGTCGTGTTTGACGAGCAGGTATTCCTAAAGGAAACATTGGCTAGTAGGCAGTCTCCCCACAGCTCCCGTCTCTCTCTCGGTATCATATCGTTGCACGCTCTCCAGCCCATCCGCAAGAACCTGCTCATTAGGAAAGCCTATGTGGCCAGTAATTAACGACGTGGTGCTTCATTCCCGTTTCCATGCAATCAAGCATTGCAGCAGAAGCAGTCGTGCTGTTCTGCTTTAGAAGCTATGAAACCTGCCACAAAAATGGCTACGCAGTCACAAAGTTTTAGCCCACGATAAGATTCCTTAGCTTCAGTTAGGCTTCAAACTACGCTTATTCAATATGGATTAAGTGAACATGACACTCTGAAATGACTAAAAGCACTATTTATTGTGCATTTGTCATTAAAATATTTCTAAAGTTTTCAGTTTAAGAAAATAACACACATATAGTGTTATGGCCATTTCCAGGCGTTTAAATTGGATTTTAAGCATGGAGCACATGCCTGACAACTTTTTAAATCGAGCTGTGGAATCCCTGTGCGATATTACTGAGCTTTTAAACAGCAACACAAGAGGACTAGAAAGAGGATTGCACAGATTCAGGAAAATCTGTGAAGATCTAGATCATTCTTATCCTGAAATGTACCGAGGTAAATCTCAGTAGGTTAAAACAATCAAGTAAACTTTCAAACTCTGTTTTCTTGAAAGTACATTTTTGGGAACATAGGAACTATCTTCTCAGAAGCGACTCAAGCCAGAACGCTGATATTTTACGTACGTACAGGTAATAGGGGTATTGGACATTGATAACTGATCCCTTGATATGATCGTCTCCTTAACGCAGTACTAGCGTTGCTGCTTACCAAGCAGGAGACCTGGGATCGATTCCCGGCACCGCCGTGTTATCTGCTCACACTGGAAGACCTGGTCCGGGGTGCACTTAGCCTCGTTAGGTTCCTAAGGGGCCCATTGAGGTGCTACTTGATTAAGAAGTAGCGGTCCCTGGTCATGAAGACCACAAAACCGGCAGGAAGGGCCCGAAGCGCTAACCACGTCCCGTACACCAGTACGGCATCCCATTTACGATGCCTGTAGGGGGCAGGGGTTCGGGACGCAGTGGCCGGGAGGCAGGCCTTGCCCCAGCAGGTGCTATTACACTGGGGTTCAGTTTAGTCTAATTATATAAAACTAAAGAACAAATTGCAATGATAAGGCTATATAAAGGTTAGAAATAAAAGTTTCTTGCCAATTTTCACCGCTATCCTTAAGATATCAATCTCAATGTGTGTAGATACAGGCGGAAGTTTAAGTGTACTGGGTTCCTTTCTTCAAAAGCCAGTCATTACCGGTTGCAGAAGGGATTTTAAGCACTGTAGTACCTGCATATTCAGAATGCACTTTCGCTGATGGCGATATTTTGCCTGAGAACGTAAAAAAGAAAGGCTTCGTTGCTGGCTGTGGTTTCTTTCCTCGCCTCAGCCAACTTATTTTTTAACCTCTCGTGCACACTGCCAAGTAAGTACTATAAGTACCATTCCTACGGAACCAAAATCTGGCACCAACGCTCGAGGGTGGGGGGAAACGCTCTAGTGTCATTTTGTCCTCGGTTTGAGGGCAAACTGGGAGGAAGGCTACGTGGTACAGTCTGTCGCGTTTGGTAGACGCCAAAATGCGCATGTACACTCACAAAGTCTGACATACCTGCGCAGTTTCATAAATCTCAACTCCAGAAAGCTATTAATAATGCATGGGGCTGATGGAAATGCGTCAAGCGCCATGTGCATAATTTCTCCATTATCACAACGCTCACGCCTGTCCCCGGCTCCCCTTCTCGGCCAACCACCAAACTCAATACCTCTCCCTTTTCCAACCCGTGATAGCTCTTAACACTTTCATGCAATCGAGTCGACTCAACTAGTCTGCCAAATCTACATATCCCTGAGCAGATCCATTTCCTCCCTTGCCTCTTCATCACCGTTCGTCCTCAAACGGGTAGCAATCTCATTTCCACGATTTATACTCGTCATTTGCTTGTCATAAAAATAGTAGGTAGTCATTTTGTGAAGGATGTGCGCATTCACCGGGATATTCGGCCGGGCTTTCGGTAATAGAAAAAAACAAGAACGCGGGCCAGCATATACATATATATAGCCGCCATCATCTACAGTCGTTTCACATACAAATGGGCGCATTTGCGTTATGACCCTTCTGCCCATGTCTCCTATATAATACAGGGAGACCTCATGAACCGCATAACGCCGTGAAAGAGAGCAACGGAGAAATTTCATAGGCTGACTCAGAAATGGGAGACATTTCACGGTTCTATAAAGAGCGGAAATTCATTAGAGAAAGACCCAGGGTAGGCTGCCTTGGTTACAAGTACACGTGCGCTCTGATCTTCTATAAAACAGACGAATCCAACCACAACCACTTTGCATACAACCACAATTAGGTGTCAATTCTACAATGATATATAAGAGCAATAAGTGCAGATCGAGGTAGAGTTTGAAAATAATAGAACAAGTTTTCTACTTTCAATATTATCGAATTCACTTAAGGGATCCTCGGCAGAAGTTCGAATTTTCTATATTTTTGTACATATGAAACCAATACTTGGCACACTTAAGGGTGTCTATCTTGTAAACTACCACACAAAGCTCCAGCACAGTCTGTTATATAGCTTTGAGGTAATTAATTGTGAATTTATTTCCAATGCAAAAATACCTTAATATTCAAAATTTTCCACGCGAATCAAAAACTAAAATTTCAAAACAGTTTTATTATTTTATAAACTCTAATTGCCCAAAAAACAATCTCTAGAAGGAAGAAAAAATAATTACTCTTAAAGTAATTAATTTCTTTGCTTGGATGGACATTGAAAATGCTTCTTCAAAAACCGTTTTATTTGTATTTAATTTTTTAGAGCTAAATAAATTTTCAGATTTTAAAAACAAAGACTGAAGTTGAAGTTGCATAGATGGAGCACATGCTTGAAGAATTCTAGTAGCATAGCACAAAATTTAATGCGCATGGAGAAAATAGAGTGTTAAAAATGTAAAAACGAGAAAAACCAATTTTTCTACACACATGCGTCGTGATCATGAGTCAGATTACCTGTTTCACCTAAAACTGGCCTGCTGTATATGTCACAGCTTCTCTATTTAGTGTAGTAGTTTCCATCCTAAGATTCAGTGCTTAAACAATCCTTTCTGTTGAATCTGGTTATTTTTCAACCCTTTTTGGCCCATACTTTGTTCAAATACTGCCGAAAATTTAAGCAGAAAAGGGGCATTTAAATGTAGCGCACATGGTATTTATAGCCTGCACTAGATCTTTAAAAATGGCAGAATCTAATGCCAGCTGATAATTAGGTTTGGGAAACATTTATATGAATAAGCATAAGAATCGTCAATTTGATAATTTTTCGTCTATTTTTCAGTTCTCGGGTCCCTTAAACAAATCAACAAATCATAGTTCATACATAGCTTCTGTATAAATTAAATCTTAAGTAAATATTGACAAATTAAAACGAAGTAAAATATAACTAGGATTTAAATGGTAAAATATTTGAAGTAGAGGCATATTATGAGTATATCCCAAGTCTCAAAAAATATATATATATCAAACGCTAGAGAACTAATATAGTTCATGTACATATATGTAAAATACGCAGGAAAGTTAGTTATAGGCACAGAATTAGTGCGTATCTAAATGCAAATTCCTTAAAATGTGTCCAAAGATGGCGAATAAATTACCAGCGTACTGATTAATAAACGAGGCAAAACGTTACCTTCATGTTATAATTGCAAGAGCTCACAAGAGAAAGTTACAGTTTTCATTTTTGCTAGCCATAACAGAGGCAGGCATTTTAACATACATCTTACCACCGCACTTTTAACAGTGAATAGTGTGAATAACAGCTCCGAGTTTATATCCAACGCTGAGTACAACGGCAGTCTCGCTAGTATGGGGAAGTATTGAAAAATGTACACTAACATTCTTTTTATTAACCCTCATTCTGCGTATTCCAATGAATAGGTTAACTACATACTATCTACGTGATATATATTATTCAACATAATGCTAAATTCAACACTTTTTTCCTTGTAGGATAAAGTGGCCACTTGGTGATCGTTGCCGGTGAATGCATTGTAAAGCACATATTTTCATATACGTACTTAAGTATGGTAAACCGAACGACATGACTCCACTGTAACCTCTGAGGCTCACAATCTGGAGATCCCACATTCAATTCCCGTCGACCACCCACACCGATCTTAGGTTTCTCGTGGTTTTCCGAGTTACGTAGGCGAATGTCAGGGTGGTTGCTCATCTACCGCGATTTCCTTTCCATATTCTCCTTTCATTCTGTTTCCTTCTCATCTTTCAGGTGGCTTCAAGGTTTCGTGGCGTATGGCGGTATCAACATAAACAAACGACAGGAAAACGGATGATGCATATGGGAACAATGTACAAGCACATCATCTCAGAACAGAATATACTTTACGATAAAACAGGACTTTTACTCACTACAGTAAATTATTTAGTCAGTTTATTATTTGCAAGTGGGCCGTTTTATTCTGACATTAAATTTATGAACCATAAATATGATATCACCAGTTCTATCTAAATACCCTCACTATAACACTGGATTTATCTAAGCCATCATTTAAACATCTCCTTTGACTAAAATTCTCATTAAGAATTTGTTTAAATCCCTCCGCTTTTGTTCAAATTAACCTCTTTCGCTTTACTTTGAAACACACCTGAGAATTTTGTAAATTATGTATTTAATAGTTCCTAAACTTCCCAACAATTAGTCAGTGCCAGATGCAAGATAATCTTTTCAGCAGTAATCTCACTAGAATTTCTATTTATCCAGGGAAAATCAAAACTCGGGTGGGATTCAATTGACTATCTCAGGAAAAGAAGAAAACGTAATAAGAAATGTATTAACTTACTAATTAACCGATAGAACTGTTTCCATACACCGTTTCTGCTTCTCATTGTGCTATTTAGTGTACTGTTTTGGTGACGATAACTTTGAATGTGTATATGGAAAACAAAGCACGATCGCAAGCAAACTAACGGTTGTTAGAGGGCTGATAAAAGCAAAAGTAGGTGACAAAAGCATACAAACGTTAGGTAAATTATAAAAATGTGGGATAAGCAGCCACGATTAGTTAAAACACGTTTTGTGGTGTCTTATTGCTCAACAACAATGTGATCTAGAAACAGCGCGATATTCCTTTAAATAAATACTGTAACCATTCGAAATAAAACGCTCTTAGCCATATATTAGACTTTGCGCGAATAAAATGAGTCTAAATATCAGCATTATAGGACTCGATGTGACAAACTGGCACTTGTATCCCTACCCTTGGCCAGTGAATCGTCCTTTGTCCAGTATTTTTCTGCTGGAAGTTTACAAGGAAAAGAGGAAACAAGGCATCACGAACACGTGCTCTGAAATAGAGATAAGGCTGGGCGTCGTTTGCTATAAATTGATTCTCGAAATAAAGTGGTTTCCGCTTTGCTGCTACACCCGCGTTCTGTACCGCACTCTTTTGTTTGGGGGAGGGTATGGGATATAAAAAAGCAGGTCTGATATATTCAAATAGGTTTTTTAATTAAAGCAGAAGTGCATTAAAACACCTAAATTAAATCGTTATACAGAAGTGTAGCTTAATTTATATAATAGTTTATTGAAACAAGCATGACGATCATGGCAGCCTTACATGGCAGCATAACGCGGGAATAGAGGACGGTTGGTGCAGGGATAGAAGAAATAAAGTGAACAGTACAGGTGGATTTTCTCTATGGACAACCGCTAGAGTTTGTATCACCATTATAAGGATAAAACAGTGAAAAAATTGCTGTGCAACATTCATTCATAACTATTAAATGTAGAGGTATTTTTAGACGTGGTGAATGGTTGATAGCTCTACAGTGATTTAATGCTCGACTTCACTTCTGTATTTATAAGACCATAAGGGTATCAGTTTATCCGACTTCCGTGCAGTAAACATACAGAACAGTACGTGATTAAGCACAGTGCCCGATCGGATTATTAGTAGGACCATACTTATTCCAAGGAAGAAAATAGAGACGTTACCTCCACCATCGATTTGCATGACGTCACTCGCGCAGATCTTAGCAAGGTCATTCGCCACGTCTAAATATACCTCTGTACACCCTTAAATTTAAAAGCTTGTTTCCTGCCTGGCGACGCCGTGGCCGAGTGGTTGCACCGTTCGCACATCACCTAGGTGGCCCGGGTTCGATCCCAGGGACCCGTATGTGGTATTCGCGGTGGTCAAAACGGCGTCTAGGTGGGCTTTCTCCGGGATCTCCGGATTCCCCCGCCACTCATTCCAACTGCTCCATCATCACCTGCCCGTTCATCCATTTCGGCTGCATTTCATATCATCCTCTTCTTCACTTTCATACCTGGTGCTTGGCTGACCACCCGCTTCCAGTTCTTCACCCTGTCCAGTCCATAGTTTCCTGTGCTCTCCATCAGACATGTAACCCTAGGCACAGGCTTGTAAGTCCTAGGGGGTGTAAGCACTCCACAAGGGGAAATTAATCAAATAATGAAGAAGAAGAAATGTTCTGCCTACTTAATAATTGTGGAACAGGATCTCCATATTCACGTCCGTATAGAACGCTCCTTCGCTCAACCAACTTAATTCCATCAGTTATTATCTGCCTAGAAGTAGTTTAACTTAGGCAATATGGTTCTGCTATATACAGAATATAAAGTAATAGAAGCACAGTGTGTAATTCGTACAGTGTACATAGGTGGAAAGAAATCCGAACGTTATTTTGAGTTATTCTACCTTTCAAACAATTTCTTATTGCTTCCATGGTTAAATTAATATGAAACCTTGATTTTATCTTGTATTTATTCCTTAAAACTGTCTAGATTTTCTGAGAACAAGATTGAGTTGTTTATATAGGCGAACCCGATTTGCTCATCCAACGCACAAGAAAGATATTTACTAGCAGATACTTCTCGCATTGAATCCCGTCTATTACATTTTGACCAGCGGAGATTGAATACTTCACAAAAATTCTTTATCTATGATTAATAGCAATTTTGATGTCACATTGACAATTTTTCAGGCCTAAAACACTAATAGTATTAGTAAGCATTTCTTCAATCCTCGTTTCTTTGCTGTTTTCCAATCAGACATAGAAAAGTCTTTGCCGAGTCACCATGCGCCACGCCACTGAAAATAATTTATTTTCAATAACTGCGCAGTTATAAATTGATTTTTGTCCAGTTAGATTGTGAAAATTGCACACTGTGAGGAGAGGGTATCTTTTCTAGAGACCCGATATCAAAATCTGACAGCTGTTTTATATATTTGTGCCCGTAATGACTTACACTGGGCTGAAATATAATTAATTCTCAAAATATATAAATCTATATTTTTTAAATATTGAGAAGCTCGCTTTTGGAGTCGCGTCCATTTTAGAGGTTCCATTCTTGCTGTCATTGTTTGCATCGTCAAAGTTTCTGCAGCATACATAAATACTCCGCACCCAAAGAACTGCGCTATAATTCCATCTATGTTCGTTCTTTAAAAATCCACAAACAATAATTATTTGTATATTAAAAGCCTTCCTGGAAATTGCTGTCCTCTGAATCCCTGACAACAGTTCTAGTTAATACAAGCACCCGAAGCAACCTGTTCCTCGTCTCATCGATTTTAAACAGAGCAAGACGCAAAAGAGACCGAAAGGGGCCACGTGCAGATGTGGTTTATCCCTCACAATAATCCTACCATATTAATTTAGAAGCGGAATTCTATTATTCTGCCACTGACATGCTCTGATACTCTTTAATAAAGTGAAATCCTATAACGTTTATAAACGTTTTGTTCCGAAGTTGAGACATCAAAGTTACTGCCTGAAGTAACAACAAATAAGTCCCCAGGAGAGATTCACTTCCACACGTTACCATTAAATCCTCCTGATTTAACAATTATCGGTTATCTTTTTCAGTTCTATGAAAGCAAGAAGCCATTTAAAGTTAATTGCCAATTTTAGGTCTTTCACATTATACAAGGCAGATATACGGCTTCCTATATAAACATCCCCAATTCGTTACGTAATTTAAATTCCCTATAAGCTCTATGATGGAGGAAATATTGAATTATCCACCAGGGAATGAGTACTAAGCCCTGGGATTAACCCATTGCATACAAAGAATTTCGTGAGAAAAAAGTTTAATTTTAAAAACTGTTCTGGAAAATCGGATTGGAATCCATTCGTCCGCTAACACAAGTAGATAAATTCTGATTCGTAGTCCTGATTATAATATACTCTATAGAGAGCTGATCGTTGTATTGCGACGTAGCAGTTACGGTGCAAAGTTATTGAGAGGTCGGCGCGGGCAGTCGCAATCGTAAAAATACAAGTGGCGTGCTTGCGCAATTGCTAGATAACTAGGGCCTTCTAGACCTTTCTCCTTATCAAACGTTTTGCAAACTTCCAATGGCTATATAAGTGAGCGGTTTCGCTGACTACCTTGTATGCACCGATATTAACGAAATATTTACATATGTTTCAGAGGAGCATACATTATATTTTCGTCGTTAGGGGTACGAATGAATGAAAACTGACCAAACTCCATTAAAATAGATTTGGTTTATTTTGTGCTTACAACTATCGTGAAATCTTTTAATTTCCCAATATGTACTTGTAGTCGACCAGTGCGTCGAAGTGGTGTCACGTGACATTGAAGGTCCCTGCGCGCATTGACCAGCAGTCCTTTTAAAACTACAAAGCTAATTTTCTCGATTTTTGTTTTTCCCTCCTTACCCCTCTCCTTGTATTACGCACCTCGGGCACGCCCCTTGTTCATCGGTCATTGCTTGTGTTATTGGACTTTGGTACAAACCAATAAGAGATAGGCACAGCCACAACTTGTGTGGAACGTGACTGGTGAAAAGGCTATGCCAACATTAAATAAATTAACACACCAAGACACTAACAGCATCGGAAATTTTCAGTGCACCGGAGTGTACATCAGGTGAAGATAAATTTGATAAAATGTATATATAAAATGTGGTATAAGATTTTGCGTATATACTCCTCTAATTGAATCACAGGCTTAAATCGAGTTTAGTGTGAAATCTGTGATTGAAAATAATTCTACAGCTAGTAGGTTTACTCTACGCTATAAAATACGGTAGGAGGATGTAGCCAAGTGACTTTAGTTAAAATTTGTTTCACATAATCTGTTTTGACATATTGTTAATTCAATTATTTTACTTATGAAATAAACAGAGATAAAATATGAACGACTGTGAAAGTAACAGCAAAGACACTACCTTGCTTGCAAGGTCCCGTCAAATGGTGATAACTTTATAAGAGTTTCTTATTTATTACTCAGAGGAAATACTTGGACAGAGAGATATAATATATTCATTATAGTTCCTATATACATAAGAAACCATTCACAATAATGCATTCGTGATCCCGGGTCACCTTGTTTTAAAGCATGAACACTTGTACACTTATACCGTTTTAGTTTTAGACAAATCCTCATACATTGAAAGAACTAAAACAAAATATTATAACGAAATCGGAAACATTACAGTGGTCCAACTTAATCGTGTGAATTAGAATGTGTTGTCCAGCTATAATGCTTGTTTAGCCAAGAGTGGAGGACATTTCCGGCATCTTCTATAAGGTAAGTGTGTTATACGAGCTTTACGCACGGAGTTTATTTAGGAGCAAAGCCAGCTGTGGCACACCCAATCGCGCACAGGCGAAATGCCGTGCGCCCGTTAGGTTTTAAATAAAGAACCTGTATTATTGATAGGGCAAATCAATTTCCACGGTAAATAGTAGACTTCCGATCACATTATAAGCGTTAAAAAGTGCCATAAGTTTCTGTACTATTATTAAACCTTTAATTACATTGTAACTTTTATTACAAATAGAAAAAGAAACTTTAGTATACGTTTTGAAAACACAGCATCACGTGAATGATAAGAGAGATGGCAGTGGTGAGAGAGGGGGTGAGAGTGACGAATGAGAAGGGTGGAAATGGAAATAGGAAGAAAGGGTGAGAGAATGAGAGAGGGCGGGAAAGACAGGAAATATGGACTAGATATACTAGAGACCTGATATGATTCTGTACAAGTACAAACCATAGCCAAGAATGTTGAACCCAACGTGATGCACTGCACAAAAAGGATACTTCGCCTTTTCCAAAAAGTGTTAACAGTATGATTTTATAATAAATACCTAACAATTTTAACTAAAACAGTGGAGCTTGAGAACTAAAATATATAAATAAGTTACAGTAGACCTCTTCTTAGTGAATTAAAAAGAAATGTTGGTTAGAGATGAAAACATTTATTTTAATGCATATAAGCAATTACTTATGGACATATCTATGCACTTTATTTAACTGAAATTCTGAGTTTCCGTACATTATTGAATTTATAATTAATTGAATACAACAGCTAAAAGTTTTCGAAGTTATGGGGCTACTATCCTATATTCCATTATAACACATTTTAACCCTTTTTTCTTTTCTAACGTAGCCTATAGTTTGTATTAATGTGAACTAGCACAGTATTGTCATAGTGTGGGTTGATAACGCTAAAAGGAACTAGAGAAACTTATTCCATCAAATAGAATAAAGCTACCCAAACAATATATTAATATAAATATATTCAATTAATGAAAATGATGTTAAATAGCCTGTAAATTTTCAGGCTGTGTTACATGTATTGACTAATAAATTAATGATCGTGTATACATATGCATTTCCAAAAGATTTAAGTATTAATATTTTAACCTATTTTCCTTAAGTTCTATAATTAAAGTTCAGAGTGAATGTGTAGCTTTCTTTACCCTTTTCTTCAGTAGTAAAGCCCATCACTGTATAGGTGGTGCACACTGTTGATACATATAGTAATGCCCATTCCTTAACGACCTCAAAGAAGTTCTAAACCTCACCCTCAGCCTCACCCTCACCCTTCTTCCGCTGCTAATGCCTTGAACGCGATAGAGAAGATCCTCTCAATATGCTCTTAGCAAAAGAAATCGCTGTTGCCAAATCAGTTACCTACTGTTAGGCACTTAGAGATTGTGCTTGTTGAGTTACTCTTCAGAGTGACCGAAGTAAAACACGTGACAACACCGCCATGCGACCAGTTGGCACTCTAAAAACCAGTGTGAATAGGAAGGCCGTTAAGTTATGGGCGATACTATATAATGAAGTCATAATTGAAAAAGAAAATTTGGGAAGGAAACGTTCCAGACCTACATTAGAGTACCTCCCAGGCATTTGCCGGTTTTGAGTATTGAGGAAAACCTGGAAAAATGCTACAACCAGGAGGACGGTCCCTGGTGGTACTTGAACCACACACCTCCCGTTCACGAGCTCAGGCCTAAACTATCCCTGGTATGTACCCCTGTCACTTTCCTTACGTTGCTCTATCAGTAAGGCATTTTTATAATTTACTTAATGTATTTTTAGGATGTTTTAGCTGTGTGGAAGTAGCTCTTCATATTTTCAGTGCACAGCATGCTTGAGGGGCTAATAATATAGACAGTAAATTAATTATTAATTAGGACGTTAACCTAGATTTTCAGATACCAATAAGTGAATAAATTAAAATATATAGTTTCTTTTCTATAGGAAGGATGTAAATAACTGATCTGAAACGGTTCACA
Organism: Tenodera sinensis; assembly: GCA_030765045.1. Lineage (NCBI taxonomy): Eukaryota > Metazoa > Arthropoda > Insecta > Mantodea > Mantidae > Tenodera > Tenodera sinensis. The sequence continues at coordinate 71,088,338 of CM060964.1, read as the reverse complement.
AAAGTTAAACTTCTTGTATGCTACTCCCAGCTGACTATCTCCAACGATCCTCGCATTTCTTGAGTGCTTATAGTTTTTGAGTTTCTCGTGCTCAGAAACTCTATGCTCCATAACCACCTAGGATGCGTCTTGCAGAGATGTGACCTCCAATTCACCTAAGCAGAAATGTTTAACGCTACAAACTGAACAAAATCACAATGAAATGCGTTACCTGTTGTGAACGCGGGCTATTCATAAGCAGTATTGTCCAGCACGGTGCTGTGTTTTCAGCTCCCAGGGCACGACCTCAAATGTGATGCACTTTTTTAATTTAGCACATCAAATAAACATAGCTTCGCTTTTCGACAATGACGACAGCAAACGCACAAATAAAGTACATGGCCCAACAGCTCAATAGTTGGCACACCCCACATTTGGGAGAACCAAATATTGAAACCCCCTATGCAGTACATTGATTACGTTGGCTGCACTGCGTAAGGGATTTCCGTTGTTTGCAGTTAAAGGGTACATATAATGGAGAGGAACAAAAACGGAAACATGGGAAATGTAAATTAAAAATGGAAAGCTTGGCCAGTTATGTATTGTGTTTGAATCTGCCATGATGACCCATTTCCAACATTTTCGCTTAATTTTAAGCATTTACTTTGCCCACAATGAAATCGAGTTGCATTGGTGATGTGACATGGTATAGGATGGTAGGGTAAATAAGTCAGTATGCTTGTGTAATGTTTTACACGACTGTTGAACACTTCAAAAACTGGGCAGCAAATTGTGAACGCACCTGTTGACATTTTGAATGCTACAATATTCGTTGATTGCTTTCTGAAATATTTAAAAATGCGCATTTGTCAAACAGTGTTTCTCGTAACGTGTTTAAAATTCAAGTTCTATTATTTCCTCCGTGATCACTACTTTCGAATGCAGCCCACATTGAGTTAAGTCATCTAGAATGCATTACACAGAAACGGAATTGAGAGACACGCACATACAGAAATGTAAACAGCATAAAGAGTAAAAGCAACGGAACATTACATACCGTAGACTTGTTTTCAAACCACAACGCAATTACACATTGCCTTTAATGGAACCTATAGGGGTAGTAATCTAACCATTTTGTTAATACTTCTTTTCAATGTTGGACAACTAAGTGCTATTAACTTGAACCTTGAACACAAAATTATCATGTATTTTAAAAGTTTGTGTTTGTGAAAGCGTTTTACCCGTTCACTCAAGAGACTCTAAAGTAACTTATTAAACTCACTAGGCCCCAATACATATGCTTCATGATTTCTTTACCTAAATAACGAATTAAGTTGAAAACCTAAATGTGGCTTTTATTTCTGCATTTGTTAAAAATGATAAAATAAAAATGTTTGAGTATAATATTACTGAGAACTTTGATAGGACTAGTATTTCTAAACTCATTCTAGTTTTCTCACTATCGAGAGAGTAGCGAGTGAGGGAGTGAGTGAATGAGTGAATGAGTGAGTGAATAAGTGAATGAGTGAGTGAGGTAGTGAGTGAGTGGGCGAGTGAGTGAGTGAATGGGCGAGTGGGCGAGTGAGGTAGTGAGTGAGTGGGCGAGTGAGTGATTGGAGCTTAAGGGTCCGTCGATAGCTGGGCCATTTGGGCCCCTCATTATCCATATTTGTGTTGTTATAAGCTATTCACATGCGTTTTGACTTCGGTTGTACAGCACTTTCACGATATGCCTTCACAGCACCCTGCATGGGTCTCAAAAGTCGGCCGTACCTGTACTGCGACTTCACGTGGCGTAAAATCCTGCCCTATGACACATGCAGGAAGTGTCAACTCCCTACAACTTAACAGGCATTGCAACAGGTAATACATTATAATGTATTTGATTTAATTTTGTGTGTTTTCCTTAAGTCTCTTCAATGTATGAGGATTTCTTTTGTATAGCTTATCTTTACAGGCTAGTGGACAGATAGGCATCACAGACTGTTAGGTGTGGGGAGAGGGGCCGGAGAACCATACACCAACACATCCCACCTATGTTCAAATACTTCCATTATTTTAAACATGGACTCCTCTGCTGAAACAGCGAAGGTAAAATCTTGTCGAATCTCGTAGGATCTACTTTCTTTGGTCAGCTGATTAAACAATGTGGTGAATATAATTTGCTTGCAAATGTCAGACTGGTGATGCTTCTTGCACTAAGTCTGTGATGTACGTCGTTACTAACAGATAACACCTCAGATAACATCTCCCCGAGTTGTTATGGTTCCATCCAGTTGACTGGAGAAACATTCATTGTGTTTTAGTTCAGTATAAACTTATTTACACTTCTCCCGCTACTGACCTGGCTGCTTAAAAATTTACCCTTTTCTCACAATTTCCATTCCATTCACATTCCATTTCACATTCATTCAGTCCATGCAGTCCATGAAGGGCCAAGGCTTGGCGCCAGCCGCTGCGTCCCCCACCTCTGCCCACTACAGGCGTCATTGGTGTGGTTCAGTACTGGAGAGTGGGACGTGGTCAGCGCCCCGAACCCTCCTGGCCAGTTATACGGCCTTCTCAACCTGGGGCCGCTACTTCTCCATCAAGTAGCTCCTCAATTGGTCCCCCCTGGGGCCTAATGAGGCTGAGTGCGCCCCGAGCTAAACTTCCCAGAGGGATCACAGCTTCCATACACGCCCGGAAATCTTTACCACTTATAATACCGCTTCACCCAAAACGCTATGCTCATTAATTTTCACTAGGTTTTGGAATTCATTGACTCGGGATGTCAGATGCTGTAAAATATAAAATGCCGTAGTTGTACATTGTAATTACAAATGATTGCTTAATTTAGAAGAAATCCTCATTTTCCTTTTTAACGACTTGCAAAAATGTAGCAATAACGGAACGCAGCTGTTTATGTTGGTACTGACTGATCCATTCCCCCCCCCCCTCTGCCGGCGTCAACACCTTAGTTGCTTGAATATTATTTCAGCCATTTGGATTTGCAAAATACTTCTCCCTCAAATTATCGGCAAACTGCCGAAGTTGCAAGTCAGTTGTCTATATTTTCACTAGGAGAGCACCATTAAGACAACGCTTCATTGAATTTTGACCCAAAAACAAAATAAAATGGAATAAAGACATAGATAATATCACTGATGAAAGCTCTCGTATAAATGTCATAGATCTCCCCAGTTTAACGACGCATACAAATAATTCTTCACCCCTTCCTCTAGAAGACTGAATTGTGTTGCATTGCTTGTTTTTCTATTTGTACCAACTGTAGTGGAAATCTTCTATAGAAACATTATATGAACCACCCGTTCATTTCACTTCGATTACAATACCCCGCATTGATTCGTTTTTATGCACCTGGATAATTGTTTTTCAAACAGTGACATAGACAACATATACTGATGATGTTGTAGGATTAACAACGCTCAACTAGTCATCAGCGGCCTTATAAAACGGATCATGGCAAAAGCCAGAGGTAAATTTCAATATAAAATAAATATAATAGTAAAAAGTATATACATATAAATATACCAAACAAAGAGGCAAAGGCCAACATTTAAAAAAGTTACGAAAGGGTCGTAAAAGTGTGCAATGTCTATATCAAAGGTTCTCTATCATATTTACCATTGCTGAAAACTTCAGGAAGTGTTCTTGTATATCGTCTGGCAAGGCCTCGGCAAGTCTGACAGGCAGTTGCACACACTAGCAGCACGTGACAGGCCGACAAAAGATTGTCGCACAGCGAAGATTGTCGAACAGGGTCTCGCTTAAAAAGGTAACCATCGTAAAATTGCAGTGGTCAATGCGTATGCGCGCCAAAATCATCTAGTGACGAGATACGCGAGAGGAGGTTACCTAGTTTATTGGAAGATCTTTCAGTTATCTAAGCTTATTACCGAGGAGAGCTGACCACTCTCCGTGCCAGTACGATGGCACCGCTCTCCGCATTTCAAGTTCAAAGTCTTCCGAAGTAATAGAGAGATGGTAATGCTGGGTTCTGTGTTTGCTGCCTTTGCTTCCTAATCTATCATTTCATTCCCCGGCAAACTTACATGACCGGGAGTCCACGCCAAAAGCGTGTAAAACATGGACGGCATCCTGGATACGGTGTACAATAGGATAGTAGTTGTACTGTCCACGAAAATTCTGAAGTGCACTAAGAGCATCACTCATATAATTTATATCTATCATTATTGAATTAAGGATATTATTTCAGAATAGTTCTATGTAGTTGAGAAGAAGAGAAGGTTCAAAAGTGTAGCTATGACGCACAATAAATGGATATATATACACTAAATAAAATCTGAAAAATAATTGCACACCAAACCCAACTGTCCTATAGTAAACACTGGTTGCCTGTATATAGATAGGTAGCCAGTTGTGCGCTGAGAACGGAGTTAGCCTTGGCTGAGATAGAAAATTCCGCATAATTGGTGACAATATATTCTGAAAGCCCTGTATGAATGCCATGTTCAATATGCCACGAGAAACAGTAAAGTTTCGGTTGCATAAGCTGCGAAAGAAAAACTCACATGTTTAGCATTATTAAACAAGTTATTGTATTTTAATTTGTATTCACAGCCCAAACACAAAAAGCTTTAGTTTTGCCACAAGAGGAGTATATAGTTGGACGTAGAGAAGTTTGGGAGAGAATGTGAAAGAAAAAGGAAAATGGAGAGAAGGAGGGAAGAGGACTTGAATTATAACATATTTTATTTTCATATGAAGAGAGCTTGCTCTTTTTGAAGTAATAGGCAATGCATTTAAGTGTCCTCTTTCCCAATTCCCATAAGTTAGCTATCTTAGGCAAGCGGATGCGCTAATGCTCGGTACAGCACTTCAATAGGTGTTTGGATGCATACAAAATTAATCCTCGTTGCCATCGCAACAGACTCCTATGCCCGGAGCAAGCAAACTTCTCACTAGAAGCAAGATTTCCACTACCACAATGTTTCTGATCTAGTTTTTGGTGTTTTGCATGCCTCTTTACGGTTACTACAATTATAATTATTTTTAAAAGACGTGCGTTACATTCAAATGGCTCTTTCTCTGCCCACTATCGTTTATTTTTATACAGTGTCAAAAATATATTTCTACGAGGGCTAGTTTATCCATTTACTTCGTATTAATCGAGATAAAAATTTGCAGAAATAGTTTTACTGCACAGTTTGTTGTTATAGATACAAGGGGAATACAGCAAACTGAATTGATAGTCAGAAGTTGAAAATCGTATTGCTTAAGCAGGCACTGAAACTCCTTGCGCTTTCCATGGCTTCAGAAGAAACAACTGAATAATGACAGCACGTAATAAATTACAAGGTATTCAAAATTCAAACCAATATTAACGGATGCCTAGTAATCCACTGATATCATAGAAAAGGGTTTCTTGAAATAAATTCTGTGCTTCAAAGAGTTCTGCATTTCCTGTGAAGCAAGCCTTTGCTTTTCTGTTATCGTTTACCAGTTACACACAATTATACAAAACTATTTTCTAATGAACAGGACGTCTCAGGATATTCGCAGCTAATTCAAGATTTGCATTTTATGTATAACGTAAGTGTCTTAAATATATGATATACTAATTAAAGTCGTTAAGGCCCTTATTCGTAAAATAAACAAAGGTTGCGCAATCTTTTAATGTAAAGGGATTTTTTTTTCAAAACTTTTGCGACGCATCTTTTGAAAATAATGAATTTAAATACCGTTTGGTATTTTTAGAACTATTGATTTCAAAGTGCTAGACTTCTTCCCCCCCCCCTCTCTCTCTCTCAGACACGCACATATGGACATTGTCTGAAAATGCTTTTTGGGCTCAGGGGGGGCTCAAAACACGTATTCTGTGGTGAAATCTCAGCATCGAATATCTAGGTGAAATATGATCGTTCCACTACTTACTGCAAGTACGTATTAGCAATTAAGTAATCAATATTCATATCCTTTGTAGCTTACTAGATTAACTTTTTAGTATGCACCTGGTATTTTCAACGTGTAATTGTTATATCCGCCTTGAACCTTTGCATCCATATCGGCGTCTTTGGCATGAAAGGCAATCGATAGTATTAGTCATTTACAACAGGGTATTTTATTTACTAGTTGTTGTAGCACACATTTGCATACGCATTCGTATTTTCTATATTATGGAGAGTTGACTTTTTAACTTGGTAACGTTCCCCCAAGGGGACATGCGTATACACAACTTGTAAACTTTATAAACAGGATAATAGAATCAAAAAGAGAGGAAATACTTGACAAAAGAAAAATCATATATGATCCACGAATTAAATGTTGTTAGGACCTCTGTTAGGAGGTCTCTTAATCTTGGAAATATGGTGTGGGCTGGGTGAGGCCTGTTGGGTTAGGTATGGTTGTAGAGTCGGCAAGTATCTCATTCATTCCTTTGTACTTTCCTGGATATGAGAAGTGTCTCTGTGTACTCTATAACTGAGTAATTAATGTCCACCATCTTTAATTCTCACTTGTCAATATCCATACAAACGAATACTGTAAAGAAGCAAACGGCTTAACAGAATGATAGCGTAAACACTAAGGTAGTTGTGTGTATAATAAATAACTGCGTTGCATCATGTAACAGTTGCTGCAGTACAGCTATAGTGAAACAACTCTTAACTGGTAAATGTGACGTATATTACCTGTCGCAGAGTCAACGGTATGTTTACTTAAATTCGTCCCCTTCCGTTTCCGAGGTCCATGTTGAGAGATTTTCCTCACATGGGTTTGTAGACAACTTGTGATAGTATAGTATACACATATCTACAACCGTATCTTAGAAATAACATCCAGCAGAGCACGGCGTTTGGTGGTGGTGAATGGTTTCATTTCCTGCAGCCGATTAGCACAGGAGTGTATTGCCATCAGCAATAGAGGTAGTTTTCTATAATATTCGTACGTCTGTACGTTGTGTTCTTACAAAGACTATTTGGAGTTTTTCTAAAGTGTTGTATTAGGGAAAGGAGACAGGACCACCCTGTATATCGAAATAGTGTTCACGATTGAAGATTCGCTGCAGTGCCTCGGAAGTAAAAGCGTGCGTTAAAGTAGAAAGCAGACATGACATAATGCATACTAAGTAGGTGCCTTTAAAGATGGTTTCCATAATGTTCTTTCCACACCACGAAACAACAGCAGCCAGCAGATGCACGGAAAATAGATCTGGTTCTGAAATGTTACCTTCTTTTCTGCAGTGTGTACTGCACACTCAGCGGGTATACTTTCAAAACATCACATTGATAATGTGTTTTATTCATTTCTGTTTTTCTCACTCCAGAAAATAAACATTTATTTATTCTTGTTTATCTGTATGCAAATATCAAGGGAAATACAGAAGCAATGCACGTAAAAATGTACAAATAAATAAAAGCTAATGCCAATGAGAACTTGATTTAAAGTACACACGTCGGGTAGCAATAAAGTAAAAATGAAGGGAAAATAATATTTTTGAAGCTTAGAGCCAGGGACACGTGTGTTTTCACTTTGTGGTAAACTGATATTTTTAATAACTGCAAAACTCTAGGGAAGGAGATTCTAGCCATACGATGGCGGTAAATCAGAATTTAGGGATGCTTCGTAAACTACTACTAAAGGAAACAACAAAAGAAATGGCGCTATTTATGTTCTAGCGCTACTATGGTCACTGCATTACTATAATACGAGAGACTATTATTGATGACTGTGGAAAAACGCACAGATATATGAAATGGTGATTGATAGAAACATTTCCCTGTGTTCCTGCACCATTTCGCTACCGATTTCAAAATCTACAGTTATACAAGAAAACTAATTTGCATTTATATTTGAAGCATTTTAAAGGAAGTGAGATATTTATGACAACAAAATTGAATAAGTTTCGGCTTCCTCGAAAGAAAAAGAAGGTAGCTGTTATCATTTAAGAGAGAAATTTACAGGTTTCAACTAAAGGAGTAATGGAAACTTGATTCTGCTAGCAAACCACACTCTCAGCCACCACACGCTTGCATTATTACGGATGAAAATCAGTTTGATGGTGCTGTATTTGATACATAATATTTATAAACAAATGTGGGTACATTTTGCACATGCCTGTACTCAATATCTAAAGCTGAAGAACTTCAGGAGTTTCTCAGCTGCTTAGAACATGAACTATCCCTTCTTTTAACTAAATTCACCTTATCAGCAAAGTCCTTAACACTTTTCATCAACCAAGAGCATTTCTTGCATTCGTATTAAGCCCTCTCTGCGCTGGATTGTATCCATGTGGAAGGAAAATTGCGAATATTTAGGTAATGCATTTGCACTAAAATTAGGCTTGTTAAGAACCACTTCTTAATATAAAAGTCATTTTCAGTATATAAAGGTTGAGACCCATAATATGTCTAATGGATTTGAAAACTTCAAAGGTGAGGAAAGAACGCATACTTTAAGCAAAACAAAAATAATTTTGCAGAGCGAAATCCTATCTAAAATACGTTTTAACATGCTGTGCAAAAAATTCAAAGAAATAATTTCGATTTCGCACTTACACGATGTGATGCTAAAATAGTTTTATACAATAGTCAGGAAATGCTTATCACAATATCAAAAGAACCTGTTATATGCAAACTAACAGTAACAGTGAGTTTCAATTATTTGGGTATTAACATTACTAGCAATAGGAATTTAACTGTAGAGGTGACATCACAGATAAGGAAGTGATCGATGATATCACGAGCATTAAGAAGATCATTTGAAGAAATAAATATACAAGCAAGGCAGAATATGCAAAACTTTTGACATATACGACTTAAAGAGATCAGAACAACTCGTTTGTAAAAATGAAACAAGAATACTAAGGGTATATGGTGTATGCTAAGAAGACTAATAAAATAAGGAGTGAATATGGGATTACAGACGTTAAGAGATACATAAAACGAAGTAGAAAAGAATGCAAAATCACGTTCATATAATGGACTAATATCAACTGTCGAAACTTACGATGATGTTCAACTTGGACACACGACGTCCATGAGAAGATCACCAATACGATGGTAGCAGAGTTTACTACCAAAACATTTAGGCAGCTAAAACAAACCCAACATTTCCTAAATTAAGACGACGAAAATTCTTAGCATTCCTTTCTTTTGAAACCAACAATATGAATACCAGAAAGTAGTTATGCAATAGTCTTCCTATTATGTCTTTAATATGCAGCTTCTGAGGTTGCGACAGCTACAATCCAATCGTCTCCAATAGCTCGGTCTTCTTTGGGTCTTCTGCCTTCTGCTACATAGGAGAAGTATGGGTTCTTTTTCGAGGGTATGCGTGGGTGGGTGTCAGGACACACACCACCTGTTAACTTTCTAATACATTTAACGGAGGCTGATAACTATGAGTAAGCTGTTTGGTGCGAAATGTCGTCTGTTTGAGCATTTAAAATTAAACTGTTATCAAATCTTAGCACACAAAATTGTAACTATTAAAGTATTAGATCTGTTAATTTTTGCGTATCCATACTTTACGGCTTAGAAGTTACTGTGCCCATGATACCAATGAGTTGCTGATCGGAGAATGCTCTTGTAAAGCCCGATACGGCTGCATAACTGGTCTTTAGGCGCTCTGGACTGCCAATAATTCATCAGAGGCAAACGTTTTCGTAAAACTGTGGAATACGAAAGAAAAGATGTGAGTTTTAGAGGTACACGGTCTTTTATTAATACAAGTGGCACCTACTTCATCATTCCCACCAAAGTTCCTACAGATATGTTTCCAAATCTTATGCTTCTAGTCGCATCTGAAACTCAAGTTTTACTCTGAGAGTTGCTAAATTCTAAAGACTTCATTTTCCTATATAAGTTTGGGATCCTATCTCCGTGCACTTCTGCTGCTTCGTGATTTCCTATTACCCAGACCTTGATCTAATTGATTTCTTTCTCAGTGAATTAACTGCAATGGCCTTAGCTACACTGAGTTTACTAATTGCATTTCCCTCAAATTTTAAATTAAGGTTCTTCTCCGGTCAAAACATCAACTTGAGCTTCTGACATATTTTTATTTTAACAGATTGAAATTATTTACCTACTTCCCCATAACTTCAATGTAAATGAAGAGTCCACTGCAAAAGTTGGGAATGTCACTTTTCTGTTATTTGGCGTAAAATGAATTTCAAAATTAAAAAGTACATTACAGTAAATTGAGCCAATTGAACTTTTGAATTTTTTATCACGTAACTGAATACACATATCTCTGTGGATACAAAACAACGTGAAGCTTTTCATACATCATTGTCCTTATCAAAATAATTTTTAGGTAACTGATGTACAAAAAGAAATCGAAGGAAGGGGGAATGCCACATAACTGAACTTATAATGCATGTAATTTTCCAGGCTTCTTCTTATCAGGTATTGTGCCATAGTATTCCTTTTGAAGTAAAAGTGCTTGAGGTACTTTTCCCATAAACTTGGTAATAAATCTCATAGAGATAAATAGTGTTATTGCTGCTCATGAGTTCTCCATGATGAGAACTGAAGAACATTATTCGAGTGAAGACACCATTAAATCCGAGAACTTGCATTATAATGAAAGTGATTTTGAACAATAAATATGTGACATTAGTGAGTGATTATCGAAGGAAAGTTTCAATTCTGAAAGTTATTCGAATACAGTGTATTCGATTCTTGAAAAGGTTTAATTCCGCCCGTTAGTAATAGTCAGTTATAATGAAGTGATGCCAACATTGGTGTGATATACTGGCAGTTAAAAAAAAAAAAAAAAAAAAAAAAAAAAGATATTCCCAATGCAATTTAGCAAACATACAGCACAACCTACCCATTTGTTGCACTGTATTTCTTGGACATTCCCCGTTTTTGTGTTAAGAGTCAAATATTTAAACGTATGCCTTAGAGAGACTTTGTAATGCGTTGAAGTTTATGTTATTCCACTGCATTTGATCAATCAAAATGCACATTCATCTCAGTTTTTACAAAATGGTGACATTCTCCCCTTTTGCCGTGGACTCTTAAATGAATTAGTGTTGTCAGCCAGTAATTCTGGTATCACAGTTTATTGCTGTGGAACTGAATGTTAAAAACTAAAGTTACCTTAAGAAGCAAAGCACTAAAACAATGCTGTGTTACAAAACACAGCTAGCACATAAACTGGAAACGGTAAAAGTAGCACACGCATGTTTCTGTTTTTTGCTTTCTATTGTTCTCTGCAGTTTTACACCCCAATACCGCAACGTTTCTGTTGAGAAACGCAGCGGCTTTTATCTCAAAGAAACATTTATAAGGAAAACTTTTCTGCCAGGAAGTGAAAAAAGGAAATCAACTTTAAAAATAAAGAAGGAATATTCAGGGCATAAAAGCAGCAAACTGTGGAATTGTATGGCGTTACCAATATCTGAGCATCCATAAGCGCCCTTCTGGCACCCATACGCCCTTAACAAGCAACCGAAGCAAGGAAACAGCTTTCACATCTATTGTATGACGCCCTCTTAGCCGTATAAATATTTGTGTAATGTGATTTGAAGTCTCAGGATGGCCTAACAACTTTCATTGAAGAACATATTTTATTTAAGGTGAATGTACAAGGGTAGATTTTCTTTAAACCATTTCCATTGGTAAGAAAAAACACCGAAAAAGTATTTGTTATTTTTGTCTGTTGTTGCTTAAAGTGGTTGAGATTTTTTAGTCTTGTTCAGTACATAATGTGATTTTTTCAACAGCTTTTGAGTATACAGAAATAATATTTACTGTAGCCTAATGTAGCAGCCATAAAATACATATTTTCGTCATTTCACCACATCTTATGTTAGTGAGAAACAATTGTGAACACACTTGTATACAAGATAAATGTAAATGCTATGTGGCTATGTTTAACAACCCAGGGAGATGGCTCTACGGTAACGTGTGAGGCTCGTATTCGGTAGATCGTGGGTTCGATTCCCGTGTCCAATCCGGCGTTGGACCCCGCACTGAGGTCCCCTTGAGTTGGTCCCGGAAGACTTAAAGACCTCGAGGTGTCGTCAAAGTTGGGAAACCTTAGGGACCTCTGCCAATGTCTATGCCGTTAATCTGGATCTGACCGCCCGGTGTCTCCCCTCACTTCATCCTTCCTCCCGGGTGTGCCCCCTTGGGGCATAGGTACAATAATTCCGGCTTCCGTGCGAATCCCCTCCGTATCTCTCCTATTCCTATGATTAACATTTCCTTGGAAAGTGGATATTGCATGAAAAACTCAACTTTACGAGACATAGCTGAAGATGAAGTATGTTATAAGGCATTATTAGCTATTACATTTATTCTGTAACATTCTTAAACGAGGAGTTATCCTGATGTTGATCACACTTTACCGTATTCTTGCCTTTATTCTTGGTATCTTCAAAGCGAAGTTATTCTCAAGTCGATTATGTTTTGAGCAACCAGTCACTAAGCTTAGTGTTATAGCACTTATTGCAGACCTTAAATGTATCGAAACTGACATGCAGTGCTACCATGTGCAAATTTAAGTTTCAAAACTAATACAGTGGAGTACAGGGGATAAAAGTCCGTTGAAGTGGACAGTAAACGTGAATTTCGAGAATTTGAAAGATAAAAATTGTACGAATGCACACAAATACAGTTCGGAAGAAGGACAAATTCTATTCTATTCATTGTCGTATAAATATTGTCAGATCTCAATAAATATATTCAAGGTTGGCTTAACTATTGTATTAATTAATTGCTGTTAAAGCAATTGCATATATTTTATTGAACCTGTGCTCCGAATTTGCAGTCACAGTCTGCACTAGTTGGAAGAAAACAAAATGATTAAAACTCATTACATATATTATATGGAAATTGCCTGATTTCTGCGAAAGAATCAGAAAAAATAGTTAAAAATATAAAGCAAGAGCTGGTGTATTTGAGTATAAATGCATATAATATATAATTTATATCCGACTTACTTTTTGCTAGAGAAGTAATGCACCCCACCGTGAAATTCATTATTGCTAATTTAACTGGAAAAAGTCGTTCTGAGGGCTCCTATAAAATTAAAAGCAACTTCAGCAAAGAGTTATTTATGATAATCTGTCTTTGTGATTTTCGTATATGAGAGAGAGATAAAGAGAGGGCGGGGTGGAAGACAGGATACCCTAACCCAACAAAGTAAAGGCGGATAATACCAATATGTGTACTTAACCGGAGGACTATTGGACAGCAAGAGTAAATTTTTGCTAAAAGTATCCAAATAAAACATTTCTTTGCATGATAACTAGCGCTGTGGCGTTTTAAAATAAATTATCGAATGTTTGGCATATTAAAAAGGTCTACCTCTTGAGGCTTTTTTTTCCCCTTCTGAGCAGCCTCCGAAGCTCTCATCATTATTGATTGATCTTATGCAATATTGAAAAGCTACAGGAGATAGGCAAACATTTACTACAGGAAAAATAAGGCTTTAGACCAGGCATAATTTTAGAGCACCTTTTTCCTAGCCAGAGAAGCTTTCGAAATACGCTTTATGCACGTTTAAATTTGTCCAACAAAACCTGTGTAAGTTGAAGTGACTGTTTTGCATCTGCACAACTGGCCGGGAGTGCTCGGGGCGCTGACCACGTCTCACCCTCCAGTACTGCACCGCACCAATGACGCCTGTAGTGTGCAGAGGTGGGGGACGCAGCGGCTGGACGGCAAGCCAAGGTCCTTTCTGGGCTATAGAGTTAGGGGTTTGGTTTTTTTATTAGTAATAGTGATGGAAAAGTATATAGTCAGGCGTTTTCTTCGTATATTGCCTGTAACCACATTCCGTTCGTACATTTTTAAAATGTACCTAATCAAGAATTTATTGTCATTAACACAACTAAGAAGAAGTATTATGTGAAGTATTATACACAGAGTGCTCCCGAATTCTCTTCAACTTATTTAAGTTATATTTCGTAGCTGTTCAGTGGTAATGTTGGTTATATGTTGCAGGGGTTTGAGAAACAGTCAGATTTTAATTAGTTACGAGTTATGGCTCTGTACATACACGTGTGCGTAAAGTGCAGTATCCTTTACATATTTGTAATAGAAATCTCTTCGTTAAAATACCACTACCCTATCCACTGGTATGGCTGGTAAATGTAGCTCAAGCAACAGCTACCTGAGAGGTGATCTTCGCATTGCTAGGGCTCGGATTCTTAGGTAAATATTTATTTTGTTCACGTTCTAATACGAACTTGAATTCGGTTTAACGTGGATATTCACACCGGAACAAATATTTTAAGATTTATTGACATAGAAATGCATATTTTCTGAATTTTTATGTAAATAAATATTTTGGGATATTCATTTAATTACACAAGAACTGCATGAAGGAAACGTTTTTCAAGGTAAGTTTCTCATATTTACATAAACTCGCACAAAAGCTATAGAATAATTAACACGTCACGAAACAACTTCTTTAATGCTCAATTACACAGACCAGACACCGCAATATGTTATTCAATATTGGAAGAACTGATGGCAGCTATAGTAGTCCCTCCAGTTGGAAGAAAATATACACATTCGCTAGGCAAGAACGGTAAATTGCTCCACTGCCATGTGCTTGATTAAGCATATGTTATCGCTTCACAGCCCACCTAGTCTATATTTGTTGGTGGCCATTAAACTGTATAGTCAATTAGTCATTTGTGAACCCGCAAAATGTATACAAACTTCCAGTTGTGTTCTGGTTCTGGAAAGTAACATATCGACAGTTTTCAGTTCACAGTGAATTAAACATGCTTTTGAGAGGAGCAGTTCAAGTAGTTCACAATGTGGAAAAGAACTAAGTGTTCTTTCCGATCCTGCGGCACAAAACTTAAAAAGAAAATGTATGGGAGTGTTCGAAAATAATAGTGGATTAATGCTTAAAATTTCAAATGTGTTGGATGGGCAGCATGAAAAAATTTGATGTGTGAGTGAAATTCCATGTTATAATCATGCTGGGCTTATTTCTTGTGACGTGGAGCAATCACTTTTAATGTTCAGGACACTTCTTCGTGACAATCGTGAATCTTTCAGGATAGAAAATTCGAAGAAGCATATGGTCGCATACTGTAACCCTACAGTACTTGGTGATCCCTTCCAAGAATGTCTGGTGAGGACCACGTAGTCCGGTTCATAGGCTCGTCAGCTCCTCGATAGGCATCGGAGCCTAGTCACTGACTCGTATGTCCTAGGGTGTGTCAGCCCTCCATACGGGCGTGGTAATCAGAAGAAGAGTACCACGGATTCATATTAGCTCAGTCATTCAGACAAATATTTTCATTCTTTTGGTACATATTTTACATTTTCAGCACATAAAAGGTAAATATTTCTAAGTTTTTAGGACCTAAGAATCCGAGCCCTATTAACCACGTCGTCGTCGTCATCGTCGTCGTCGTCGTCATCGTCATCATCGTCGTCGTCATCGTCATCGTCATCGTCATCGTCATCGTCATCGTCATCGTCATCGTCATCGTCATCGTCATCGTCGTCGTCGTCGTCGTCGTCGTCATCGTCATCGTCATCGTCATCGTCATCGTCATCGTCATCGTCATCGTCATCGTCATCGTCATCATCATCATCATCACACAAACGGTACGTTGATTTGATGTATGTTAAAATCTAAGATATAAAGAACCAAATACACTTGCTTCGGATGCCATAACTGTTTTAGGAATATCATATATGTTTAAAATAAAACCTCTGAAAATAAAGCAAGCAGTCCTACCTAGCGTATGGCATTCTTCGTGTCATTTGAGTTGCCTATTCGAAGGGCGCGAAGTTTCGGGGAAACCACGCCTCTTTGATGGCAATTGGAAGAGGAATCGTGGGGAAGTCATGCATAAGACTTCGAACATTACTAGCACAAAACTTGTTTGCTTACTGCTTTATTCCATCTACAATATTCAGTTATACGCATAATTATACACATGTCTATACCAATTTAGTAATTCCTAAGTAATATGTATTCTTTCATAGTTTAACCAAACTTAACCTGATAAGTTAAATAGAACGATGAATTAATGAAAAGAATTAAATGGCTTAAAGTTGTGTTCAAATAACCCCAGCGTTCAGTTACTGAGTGTTCGAAATACGAGACAGACGTTCTCTCGCATCCTATAGAGTTGCGCTGTAATGTATCTTATTATGCACAGGTAGTAAAATGTTGCATTTTTACCAGAGTGCATCGATACATTCAAATAATCAGTGTCTTTTTTATTTCCAAGACCGGTAATGAATTGGAGTGTCCAATCGAAAGTAATCTAATCTCGAAGTGGTAGACATATTATAAATGATTATAAGGTGATGATGATATTATAGTAGTGTTTAACGTCCGTTTTAGCATATACGGCGCCACAGGCGATTTCGTCCGATGTGACACAATGTTGGAGGACGATAGTTAAAAAAAAAAAAAAAGAAAAATCACAGGCGATGGGCGCTAGTGATTCATGCAATGGAATGAAATTTATGGAAGAAATGTTGGGAAGAAAACGGGCTAAGCCTAAGCTCACGGTCCTCTCCGGAATTTGCTGGCCATGAGGACTGAAGAAAACCTGGGAAATCCTTCAGTCAGGAGGACATTGCTGCCGGGATTTGACCTGCGGACCTCCTAAATGTAAGCCTTACGCATGATTGCGGAGCCGTGTCTCAATGATGATGATGATGATGATGATGATGATGAAGAGGAGGAGGAGGATCATGATGATAAAAAAGCGACATGGTACTGAAAGCTAAACAATATTTAGAGAATTGTTAAAATTGACTAATCAAATTGACCTTATGATCCAGCTAAACCTTAGATTTAAGGCTTTGTGAATATAGTATTGTGTAACTGTAGAGTATTGTAGAAAAATACCAATATGTTTATTTATTACTCACTCGGTTTCCTCCATCCTTATTGAGGATGTATCACTAGTGCTTCATGCCCTCGGCGACAATCGAATTTTTCAGTTACGTATTACTCTTATACAATGAACCAGGAACGTCTGTTGATTATTGTTGGTAACTTACCTGTAAGAAACAAAACAAAATATAGGTTACAAGGGTTCTGAAAACTAAATGGCCAAAATTGTACACAGAGTTGAATTTAAATGTATCTCTTATTCCCAAAGATTCATTAGTAAGTAAGCAACTACTTAAAATCACAACCAGGTATATTTGTTTCATCAGTATAAAAATTAGTTGCATTTATAAAAAATATAACCCAACTAGTCTTCTCAGCACTTTTAAGAACTGCGAGTACATTAATAATTTTGAAGAAACACCTTATATATCTTCCAAAGGGAATAGTAATGTTCTCCTTTGGGCATTAACCCATTCTCCTTTGTTCTGGGCATATTCAATTTCGTCGGGGTATAAGTAAATGTAAGTATTTCACTTATATACCAAGATGTTCAATATTTATCGTGAGAAGTTCTCAAACTTAGGTATTACCAGTAGTTATGACGCACACATAATATTATCTTCAAAACTGATAGAGATAATTTGTTCTAAATGTATATTAGTATACTCCTGAGGTGTACAAACATGCATTATGTTTTTAAATTCATATTTTATCACTGTTTTTCCCCCCTTTCTTTTTACTTGAAGAATAGTAAACTTCACTTCATACTTGAGGTTCCACTTACAGGTTAGAGCACTTTAAACTACCTACGGAAGGGTTTTCAAATGTCACACGGAGTAAAATAAACCTAATATTTTGCTTGTTATTTATATTTTTAAATATGCTTATCAAAAAATTATTACTTTGTATAAGAATTTAGAACTAAGGATACCTAATAATTTATGTCAATCTTTGGTTACTATTATGTTTGTACGAGACTATCTGCCACATGAAATAAGAATTCAGGTCTGAAAAGTCAGAAAATTTAAACTGACACATTCTAATCTCTCAAGATTTAAAACTATAATAGAAAGACTGTGAAAAGGCAAGTGGTATTTTCTTTACTGCCTCAGTTTTTAGATCCTGACATGCATCATTATTTACTGCTCCTTAATATTGAGAAACATAAAAATAATTTGTTTGATCGTACTGCTTCAAAAAGCACACAAGGAAAAGTAAGGATTAGAAGCTGTAGGCAGTAATCATCATGGGCTTGTCGATAAAATCAAATCGACTGCTGCTGTCTTTTTCTGTATTAATCACATTTAATTTAATTAGCGGTATTTAATTTTCCGTGTTTGCATTATAATAGAAACGTAATTGTAAATAGCGAACAAAACAATGTGGTATTCTCTTCTTTCCTGTATAAAATGTTCATTCCAAACGATTCATGTGAACAATGCGACCCATGTTCCATTAACATTCCAGTGTTATTCAGATAATCGCTGATGATTAAGCCTTTATCCCTATCATTAGAGTTATTCCGGACGAAAAAAATAAAGTTTGTATAATGCAAAGCAATTATAAACCATGTTTCGTGGTGACCTTTCGCAGATGACGGCGATAACCTCGGTACATATGCGACACCAGAATGAATTTCCGTAGTGTTGCGGATATGCTAGCCTTCCATTGGTTTCGCATCATATGTTGGTGCTGATGTGCGTAATTTATTGCTATTCCAACCGAATATAAAATGTTGCCCTGTAATTAACGAGTGCATCACATTACAAAACCAAATTGATTAATCAGTTATTGTCATCTGGATCTCTTGCTGATCTAAAGAGTGTTAAGTCCAAAATTTTCTGGTACATGTTATAGACAATACAACAGAACTACAAAGCATTAAGTCATATTTATTTTGAATAATTTCTGTACAAACATCCATTTTCTGGACAAAGTATAAGATATTCGAAAATGCTATATTAAGGGAAGATTTAATGATCTGAGGTGGCCAAAAATTACATTTAAATTTTTTGTGGGGTGTACTAATGATTTCAATTGCTCTTTAATGTAATAAACATATATTTCATAATTGCAAGCATAATACTGATGTTTAAAATATACCAGGTGGATCACCTGTTCCTTATTATTTTTCGAAATAGCCAACACTTCATATTCTGAAAGCAAGGAGGACGTAATTGCAGTGCTTGTCGACTATTTAGTAGCTATGAAAAACTAACCTGCTCTTCATGGGAAAATAGACCTTAGCAGGACATGCTTTTAAAATGGACTGCTGCTGAAGTCTAAGGTCCATTTTCTCATGTAGAACAGGCTAGATTTGTATGGCTACCAAATGGCCGACAAGCACGGTAATTCCGACCTTGAATGTTTCAGGATATGAAGTTTTACCTATCCCGAAGACTAATAAGGAACACGGGAACCACCTTGTATTGGAAAAATAATATTACTAAGCCAATTTATCATAGAACTAAATCATAACTCTTCTACTCTTTGGAGTAGATTGATCAGTTTAAGCCCATTCTTTAAGGGAATTTTCTCTCTAGAAATTGTTGCTTCAGTTAATTATGTCAGCTTCTGTGTTCTGAAGACAGGTAGTTTATATCTTTGCAAATATATGCAGGTTTGTTTTCTCCATTTGAGCGTTGACTTTTTCAGTAAACAGCATTTTCCAATATAAATAATCCATTCTTTTAAAAAATTATTGAAAAGATTCAAATTAAATTCTGGTGCTTGCTTTTATCGCCCTAAGTGCTGTTGGGTATCTAATTCGGTGGTAACAACATGGTAAGTTATTTTCAAACAAAATAATTGCTAATTATTATTTATTTATGCCAACAAACTTACTGCTGGTGTTTCTAAAAACACAAGTCGTGTGTGAGCTATGTTTGAGAGCTAGAATCGGAACTGAAAAAATTCAATGCCAAAGCCGAGATTTGAACCACAGAACTTCCACTTCATGCATGGCTGCTCTAACCACTGAGGTATTGTGACAACGTGACAGTATTGCCATTACTTCTCGAAAATAATTGCTGCTAAAGTTTAAACAATATATGGTATAATCAAGAAAAAGTCCTTTGTCTCTTGGTAAAGAAACTTGCTGGATAAGAACCATAGGAACCATAGGAATTCACCTACACCTTTTAAAATTCTCAGTCTATCTTAAATGGTTTCTAAGATAATTGGACAACACTTTAGAAGATTTAACACTGGCTGTGTATTGCCTTTAATCTCACATTAATGTTAGCTAGGAAGGAAGCTAATAATGAACAACACTATAATGTTTCATCACACTTAATGGACACACACACGCACGCACGCACCCCCCCCCCCCACACACACACATACGGACCATTTTCTAAAAGTACCAAGGGCCAAGGCTTTCCGCCCAGCCGCTGCGTTTCCCACCTCTGCCCACTACAGGCTGCATTGGTGGCGTGCAGTACTAGAGGGTGGGACGTGGTCAAAGTCCCGAGCCCTCCCAGCCAGTTATGCGGCCTTCTCTACCTGGGCCGCTAACTGTCCACCAAGTAGCTCATCAATTGGCCCCCTTGGGACCTAACGAGGCTAAGTTCATCCCGTTCCAGACTACCAACGGGGGAAAAATCTCCATACTGATACCGGGGTTCGAACCCTGGTCCTCCGGGCAGAGGGAAGCGCACTACCAGCTGCGCCATGGAGGCGGTATACTATGCGCAGTAGAGAAAGTTAAAACGAGAAGAAAACATTTCTCAGGATCTTTCGCTTCTTATGCACTTGCTGAAACACGTTCAAAAAATTAAATTCACACGTTATATTTATATGTGAATCTATTTGTGAGTTATTTGCGAGCAAAAGCAAGAATTTATTAAACGAGTATACACTACTTCCTGTATTCGCTATAGATCCACATTTATTGAAACGTACATCAAAGACATTTCAAAAATCTCCCAAACATACTGATGCCACAAACAAAGGCACTTCCTGTTATATCGATTCGGTAACCATTCCAAAACGCTGCATGAATGTCATTGGACGTTAGCCACAGAAGTTAATTATGGAGTAGTGGCCTCGAATACCTGCTGTGACAAAGAATGTGGGTATTCCTATATGAAGCCTTCTGGTTTTGCTGCCTGGACGTGGTTGTAGCGTAGGAAAATAATTTGACTGTTAGTGAACAATTCCAAACTCCCTGCTGCTTCGTAAATTAAAATCTTTGTGAGCACCGCGTATAAACGCACAGAATTTCAATTTCGCAGATCGCACTTGAATCAGCCTTTACGCCATTTGCAAGAATATAAATCAGAAAGGAGCACAGACTGAAGTAGCTAAAAGTAGCAATGCATGAAATAGAGAAAACAGTCATTAGGTGTGTTGTCAACAGAACTTGCTGCGTGCTGTGTTCTTTGATAAAACTCTTGCTTACGCAGAGGATTTATATGAATACCGCCTCATTCCTTTCAACTTTGTCTCTTAAGGGGATGTACTACTGAATTTTGAAACTTCCATGGTTTTGATATACTGTAATGGAGACTTTCTCAGCTCCTTTTAACAATATTTTAGGACTGCTAACACAGTTTCAATTTTTATAGTCAAATGAGGAAATAAATATTGTAACAAAACAATTCGACGAATCCCACTCCTGACACCAGTGTGCCAAAATGACACATCCAGTCCGGCTACTTTTCCATCACTTTATTGCCTTCTAAAATTGTATCACAAATACACAGCTTTCTTCTGCTCGATAACACAGACCTTCGTGTTATCACAATTCAACGTTTACGTCCCGTAACCTTGTTCAGCCCTTTTGGAGTGTTTCTTCACTTTCTCTCTATCCCATACACTTAGTACGACGCTACGATAAGTCGACACTCGTTGACTCTTCTTACGACGCATTGACACATCTATCATAACAACGCACACGCACACCTGTCACGCACTCACTAACACTCTGACCGACTCATGTCCATAGCTCCAACTAACTCTCTGGTGTGTTCTGGCCTATTTATGTAGCGGGACTGACGTCACACGGACCTTTCTCGATCTCCACAAATGCGCCGCCTAATACGCAGCTGGATCTTTCTCGAAGACTCCGGAGAAAAGCACCTCTTTGTGTAGCTGCTTAGGTTGTGGTTTAATGTACACACAAACAGCTGTGCGAGGCACCCTGACCTTGAAGACTTTGCCCGCTGGCCGGCCCGGCAAGTGGTATGAAGTAGCTCAGCCTCGACAGTTCTTTTGTTGTGCGCAGAGCTCGACGTCTCAATATTGGAACAATTCTTTAAGCCACTGCTTAGACGATCTTTGAAGCTGCATTGCATATTTTAAATTATTTTGTACCTTACGGTGGATGAAGGATTATTATGATTTGCATGAACGGAAATTCGATTGACTGCCAATTTATTTACTTCCTGGTTCATACTAGAATAGACATTTCTGAAAGTCATTTAGAAATTGTCAGTTTGGCACAAAACAGAAGCGTTAATCATTGCTTCGGGAACACACTTTACTGTTACCTTTATTGTTTACCCTGATACAATTAGCTGAAAATGTGTTTATTAAAACATGCGGTGCTTGATACTGAACTTTGGAGAACACTTCGAGGGTAAACATCCCCTTGGAAAAACCCTCAAATATTATTGAATTAGTATACAATTTCAGTTTTACGTTATTTAAATACAGAAAACGTGATCTTTAAATGGGCACGAAAGAACGTTTATAAATAGTGCATGAACTTTTCTTGATTTTCTCGTAATTTGCTTTTGTTACTTACTTATCACTTTAAAATACAACTCTTGCTCAGTTTATTCCGAATTTTCAACATTTCAAAATTGCTATTGGGAAGTCTATGAAGACACCTTTTTTTACCAAATTTCACACAGACATTGCCTTTGCAGCTTGAAAACTCCAGTGGCACAGTAGGAATTCCAATGATGGAACTTCAGCTCTCCATGCACTGAAGCCACCAAGGCGAAATCGCCGTCCTCTACAGTCTAGGGGTAGATGGCTTCCTTCGTAAGGGAAGCAAAGCCGGTGATCCTGTGTGGTAGACTTACCTGTTTACCGCAGGGAGATGAATTTACACCCAATGGACTTTTCAATCTTATTAAAATGTGCCCTTAAACTGCTAAAGCGATGTGGGATACTCCGGATATTATACCTCTAAGGTGACATGACGGTCTGGGACTCAGTTGGTTAGGTACTGACTTGCTGATTCCAGGGTCGCGGGTTCAAGCCCGGTCCACACCTATGGTTTTTAAGAGTGCATAAAGGTGAGAGTAGATGTGCTAGCACGAAGGAAAACTCCAGCGGGACTAAATTCCAGTACATCGAAGATGCTGATACGATGCTGGCGACAGTGTCGTTAAGAAACAAAATATTTGAATATTTTAAAGGCGACTTGAAAGAAAAGATCATATTAAAGGTTAAGTAAAGTCGAGTGCATTCAATTGTGGTGATATAGTGCACAATTTTTTATGTTGATAAGGAAACACCAGATCACTTCTAATGCGTCCAAACGGCAACCCTTACTCGGTTCTAATACTCTCTTACCCCCCCCCCCCCTCCCCCAATTTCCTTCATTCCTGGGTCTGAAACCGACCTGTGTTCCTATGTTATTATTCAAGTGCTAGGATTTTTTATATCATACGAATTTGAGACCGACTCGTTCAGGGACTGGTGTAGGCTTCGTTGTGAAGGGTGTCTTAAAGCCCATGTGAAATGTTTCGGTACCTACTCCACTTTCGCCAATCACCTAGGCCTGACCATTGTCCACAGGCTATATACGTCGGTCTGTGTGGCTCAGTTGGTTAGACGCTGGCCTACGGATCCCAAGGTCGCGGGTTCAAACCCGGCCCAGGCCGATGGTTTTTAAGTGTGCTTAAAAACGACAGCTGCATGTCAGTAGATTTACTGGCATGTAAAAGAACTCCTGCGGGACGAAATTCCGGCACACCGGCGACGCTGATGTGATCCTGGCAATTGACAGTGTCGTTAAACAACAAAATATTTTTATTTATTTATTTTTTTTTTTTTTTCCACAGGCTATTACGTGTCTTGTAATAGAATTGGAAGTACGAGAATAAGATATTGGCTTACACAACGTTTGATGTGGAAGACAGGTGGTAAAGAGTTCCTGTCAACATTAAATAACAAAACTTCGGCACTATACAAAGACCAGGAATGGAAAACATTTGTAACATTGCAGGTTTGGGGTAATTTAAATAGGGTGCTTATAGCTATCTCGCTCTGGTAGTCCAAGTGATCAGACCATCTCTCCTGAGAACCTAAGTTCCATTGTTCGAATCCTTGCTGTGGCACTGTATTTCTCAACTTTCTGATTCAATCTCCGAATGTAGCTGAACTTTTCGCCCTCTGATTGATATACCGTGAAATTTGTTTCATCTTACTTATGTTTACATATGAGCACCAAAAGGTATCAAGGGGCGTGTTTCTTTTTCTTAATTTTTATGGGTGTATTTGGATCATTTTCCCACTATTATTTATAAGTGACTCCAATCTAACATGCAGTTTCATGCGTATTAATATTTTTAACGCTTATTCTGAAATATCTAAGTCTGAATATTGAATTTTGTGATCTTCAGCTTCCTAGTCGTCCTATTTGCTGTGTAGTTTAGCTATAAATATATTCTTATAAAAAGACAGCTTTTTATGAAAAGCTACAGTACTACAGAGGATTGCCGAATGTACACGTGTATACCCTGGGACGGGTCTTTGTTATTCTTGCAAGAAAAGGAACAAAAGATTGTGCTCCTTCCGGAAAATGGTATGTGCAGTTATTGTTTTAAATGTAAGGTAAAAAATGAACAGATACATGCTACGGCTGTCTACAATCCTTAGAGTTGTCGTTCCCAAGTTTTTTACACACACTCTTTTTCGAAAATGAAATGAGCATGGGATAAATTTTGTGCTGCTCCTTTAGTTTACTATTATTTTTACTGGCACAGATGACCAAAATGATTAAAGTACCGTTTAAGTCTTGTTCGGCATCATGACATGGACAACTGTATCGCAGTTTGATTTCAAAGAAGGATAACGAATTCATTAGGGAATGCGAAATATTGATACGCACCATACCTAGTATGTGGTTTGAGGTAGCTTGGTCCGAGAGTCCTTTGTTGTGCACGGCGACCAGCGTCACAATACGTGCTGATGCTTTAATATTCAGCTCGCAGTATTTTCTATCTGGGTTCTTACAATTAAATACTACATAACTGTGCTTTAAAAACAACACAATTCCACTTAGCTTATAAATCGGCCCTGAAAGACTCGAGGCCACAGAAAATAATTGTATAACCTCCAAAGTATCCTAAGATGTAAAAGTACAAGAAGACCTAAGAATTTCAAAAAATGTGGCGTGCGGAAAGAAATTTTGCGGAATATTCTTTCCAATTTTTTTAATCTTTAAATTCTTTCGGCACCCAAGAACACACAGAGACATAAAAATGGGGAGAGTAATATTTTTAATTATTTTACAGTGTCACGGAGGGGCAGATCTTAGCATTCCCGCATCTACTACACATTACCACTGTATTATCACGACGAGCTGCACAGGCGACCATTAAACGTCCCTTGTCTGGCTTCTCAACACAGAATTTTCGAAAAGCCAGTGGCTACCTAATAAATTACAGCAGTTAAGCTCGTAAACCTTCGTATTATTCTAGTACCTGCTTATTATTTCCCTTTTTTCCTGAACAAGCAAGAGATTCACTTATAACAGCTGTTTAAGATACTTGAGTAGGTTTCCTCAAACTTGGAAGAGTCGGTAACGTTTCCCCCTTATAACCTCCGTTGGAGAAGAGGCTATCATTTCCTCATTTAGCTTAAAAATGCTCGAGTACATTTCGCTTTAACGATCTGGTTAATTGATAGCGAACCTTTTAAAACTTAGCTGCCTGATAATCCTGCAATACAGCACTTTCCGCGATCTCTGGGAGAGGTTTCATTAGAACCCATGTAAACAAACAAATCACGAAGTCGCTAGCATTTTACTCTGGCTTGATATCTCTCCCCGCGCTCCTACTCTCATTTCCCCCGCATTTCTCTTCTTGCCGTTTTGTTTTATTTTATTTCCTGTGTTTACTTTCGCGACCTGAGATGAATTCGTTTGAAGTTTAGGTAACTAAGCTGCCTGTGAAACACCGAAAATCATGAATGAAGCACGCACATACACATACACACAAGACTAAGCCCCGAAAGCAAATAAATAAAAACAAGCCCGAAAACGTTTCCTGAGCTTTTAATTACGGTTGAAAAAGAAAGATACGCGCGCCGATGTGTTTTAGAGAGACGCATAGAGACCATCCGGCATAGCAATTCATGTAATGTTCTCTTTCTCTTAAAAACCAATATTTTAGAATTAATGCCGCTATAGAAAAGAGTTCGTTAAGCTTTGCTCATTATTGGGATTCTGTAGCCTGTTTATTGCTCCATTTTTTAATTATTTTTATTTCTTCTTCGGCATTCTTTGTCATTATAACAAACCTGCAGTGAGTTAATTTATCTCAATGAACGCAATGATTACTTGTTATCAAATTTAACACCTTTATGTACCTACCACACTGATATTTTATCTTTCCTTCCTGAATTCAAGGAGCAAACTAGATCTGCACACTTTGGAGCACAAAAACTGGCCTATGTAGGGACAAAAGGATTTAAGTTGGCACTGAGAACTGCAGCTCCGCCTTCTCCACGCATAGTCTTTCCGCATCATCTCTGCTTAGTTCTAGCTAATGTATTGACCAATAGATCAAGTTGGAGACGGACCACGCATAACACTCCCAATAACCTGTGTATCTTTTTTCTAGTCGAGCATTGTTAGTTTAATATGTTTTGAATAACCTAATTTCGACTAGAAGGAACACATCAATATCACTATCCACTAGATAATAATAATAATAATAATAATAATAATAATAATAATAATAATAATAATAATAATAATAATAATAATAATAATAATAATAATAATAATAATAATAATAATAATAATAATAATAATAATAATAATAATAATAATAATAATAATAATAATAATAATAATAATAATAATAATAATAATAATAATAATAATAATAATAATAATAATAATAATAATAATAATAATAATAATAATAATAATAATAATAATAATAATAATAATAATAATAATAATAATAATAATAATAATAATAATAATAATAATAATAATAATAATAATAATAATAATAATAATAATAATAATAATAATAATAATAATAATAATAATAATAATAATAATAACAATAATAACAATAATAACAATAATAACAATAATAACAATAACATTAATCATTAATAGTGGTGGTGGCGGCGGCGGCGGTGGTGATGATGGTGGTGGTGGTGGTGGTGGTGGCGGCGGCGGCGGCGGCGGCGGCGGCGGGGTGGTGGCGGCGGTGGTGGCGGTGGTGATAATAATGATAATGATAATAATAAATATTTATTCCAAATTTCCGGTTACATGTTTATTTTCCTACCAGCCCCAAGAGGTTCTGAGGAACAGAGAAGGACCCTTACTCGGATTATATGAAAACGGAGTTTCAACATTTTTAGGTCAATACTGAGCAGAAGACCTATTTCTTGTTTATCATAACCATCATCCTTGTAGTTGAACGAAAAGGCTTGCAAAAGAAGATAATAATTGAATTTCACAAAGGTATTGAAATAGTTTATCCTGGCGGCAATATTTTAGATTTAATTTCAATATATGTGTAAGTATATTTGGCCGTATAAAGCTATGCCCATATAATGCGCAGAGTTTATGTTGGTAAGGAAATACCCAACCGCCTCTCTCATAGCCAGCCCTACTTCCATAGGGTTTGTCTTCCCCCTTTCCTTTGATCCTGAGCCTGGAACTGACCTAGTTCGTTGGTTATAGTTTGAGTGCCAGACATGACTTCAAACAAATACTACACTGACTCATCAATGGGCTGGCTGGACAATGAAGACGCTTGCCTTCCAGCCACTCATCTGAAATGACTCCGCACCTTCTTCCTTTCCGTGCTCCCTAGGCCTGACCTTTGTTCACAGTCTAAACCGATAATGCGTTGATACTGGACCTGAATTCAAATGAAAGGGATTGACTCAGCCTGGTCTAGCGTAAAATGCGGATAAAAGGAGATTCTGCTACCAAGAGATAAAAAAAGCACTATAGGGACCAAAAGCATCGTCAGGTTCCGTTGCACTTGACCTACCCAAGGAAAGAAAATGGGTTAGGAACTCATGAGAAAGAAGCCTATTTGATTGTTAAAGGAAGGTATACCAAAGGTTCCTGCCTCTAATGAAAAATTTGCCACTTTTTTCCAAACAAAAAAATGTAATTGTTCTTCTACCGGCATTACTGATTAATTGTTGCACCAAGGAGAAAAAGCTGCAGAAAGTTTAAAGATAGTTAGCATTTATTTAAACGTAGGATGCTGCAAAAACTTTTCGTTGAGCACACAACAAGAAGTTAGCATCATAGTCGAATGAACTGGCGCTTCCCATCTAGTCTGATATGGATGAATTTATCGCCTGAGATAAAGAGTTAAACCGAAATATTAGCATGTAATTACTGAGTAATGCTAATTATTTCTCAAATTCATCCTTAAGCACATCGCAGACGTTATTTCTGAACTAAATTAAAACCTATATCATAACCTTAGTCCTGTATGTTACGTCGTAATACAAAATCTGAAGTCCGTCAGTAAATAAAGAACAAAACAAAACAAGACAATGGAAAAGCGTCGCTATGAAATATTCAACCATGGGATGCCTCTCCATTAATACTGAACAAATGGGACAATCATTCAGCTTATTTAGCACCTTAATATAGAACGATTTTAAACTCCGATTAGCAAACAGTTGACTCTAGCTATTACCTATAGTTATCTAATACATTAGGCACAATTCACGAAAGAATTGAAACATTCCTTTAAAATCTTCCGTTTCATGTGACTGCTGTACACTTTCTGCAGTTTCTATTAATGGGTGTTCTTCTATTACTTTTATACCTGTATTGATCTATAATTTTGGCTTTTTTTAATCAGCCTCAAAGGTAGCCATGGCTATGAGAGTGATCTCTACTTGTTGCAAGTTGTGTCCCTTAAACCGCTTTTACTGAGCGTAACACCCTCATCCATTTAAATAACGCCCGCGACGAAGAAGGATTTAAGGCAAATCTGTCATTTAATAGGTTGCATACATTAAAAAAAAAATCTGGGGTTTGGTGATTCACCTGTTAGAGCGCAGCCTTCTTAATACTGAGTTCCGGACTGACTACATAACATGAAGCAGATATTTGTGCTTCAAAGAATAAAGGCTCCAACAATTAAATAGATAATATTTATACCAATGTTTTGTGAGATGGCCCAAGATGGTTTTAAACAGCAAAGTGGATCGGTGTCATTCTCACTTCACTGCTTTTGGCATCCCGGGTGCTGTCAGTCGAATTTTAAAATATACTGGTAGCGGCAGCGGTGGCGGCAGTGGCAGTAGCAGTAGTAGTGGTGGTATTTATTATGAACTTTATATGATGTTCATTACGCAATGCTGCTAAGATGACTGACGAAATCTATATTCATTACCGTTATAATCTGTTGATCGTGGCTGACATGACCTTTCTTCACCTCGATGTTGATGGTTAAAGAGCACCATGAACGGAGTTACATTGGTGTAGTATGATATTCTCTTGTCATTCATCCCCACACCCTACATGAAAGTTCAGAGGTGATGCCTATCCTATTCTGAGTATCAGAATTACCATACATACTGACGATGACTCACTGGTGATTACAGGTTTAGCTGCATCACAGGGGAAGCGTAAATTGAATGTAATATTTCATCTTCTAAGCCATGATTGCTAACACGTTAATCTGCAAATCCATGAGCCGAAAACACTGAGAGCTTGCAGATTTTGCTTGAAATAAGCAGAAT
The DNA here is from genome assembly GCA_030765045.1 of Tenodera sinensis. NCBI lineage: Eukaryota > Metazoa > Arthropoda > Insecta > Mantodea > Mantidae > Tenodera > Tenodera sinensis. The sequence goes on along the minus strand of CM060964.1, from coordinate 71,058,629 downwards.
GGATTCCAAGGTTAAGTGCATGTTCACACAGTTTGCGATACTATTCCATGAGTGGTCATGAAAGTTGCAATTAACAGATTCGGTTGGCAATTCTTCTTCTGTGCTTTCGTGAAAATCAAATCATTTTTAACTATCAAGTTACATTGTCTTATTTATTTTTCAGCAATAATTCCGATCATTCCGTTGCAAAATAATTCCACGTTTCAAATAACTCTTCCAAAATAAAACTTACGTACGTCTACGTGTATTTACGCATAACTATATCGGTAATATATACTCTTACTCAACTGTCTTATGCCTAAGTTATCTTCAACCAAGTCTTGATTCCTGCACAGAAAGATGATGTGAGTTTTCCTTCATTCCGTTCCACCATACGTGTGAGAATTCCAAATGTACTGTCAAAAGCAATAAACGTATACACTAATATGACAGTACTGCGAAAATAACTCTGCATAAGATGAACTATAGTCATAATTATCACCATCGTCGTCGTAGTAACTATCATGCACTTTTTCCATATTGCTAATAATTATACAAGGTCTTCAAAGAAATATTTCCCAGTTACTAATAGATAAAGCGGTGCTGTCGCTTGGATTTACACAACATTTGTGTCATTACAAATAAAAACTCACTTTCGGGAGAAATGCAATTGTTGATCATTGTTGACACGAAAACTAAATGGCAGCGAAAGAAGAATAAAGGACGGTGTTTACGCTAGCTTGTTTGTCATTTTTTGGATAGAAGCAAATGGTTTTAAACTGTTTGAAGGTTAAACGTTCAGTTCTAAATGTAAATTCCGGAACATTTAGAGCGTTATAAAACGTGGTTAGTGTGTATTAGAATACAGCAACACACGTTAGAGCATAGATGTACGAGAGATATCGTAGATATACCAGGGAGAAGGGAAGTCATTACCTTAATTTAAACCAGTGGTAGATCTCGGTATTTGGAACACATTTTGTATCTTACGTTTTTGTCTCTGACCATTTCCTACGCAGATATTTTAGTTTTGTCAGAAACAAGCTAGCAACACTGGAGATTGTGTGGGTGGGACTTTCCTAGCTCAGTACGTAAACAAATTCCCTAACGATGCGGCTTGAAAACACTAACACATACCGTGCCTTGTCCTGTGTTTACTGTGCATGTGTAAGCCAATCACAAGCGTTAGCTTCCAAAACACAAGGCAAAAGCGAAAGTGTTTACATCCACAAACCAGGTCAATTCCCTGACCAACCTCAACGCAACGTTCTCGACATGTTACACGTCTGAAGGAGCTGAACATAGTATTCCTTCACGTCTTTTAAGTGATTAATTATTTCGAAACTCTGTGTGATGTCTCATAATTACTACCGAAGGTATTTCAGAAAGAAGTTATTCCACACATTATACAAGTAACTGACTGTTATCGTCGTATATTCTTGTGGAATCACACATCCAATTCGGATCAAAAACCAATTATTCCTTTGAAATCGGCTGACCAAAAAACAAAATGCCATTCGACTTTTTTGTTTGTAATGCTTCTATGAACCACATATTAGAAGGGATCTAATGACTTCCCTTCCATCCTGTATGTGATAATAGGAAAGCTCATTCCAGGAAACGGTCTGTCAATGCGGAAATTACGGAACATATATGGGAGTCGTTTGTACATAGTCAAAAGCCTGTGCGTAGAGCTAGCCTGTAATTAAACATTCCTAACTCTAACATTTCCAGGTCCCTATATTCTCGAGTGTGGTTTAACCCCTACGTAAGTTGAAATCCGATGACACGTTTTCTCTGAACATTTGGCGGAAGATGAAGAGCTGCCATCGAGTCCATCACTGTAGATGTGTTGGAGTGCATGTAGCACGAGTTGGAATATTGCCTTGATGCCTGCAGTGTGTCACGTGGAGCACACTATCAGTGCCCTTGAGAAGGTTACTAAACTGCTTGAGATTCTTTCTAATGACACAAATTACTTGTAAACTCAACGTTTGACATCGATACCTGTTTATAAGCTGGGAATGCTACTTTGAACAACCTATATTATATTCCAAAAAAGCATATGTGGTTTTACAGCATTGATCTTGTCCAAAGCAAAGCTTTCGGTCTTCTGGATTCAGTGCCTTGGTCATATTGCAGAGCCTTTTACAAGCAACGTGAATGGGCTTTGCTTAATCCCTAGGGTGCGGACGAGCAATTCACTAGGAACAAAGGAATCAGGAGTTTTCTAATACTTTTTTTTGCAGTATTTCTTCCACCTAAGAAATTTGTCGCAAAAAGAATCGCGTTGTTTTAAATTATACCATAGCACGCATGCACACACTAACACAGATATTCGCGGAGCTAAAGCTTCCTCTTACACGAGGGTTAGTAACCTTGGCTTCTTGGTGACTGTTTCCTTAAGAGTGTAAAAATCCCAACATACACAAGGGCGGAAGTGTGTATACCTTACCCGCGGGTCAGTACCACCGGGCAAGACTACCCAGCACCTCGCAGGGTCGAAGGGACGAAGCACGCCATCTTTCAGTTTTCCAGGCTGGTACCAGAGGTATCTCACAACCTTGCCTCAGCATCACTGTGGACGTATCCAATCTCCAACGGGTGTCGAAACTCACAGCCTAGCCGAGCCCAACCCAATCTAAACAACTCCTTCACCAAAATAAGAATTAAATTTCAACATCCTTAAATTATCAACAAATTGTAAATTTATAAAATCTTCCGATTACACCCTTCTGGTTGTATTTTAAAAAGCCAATCCCTTTTAAAATTCTGAACATAAAATGCTTCAATAACAAAATATTTAATAATTTATATACTGCGACTTAAATTCGTTTGAGGGGGTCAGATTTTCGGCCCGGGGTACTTCCAGTAACGTCAGAAATACCAGTGGTGCTAGGATCTGCAGAGCTCGCGCCACAGCAGCTGTAGGGGTCGCAATTTCTTCTCTACGAACACACACACGCACGCACGCACACGCACACGCACACACACAGATGGTTTTTAAGTACATTGCTATTGACAAGACCACAAACACATTTCATCCGAATCCATTGCCATAATACAAACCATTGACCGTAGCTAAAATAAAGAAGCAGCAGAAACCGATGGCTCGCTTGGCGTTAGGACATTTCATGCTCCTTGCTGTGGATGGAAGATCCTATACTGAATGCACAAAGCAGCTTGCAGTTACATCACCTAGATGATTCTATTGTAGTAAATGTAATGACTCTAAAGGGTATTCGTACTCCTATACTCACCACCAGATCCTACATGTCCAAGTTGTAATATTAGATCAAGTGAAGCGTTTTGTTTCTAGCCTTCTGCATACTAGTTCAAACAGAACTCTATGGGTACCTACCCATTTTGTTTACTTGCAGTGCTGGCAAGGTTCATGAAATAGGATAGAGTGCCAGTTCTTCTCCTGTTTTATTAACAGAAGCTTGTAAACACGGGAGAGGGAGAGAGAGAGAGAGAGAGAGAGAGAGAAAGAAGAGAATGGGTAACAAGGATATGCACATTTGCCGTCAGGGATTGTGTCAAACGAGTTTACGCTGCCGAAACGTAAGCGACCCCCATGTGAAGAGCGAGAATGGAGTTTTGAGCCAAAGGGTGATTGCAGGGCTGGTAGCGACTACCGTGGAATTTAATTCGCAAGGACAGCAGAAGGAAACAAGCTAATTATGAGATAAAAAGATTATGCAGCGCGTAGCCATATCACCGACTGATGTGTAACCTCATTACGAAAACATGCATGAAGCTTGGTGCTAAAACGGAAAAGGGTGTCTACGCTGGAAAAAAGGCACAATGGCACATTCTGTGTAAATATGCGTTTGATCACGGTTTCAAACACTTTAACCTGGAATCGCGGACAAGAAAGGGTTTCCGCTAAAGAGAATTTCGTATAAATATCGTTCGAACCAGGAGAAAATATCCCTAAGAGTCAAACAGAAATGAATTCCGATATTTATCTAAGAAACGTATTACTAATGGAAATAAATTAAAAGGTTTCACTGGTAAGACGAATTTAATCATAAATCATCAAAGCCGTATCAAATTTCCACTGAGAGAGCTAGCTCTTTGTCTTCTAATTCCATCAGCCAATCCTTCCCGCTAAATCAACGCTATGTGTATTTGCAGCACTTCTAATAAAGTTACGTGTCGTAATTCTTAATTAATTAGCTCAAAATTGTTGACAGCGTTGTGTATTGAGTGATAATGACTTTAGTAATACAAAATGTCATCCTGAAAAATGGCTTTGTTGTTTTAACTGTATATAGCTTCTTTCTAGTACCTTTATTTTTCTTTTTGAATGACTAATCTAATACATGTGTTGTCTTCATCTGCTTAGGTCTTTGTTTATTTTCTTTTTCTTATCTTACAGTCCCTTTTCTCCATACCGTCCTGTGTATGAAACACCTACTTAAAAGCCAATAACACGTTTTTTGATCGTTGTATATAAGACTTCAAAAATAATTAATTTAAGTAGGTAGATATAAATCAAACCTTGCATGAAATTTAACATAAATTGTGACTAAATTCATTCGAATTATGGTAGAAATGCATTATAGCATTGTTCACACAATATTTGCGAGACAGCTAAATAATAAACCATTTATACCCATTTGTCCAGAAACTAAATGACTAAATATTTGACCCATTTTTTTCGGCAAAACGGCTACTTATTGACAATACCTTTATTGGAAATATTTATATCTAACGCTCATCGTGTGGAATCCTTGATTAACGAAGCATCTTCGATACAGGCAAAGATTACACAAGATTATATGGAGTTCCTTCCAACGAAGAGCAAATCACAGGCTATTTAAGAAGCTCCAAGATGAACACTTTACTGATGATGTAATTATTCTTTAGTATATATCAAAATTGTCTGAGCCATTTTTCAGAAAATAAAAATGTAAAAAATTATGCCATGTAAAGAGTAATTAGCGCTAGAGAATTTTCCTGGAAACCTTTGTGGTGTATGTTTGGAAGGTACTGAACTTAAATACCAAGCTTGGTATGTTTTCAACTTGTCTTTTATAAACCTCTTCTAATGGTGACATTTCATAAACAAAGCTGATGTATTGCACCAACATTCCTACCTGGCAAAGTGGCCGAGCATATTGACCTTGGTTGCAAGAGTGCTTCATTCTACTGTTATCTATTTACTCCAACAGCGGACTAAAGCAGCTTGGCTTACAGTCAGTAATGTAACATAAATTGATGATCTCTCGCGCCTGCCGATGCATAACATGTTGCTGTTCTGAGGATATGATTGCATCTGAACAGAGTGTACATATACTGACAAGCCGTGTATGTGCGATAGGCCCATGTAAACAGCTCGGCAGTTGCACATTATTTCCGATACGCCTCATGGGTTTGTCACCTGGTACTCTCTCTACTCTTGTACAAACTATTGTTACAAACACTTACTCCTCCACCTACTTCTCATGAATCGAGACAAACATTTGTAGAAATTATGTTTTTGCTAATTTTGTTGTACGTACAAGGGGAATATGGCAATGCAGAAGACCTTAAGTGATAGTCAAATCTATGTGATAACTTCGAAATTCCGTTCTAATTGCATGACCAATAGATAAAAAGAACCAATAATGTATTTCTATTTGAGACAATCACATGTTTTAGAAAATTCAAACAAATAATATTAAATATCTCGGGATTTGTTCATTCCACAAAATAATTGTACTTTACATGAATTTTTTGTTTTAACAGGTATACATTCTTTGTGTTTCTAAGATTTTGTCTATCCCTTCCGGTTTACCAGTTACGCAAAAGACATTTACAATGAAGAGAACTTGTGCAGATATTCTCAGAAAATTCAAGATACACCTACGTCTCATTTGACATATGTATCTTAACGTATGGTACTTAATGAAAATTTTTGGTCAATTTTGAGAAAATCAACATTTTCGAAAAAGTCCCTTACAGGGTAGTCTTGAGCGGGGGAATTTTCTTAAAAATCTACATATCATCTTATTGAATAGGCGGAACTTAGGAACGAAGTTTGATATTTAACTGACGTTTGGTATTTCAGTTATGCTGTTCACACACAGACAGACACACAGACACACACACACACATAGACACACACACACAGACACACACACACACAGACACACACACAGACACACACACACAGACACACACACAGACACACACACACACAGACACACACACAGACACACACACACACAGACACACACACACAGACACAGACACACACACACAGACACACAGACACACAGACACACAGACACACAGACACACAGACACACAGACACACAGACACACAGACACACACACACACAGACACACACACAGACACACACACAGACACACACACAGACACACAGACACACAGACACACACACACACACAGACACACAGACACACAGACACACAGACACACAGACACACAGACACACAGACACACAGACACACAGACACACAGACACACAGACACACAGACACACAGACACACAGACACACAGACACACAGACACACAGACACACAGACACACAGACACACAGACACACAGACACAGACACAGACACAGACACACAGACACAGACACAGACAGACACAGACACAGACACAGACACAGACACAGACACAGACACACACACACACACACCAGAACGTTTTGTAAAATATTTTTTTTTCAGGGAGTTTCTAAAAAAAGCATTTGTGGTGAAACCATGGTATCCTTTCAAAATGACACGTGGCCCACTAGGACTCTGAGGCCTTCAAAAATGAGCAGTATGTTATAAAGTGTTGAAATCATTTAGGTGAAAACTACAAGATTTAGAAACGTTACCTCTTGGAACACTAAAATTTCTCAGATGCAAATATTGATTGACCGAGTGCTATATTTTAAATGCTTTTAGTTAAAATGGCAGGCAATGGAGGGCTTTTATGCTACTAAAATAAGCCCTTTACGTTCTTTTATTGTTTTATTAGCACGGATAGTGATATAGGAGCCTCCGCTGGAATAATTACAACAGCTTTTGAGTTTCGAGATTGGCATGATTTTTGTCAGGAACTGAAACAGTGGGGGGAGATGAAAATGGAGCGTCGGTGTGAGTGGGTGACTTAGGAGAGGAATAAAAAGACAGAAGGGGAAATGTGAGAATGCGATACCCTCAGGCTCCGGGAGGGTGCAGGTCTGCTCTTGAGGTGAATCTGTCCTGTTTCTCTTCATTCATCATCCCCTTTCTCCCTTGCTTGTGAAACTAGTATAATTACAGCTGGAGTCCGCACTCTCAAACATACCCCTCGATATACTTGGGTCCATTTCCTAACGCCATTTTCACATCGCATTAACACAAGGATGACTAGTTGTGTAAGGCCTTGGGCATAAAACGAGCGATTAATTCACTCAGACTTGTAATGAAGGTATTTGCATAAGCTGAGGAACAAAATAAAGGATACAGAAAATCGCATACCAGCCAATACTGACCCTCAAACGTATGGGTTTCTTTCTTCTCCCATTTTATTCCCTACCATGTCACTAGCAACTAGAGTAGGACTGGGCAACTGGTCCTCAGTGAGCGCAGCATGCTCAAGGCCTTGCACTGTATGCCCAGCAAGGAAAAAGGAAATGAAGGTCGCTCAAGCTATCTCACGAGTCACCTAGGACTGAGCTCGAGGAACAGCTGTACTCCAACTAAAGATTCCATGCCGAGGTTTGACCGCAAATATCAGTTGTGAGGCCACATGAACAAAAACAGTTTTAGAAAAAGCTCCGGTGTGTGTGTGTGCGCGCGCGCGCGTGAGTGAGTGAGTGAGTGAGTGAGTGAGTGAGTGAGTGAGTGAGTGAGTGAGTGAGTGAGTGAGTGAGTGAGTGAGTGAGTGAGTGAGTGAGTGAGTGAGTGAGTGAGTGAGTGAGTGAGTGAGTGAGTGAGTGAGTGAGTGAGTGAGTGAGTGAGTGAGTGAGTGAGTGAGTGAGTGAGTGAGTGAGTGAGTGAGTGAGTGAGTGAGTGAGTGAGTGAGTGAGTGAGTGAGTGAGTGAGTGAGTGAGTGAGTGAGTGAGTGAGTGAGTGAGTGAGTGTTGTGTGTGTGTGCGCGCGGGCGGGGGGAGTGTGAATAGCATAACGCAAAAAAGAAATACAAGATAAATACCAAACTGATACAGGTTGCTCTAAATATGCGACACGGAGATGTCCAAGAAACTCACTCACAACCAAACCACCCTTGCATAGAACACTTCTCAAAATTGTGTGTATTTCCTAAAATGCACTAAAAATTTTGATTAAAATGCTCTATAGTAAGGATATTTCCATGAAGAATGAGTACCGGCGGCCCAACTCATCCACCTTTGGCATAAGTCATTATGCATAAGGCATTTTGTTCTGCCTATCGGCGAAAACAAGAAATGAAAGGCAGTTTCCAGGCTTGAACTAGCGTGTGTAGTCCGTGATAATAGACAAGATCAGTATAAACAAACGAAGGGGTATTAAAATATTTTCCGCTTTAGTTACAGGGTCTTTGTTTTCCAGTGAACAAACTCACTGGAAGGCCAGCATATAGCAGGCCAATTTTAAATACTTCACTGTTGATTAAGTTTTATTTAACCCTTGTAGCTACAACAAAATGCAGCATAAAATTGATCTGCAAAGAATTATCCCGATTAATATATTATACGTACACAAAGACCTAGGTTTTCTAAATACAATTTCCACATGCCATATAACACATAGCACAATGTATGGAGAAAGTATTACAAGGTAAAACATAAGTTTTGTCTAATATTGTAGGCAAATAATTTATTTAGATTCTGTATATCAAGTTTATAAATGCGTAAGCAATGCCGAAGGACACAGAAAGTTGTGACACTAAACTAAACATCATTAAGCAATAAGATAATGTTTATTTCCACAGAACCTATATCCTCTATACTAAAGTTTCATAAATAAACTGGTTCGAAACTACCAGTCGCAAAAATGCTCAGAAATATCGCATGAAAATACAGGTAGCTGAATATGAGTTTCCCTATAAATGCGTATACCCAAGGCACTTCAATGTTTGCAAATAAAATCGTCAACAGATTCCATAATTAATTGTTCTAACCAGCAGCGCACATTTTTTGTATCTACATTAAGAGAATAAACAATTTTAACCTATGGGACTGAAGTTTCGTGAAACAGTGATCAGAATAATGCAAATTCTAAAACTAAATAAAACGGTTTCCAATTTGCGCTAGTGTTAAGCTAAATACAAAGTTATTTTTCTAAAACATCGTTTAATAATCATGAAATCGAGGCGTTACATGCATGCAATTCTTCAGCGTTAATAGGAATAACAGATTCACAAAACACACGTAAATAAAAAACAAATGTCGAGTATAAAACGAAAATGATAGCACTCTTATAAAGGTAATGTATTAACGTGTACAAGTAAATTTTTGCACAAAAACTAGCTCTAAGCTCTAGACGAGTAATGCACTTGGAAAACTTGGCATAACTGTCTTTCTATTTTTCGAAGATTTGAAAAAAAAAAAAAATAAATAAATAAATAAAATAAAATAAAATGCGGAAAAGTTGCACAACAGCACACATTTTTACTTTTTTAGCATTGTATTCCACCCAAAAATTCGATGTCGAGATTTCAACGGAAATATATCTTTTAGACCCCATGAATAAAAAAAAGAAAACCACTTTTAGAAAAAAGGCGCGCGCGCGCGCGTGTGTGTGTGTGTGTGTGTGTGTGTGTGTGTGTGTGTGTGTGTGTGTGTGTGTGTGTGTGTGTGCGTGTGTGCGTGTGTGCGTGTGTGCGCGCGTGTGCGTGTGCGTGTGTCAGTCTGTGGACAGCATAACTCAAAAACGAAAAGTCGGTTAAAAACCGAAGTCGATATTTAAGTTTAATGTCTTTCAAGGATGCGACACGAAGATATTGCAGAAAATAACCCCACCCTAAACTACCATTTACATGGAGAATGTTTCGAAAATTTTTATTTTCTTGAAAATGGCTCTAACGATTTTGATTAAAATGCCATATGTTTAAGATATTTGTATGACAAATAAAATGTATATTTTGAATTTTGTGGCTACAGCCTATGGAGTCCTCTTTACTCTGGATGCCTTTTGAGTAACTGGTAAACCGTAAGAGATAGAGGAAATCTTATTCTACAGAAAATGTAAATCTCGTTAAAACACAATTTATGTCTGGTTAAGCTTTTTTGTAGAGTCAATCATTTCGCAGATATTCCTGGTTATTTGTGTGAGTTTCGAAAAACTTAAAAACTTTCGTGAAATGGAACATCGTTGTTCATTTTTCTTATGTGTTAAGCGTGCAAGGAGAACAGAATCTCAAAGCTTTAAAAGATCCGACTATCGCTCAAAGTCTACTGTATTCTAATATTTCCCTTGCAAGGAAATAAGCAATAAGATAATTTGTACACATGTTTATGTCAACTAATACGAAGAAGATACAGGAATACGAGTTTTTAAGAATGGTTAGTACAAGAGTAGAATATCCTTTCAAAATGAATGAAATTCTCGTGGTCTATTAGGAGCCCCCATAGATTTCTCATCGTCTTCTGAAACACTGGTACAGCGCACAACTACCTCTGATGAGGACCTCAAAGTCAGAGAGGGGCTTCATACTTCCAGCGAAACATTTAGCAGATGACAAGGAGCTCCTGCATAGGAGATGCTCTTCTTACCAATTACACACAACTTCAGCTACTACTCACTTCGCCCTTCACTATTATTCAGAGTGGAGATTATTAGGTTAGTCTCTATGTTACACTGTAATTTATGATGCATCTTCCTCGGAATAGCTGATAAACAGCTTGGTAGATTATATTTTGTCATTGAGATTTTGGTGAGTTTCAACCTGAATGCGGAATTTACTTCCATTTCTTATGCAGAATGCTTCCCACGCTGGAAGATGGTGAGCTACATTTGTCATTACCAACATAAACCGCTGCGTTTGACTATGTACGTCAGTTCACCTCCTTAAATACAAAACACATTTCGAAGCAAGACTCTTAGTGACCTAAGCTTCAAGCCAGAAGCTTTAACTCTTTTCTGCTAACGACTTCTACAAACAATTCCACAGTGGTATGAGATGTGTAACTGACGCCACAAGTGATAGTCACACGTACCTGTAGAATATATGATATTGCCTTTGAATAAAAGAAGCTACAGCTTTAAAACTGAAAAACAGGGGCAAGAGGTACACCTGTACATTGGTCTATTCATATACTCGTAAATAGTGATCCTACTGTTGACGTTATGGTATACATAGAATTTGGCTAGAAGTTATTGAAACTTATGAAATATGTACTTAGTTAAACATAATATTCACAAACACTATTTAGCTATATGATATACCGCAATAACAGGTCCATGCTAAGCAAAATGGAGTAGCGCACTTACAAAGTTGCAAATTATTAATGATTCCACTATCTCTTATGGTTCTCCAATGACAAGAAGGGTTCACAGTTTCTTCACATAAATTCAAGATATATATTTCATTTATCGTGGCAAGAGTTGCAAAATATTATATAATCAAAATCGCTATACTCATTTGTGACAAAAATGAAATACAACCAGACATTGTCATGTGATTGTTTGTTTTGGTGGGTGCGGTTTTGTGAACATCTTCACCTTACATACTCAAAGTTATTGGACTAAATATGAAGTTTAATGTTTATCTCAAATTTCATTTTTGAGCGAAGTTGCTTCCAGAGGCATACAGAATGAACTTAAGTATCTATAGATACCTTTTTAAAAAGGATTAATCTTGGATTTAGAAAAGCTCAAAAGGTTTAATATCCAAATATTCGATTTTGGGTGGAACAGAATATTACACATCCTAGTATAAGTTTTTGTCACATAAATTTTGCGTCACAAAATCCTCATAATTTTATGGAATTTAATTTTTTATCTCAAAGTAGTAAACTTGTACACAAAGTTAAAAAATTATTGATGCCAAATGTATCTACTTGTGCTTTGGAAAACACCCAAAAATGTATGTCCAACATAAATTTGAGAAACCTAGTTTTCAAAATTTTGAACATGGAAATCATTTTTGCTTACTGAAAACGTGCTTCTATCGCATGTATCGGATCCCGAATTTATTTTATCACCTCGGCGTTTTAGACTATGATGTTGATCTTCTCTCTGAGAGAAAATGCTTAGCTTGAGATTTTAAGCAACAGAAACATCAAGGACAGCATCTGTTTTAGGGGACCTATCTGTGAATTTTCTGAACTCCTAGTATTCTACTAAGGGTTTTGAATTTTGTGGCACCAAATACCTCTTTAAAGAGGGTTGACTGCAAATTTTGGTGCATATACGCTAAGTCGTACCTGCATTATGCATTTTAAAACACACGTTTAAGATATATCACAAAAATCCTCCTTATAAGACAATCTTTAAAACTTATAAACAGCAATGTGTCCTTCAAGCTAGCAAACAAGTGGCGTGATACATTTTCTTTATATAACTAACTGCATATAACTAACATGCTAATTTCAATTACCCTATATTGGGGAAACCGTTTTGCTCTGATAACTTTTAAATTGCACCTTAAAGAGCATTTTACATTATGAAAAATAAGTAAAATATTAATAGCCAAGAAAATTATGCCGGGAAAATTACCCATAATAGTGGCCAAGAATTCGGATTTTTTCACTTTATTAGAGAAGTCCACCCATCTGGTCCCTTGCCTATCCACGTATCTTCTTTCTATCTGAGGTATCGTATGGTTGTTCTAAAAGACCTTTTTTGTTACATACGTGCATTTTTTATTAAATAGACTATATTTTTCTTGAAATATGTAATTTAGGAATTGATTAACATGGTTTCATCAAATTTTGCTGTAAAACTTCTGGAAATTTTAGGAAAAAATTAATAACAAAAAATCGCCAATTGTCCAACCATTAGCTCTGCTTGAGGTAATATAAATTGTTATACAAAATATACAAAAACGTTCGTTAATTGTAACTTTTGCACAACTTTCACCAATAGGTTCCCTGAAATTGCATTTTAGTAAACATTCCATAGGCACTAATCAACATAATCCGAAATAAAGACAAAAGTAGATGTGCCTGACATTAATATCAACGGTTGGAATCCTTTTCACGTCTAGGGGTTGATTTCGATGGAGAAGTACGAACACACGTTTATCCATTGCATTCGGCGAGCTCAGCTTCTTAGAGCGACAGAAATTTGAAAGCATTTCGGTTGAATAGCCTGGAGATGGGTGGGAATTAAAGCCTAGCGCACTGCGTACAAAGCCAGAGAGCGGTATTTTTCAACGAAAGCGTGGCCCGGCTTTCCAATCATGTTCGGTGGTACTACAAACATACCAAGGCAAAGAATAAAACTTCGTTCAGCAATAGTTTTCTGATAAACAATGGGACCTATCTCTAACCATTACACGAGAATCGAGTTTGAAAGAAAAGGCAAAAACCATTCGCTTGGCTTCGGGTCTTTTATGTTTTCAAAATACTGGTGGCAATCAGAGATATGTGGCCAAAAACTCGACAGCTGAATACATGTTGTATTTCTGCTGTACTCGAGATGCAACATCTCATTTCCGATAAAGTTCAACCTCAAGCAGTTAGATATATCCAGAAGTGATTTTTTTATCTGACACAGACCAGTTTCCAGTAAGCATTTGATAATTTAAATCCATAGCTAACATCCGCAAATATTTAACACTACGATATTTCCAGGCATCTTTTCAAACAATGTTGCTCAAGAAAAATCCCAAATATTTAATTTGCGCCTTAAAAATTTGTGAAATGCTTTCCTGAATATATTTTTTTTCACCCAATCCATAAGGGGATTGTGGTGTCAGAGTTAAAATTATTTAACTGCAAAAATAACTTTGGGATATGATCATACATAAGAGAAACGCGAATTTATTACTACATGACTACAATATCCTTCATTTATAGCTGCTGGGAAGTGAGTCAACCATTTACCGGGGCACAACGCTTTAGCGCCTTAAAATGAAACTTAGGTACTAAACATTAAATAACGTCAGTATGCTTCATCTAGCACTAGCACATCTAGCACTGAAATAGAAGCTTTAAAGTCCGTAAATGTATGGTGAAGCAAATATTTAACTTATTGTTTTCCAAACCGGTGGCGGCGCGGTCAAATCGTTACATCGCTCGACTCTCAAGAAGGTGGCCCAGGAGATCGTATGAGGGAATTGTGATGGACAAAGCAGAATCTGGGCAGGTTTTCTCCAATTCTCAGGTTTTCCCGACATTTAATCCACCCACTGCTCCATCATCATCTTTCTCTTCATTAACTTCACCATAATTTAATATCATCTCCTTCCTCAGTCTCACACCAGGCTTCGGGATGATCACCCATCTGATCCAGTTTTTCTGCTCCTCAAAAGGCATCTGATTCCCGGCGCTCACTTGTGAAGTCCTACATACCAGAAAATTAAACAGAGAAACAAGATATGAAAAGTATAAAAATAAATTTAATTTCACTGTAACACCTACAGACACAGTCAATAAAAGATGTCTATCAATAAGCTATCGGTGGTAGCACTACTGCTTAGCAAGTGGGAGACACGGGTTCGATTCCCGTACTAGCGTGGAGATTTTCTCCCGCTGGGAGATATGGTCCGGGGTGCACTCAGCCTTGTGAGGTCTCTGAGGGGACAGTTGAGGAGCTACTTGATTGAAAAGTAGCGGCCCCTGGTGGGGGAGACTGCATAATCTGCTGGGAAGGACCGTGGCACTGACCACGTCCCAACTCCAGTACTGCACCCCACTCATGACGCCATGGCGGGTAGAGGTGGGGTACGCAGCGGTAAAATCTATCGATGTTACACCAACTTTAACTTCTTCCAGAAATGTTTTTCAGACATTTATAACACTTTTGCTTTAAGTATTTGTAAAATTGGAGAAGGGTGTATATTTAAAATCTAAAATGGGAGGGTAAATGTTCTTAACATTTTTAGATACAAACTATGTAAATGCAGAGATTTGATCGATTGCATGCATGCAGACGGAAAGACAAATGAACAAAGCGGCACTAATAGAAACAAATGTGGCTATAAATAAATAAATAAATGACGAAATCGTTTCGACATTGCTTTTGGTTACCGTCACGATAGTAAACGAACAGCTTGGTATATATTTTAACTTTTGATTGATTAACGAGTTTAAAATATAATTATGGTGTTGGAAACTGAAGATTCATGGACTTTATTTTTATAATGTACCTACTCTTAATGATAATTAAAATGAGCCTTTTTTGGCATTCATTTAATATAATATGATACAATAGGGTATTTAAACGTGCTAATTAGTAGCACACCCTGAACAGGTTTGTAGATGGTCATACCATCCAATCGTTTAACAGTGGGAAAACAATAAGAAACAACAAAAAGAAGGGAGGAAAAAAAAAGGGAGCACTATGCTTCATTTGTTAAGGAATATGTGGAAGGACAATTACGTCACCACCTCACTATTTCTAATCTATAGTTTCTAATGCTAATTATAGCAATTTTTTAAAATAGGTACTTTTTGGATACTTAAAATATTAACATATTGTCTTCACCATTTAGCCCAAATATGTAATTCATAATTTTTGCATAATTCTATTTACTCAGTTCAATTATGTGTGATGCATTATAATCAGCGATTTGAGGACCCGTAGAAAAGTGTGTTATAACCATATAGATGCAGCATACATTCCCCTTATCGGGCTAGTCTTTTGCTAACAGTAACTCTACCTTCTCCCTCGAACTACGAGCCCTCACATTTTAATCGTTACTTTTAACCATAAACTCAAGGTAACTAAAATAATAATTATCACTGTTACAAGAAAATAATGACCACTCATACGAATAAGATTATTCTATTCTTATTTACCCTGTCTACTATATGCTTTTCTACCGAGCGGGGGACCTAGATTCGATTCCAGGTGCCGGAGTGGAGATTTTCTCCCGCTGGAAGGCCTGGTCCGGGATGCTCTCAGACTCGTTAGATCCCTGAGGGGCTAATTGGGGAGCTACTAGATTAAAATGCCCCTAGTCGAGGTACCGGGGCGCCGACGACGTTCATCCTCAATTACTGCACCCCAATCATTACGCCTGTGGTGGGCAGAGGTGGGGAACGCAGCGGTCGGGTGGTAGGCCTTGGCTGATGAGCCGTTGTGCCATGGGGTTACTATATGCTTTCCATTTCCCGAGATAGGTACAGCTAGGTGCACGAACATTTTTTTATGCTGTTAGTGTCTTTTGGTGTGTTACTTTATTTATTGTTGGCAAAACCTTTTCGTAAGTCATGTTCCACACCAGTTCTGGCTGTGACAATCTCTTATTGGTTTTTATCAAAGTCCAATAACACAAGCAATACCCGATGAACAAATGGCGTGCCCGAGGTGCGTAATGCAAGGGGAGGGGTAAGGAGGAATTTAACCCGAGTGGGACGATTGTCACCACCATCTCCTGGCTGTGTCCGTCGCTCATTGATTTGATGTCATAACTCTGGGAATCGGTTTCGTGAACCAGGGAGAAGGACAAGGGGTGGGTCGCACGAAACAGCTTTGCTGAATATATTGTCCTCTATACTATGCATGCCATTTGAAGTGAGCAAACGATATGGATAACAAGCCGAAAGTAATTGCACCTCTTGAACAAGGAGATAACCCTGCAAGGACTGCGGAACTATGTGGAGTGAACTGCCTCAAACTGGTGCAAGAAATACCAAGAACGGGAATACTGGACACGTGGATTAATTGCTAGAACATTATCGTCTTGTTTTCCCCTTATGTTTGTCTACGTGACGAAAACATGCTTTTGTATGCTCGGTATATTTTGTGTAGAGCTTAAGTTACAGCTTTAACTTATTTTGTAATGAAATGACATAATTCGGAATAAATATGCGCAATGTGGAGTTCAAGTTAATACACATATAATGAAACAAATAAATCTGTCTCATCCCCCATTCCCTTCCCAAGAAAACTACACAAACCTGAGAAGGTTCATTATTCATAAAGGATTGGCAACCGTGTGTTTGCTCCCATCCTCAATAGCCGCTGATAAAATTATCAAAGTCCAATGAGACTCATCCTGAATTATATGTTCTAATGTATCTTAAACTGTCTGGGCTTCTGGTTCACCTCCGCCATTGCGAAACAAAGGGCAGGCGCACACATTCCTATCCCTGACAGGGATTTGAACTGAGGGCGTGGTGCCCTTCACTACCAACTTAAACAGCTGTTTCTCATATTGGAAAGTTTCCGAGCACCGGACTGTACATTTATCAACAGTATGAGGGTTCATTAGTTCATATGGAAGATTTACTATTTTTTTACTTTCTCTGCCACGTGCCTAGTAAGTTGAGAATTTTCTGCTTTCCATTCAAAATGTCATATAAATATTTTATAGGAAATACATATTTTGAGGTCACTTCAAACCTAAAACATTTAAGAAAAACATATACACGTGTATGTGAACAGCATAACTTAAAACATGAACTCGGATTACCGAATTAATTATTTCAATTTACCTTCTTTCAAACAGGCAACATAAAGACTTTCCACAAAGCACCCCCATCCAAAACTAGCCCATACATGTAATTCTTTTTGCATATTTTTTATTTTCCCAAAAATGGCCAAAGCAATTTTGATTAAGACGACACATAATGGTGACACCTGACAAATAAAGGGTATATATTGCATTTTATGGGAATAGCCTGTGAAGTCCTCTTCAATCGGAGGCAATTTTGCATAAATATATAGAACTAGTAAACTGTCACTATACAAGGGCTGCATCTGTTTAAAACATACAGGTTAGTAACTTTTGCTTTCTGTGTGGCATAGTAATTTTCGAGATATCCTTTAATATTGGTTGGAATCTCATTTTAAGCGCTGTCGGTATTCAACTGTCCCGTGAAATCATGGAAAGATTAAATAATTTTAAGGGTAGCATAGAAAACCTTTTAAACATCGGACTATCAGTACGGGTTCGTGTACAATGAGCACCAAAACAAATGTTCAGCTGATTTTTTATCGCTTTCTGGGGCCTTTTGAAGCGTCAGCTTCTTCACTATCCTCGGCGCTCATAATTGTAGTCGGTCTGGGTGGCTCAGTTGGTTAGACGCTGGCCTACTGATCCCAAGGTCGCGGGTTCAAACCCGGCCCAGGCCGATGGTTTTTAAGTGTGCTTAAAAACGACAGCTCCATGTCAGTAGATTTACTGGCATGTAAAAGAACTCCTGCGGGACAAAATTCCGGCACACCGGCGACGCTGATGTGATCCTGGCAATTGACAGCGTCGTTAAACAACAAAATAATTTTTTAATTTTTTGCTCATAAATGTTCCCCTTAAATTTAACCCCTACAAAGGCGTGGATTGTACTAGCCAATAAGATAGGCTACCAATCATGATCAGAGGTCTGTATGACAAACTGAATGCACTCAATGTACCTCTTCCTCTTTTAGCCAATACGATCGAGAGAGTAAACATATATTTCGTTCCTACGCGACTTTGTCATCTTTGTTGTGGTTATTGGCGTACTATTTATCATTGGCACATCCTTGCAGTGTGGCCTAAAGTAACTAAAGAAATGGTCATGGCGTTGGGCAGCCATAAATAATGTGACATTGAGACGAAGTACAGTGAGATTTTCTCTTGCCCTCTTTCTGCGTAGAACAAGATGTATAATGAAATTATTTATTAAAAGGTTTATCTCGATAAACGTGTCAGGTTCATCTCTCCGACTACGCGCAACATCGAGAACAGTAAGTGATCAACCACAGTGCTCGCTCGCATTATCAGTAATGTTCTGTTTACTTCAAGGAAGGAAACAGAGACGCTACCCCTACTATTAATTTGGATGACGTCACTGGCGTAGACCTTGGAAGGGTCACTCGCCACGTCAAAGAATACCTCTGTACTTCACCTCAGGCGTAAATGACATAGCTGTCGACGGGCCCTTAAACCCTACTTGCTCACTCACTCACGCATATATCACCATGAAAGATCAGTCAATTTTGTAAGAAGAGTTTGTAAAAATAAAGCGGTAGTTGGCGGAGAAGGTTATGTGAATTTAACATGAGATTTTTCTAAGTAGCTACTAAGGTATGCAGTACAAGAAACTATAGCGGAGATGAAGAAGTTAAAGTACGCGTGATTGTTGTTTTACTCGCTGCGTGCTAACCGAGGATGTCTCGCTTCTCGTTTCATTAGAATGCTGGAATCCTGAGCTAACTGGTAGGGAAATTGCAATGTAATATAATTGTTCCCCTCTCTTGGAAACACCTCCACTTCCTTCTGCTGTTACTTGCCTACGCATACACGCCGTGCGTGCTCCTGAATTTTTGCTGTTAATTTGCAGGCAGCGAAGGGCCCGGCAACCTCACGCACTAGAATACACATGTGTACACAACAAGGAAGATAGGAGCCTAATTGCACTCATTAGCCCTAATCAAGGTTTATAGGCTGTGACAAACGGACCGTCGCGTCGCCATTGTTATTATCACGGAGCTAGTGCAGTTCCAAGATACCAATGGCCCTTATTTCACGCCATTATCAAACACCGGAAAAATACCCCTGCATGTTAATTCTCAGTATCAACTTTTTAAAATGTGTCACACTTCGCTTTTCGTTAATTCCCTCACGCATTGCATATATAACAGACAGAAAAAAACTCTTTATGTGGAAGTTAGCGCAAATAGGTTATTCTGTGAACTAATGTTTTTAGTAACTTGTACTGCATCTAGTATTCTTATAATTTGCCAGCAAACGGGTAAATTGGCATCGTACCTAGCTGAATATAAAAATGTAACACAACCTTAAAGTATTGTGACGCCAGGCGCGGCTCACAATAAAGGACGGTCGGGACTAAGTTACTTCACACCGCATACCAGACCGGGGAGCAAACAAAGGCGCCCAAGGTCAGGCTGCCTCGCACGACTGTTTGTGTATATGTACGTGGCTAACAACAGCAAGCGCGGTGCTCAACAAAGGATTACTGGAGCCTTCGAGAGGCATCCGGCAGCCGGCACGTTTGTAGAAGTTCCAGAAAGGACCGTGTGACGTCCTCACTATTACAAAAGGGAACGAGGCAACGAGTTAGAGGAGTGACAGTTACAGAGATGAGTCGATCATTGTGTCAGTGAGTCCGACACATCTGTATGTGTGTGCGCGTGTTTGTGGTGCTGTCGTCGTGAAAGATAGGTCGTGTTGGAATAAAGAAGTTTTAATGAGCGTTGAGTGACCGCATCGTCAGAGTTAGTGTGTGAGAGACAGTGAAAGCGAAGAGTGGCAGTGAAAGGAATGAGTCAAGGCTACAAAAAGAAAACAGTTGTGGGTTTTAATATCACGAAAGACTAGACAAGTTAACGATAGTGCAAAAGAGTGGGGTTTTGTGCAAAAGTTTTGAAGAAAATAGTGCGACAAAAAGTAATTGGACTGGAATCACATGTTTACACTATTTTTTCAGAAAGATGCCTTTATCAGAAATCACAGTTATAAATGTTTAAATATACCCCACCCAAAAAAGAAAGGAAAAAGACAAGCACATAAGAGCAAACAACTTCAATTCTTTAAAATAAGGGTTAAGTTTTCAGATCCAGAAGCTATTTGGGTGGAAAAAACTTGTTGTTAGTTAATTTTTCAGACGCAATTGTCTATTATAAGCTAATTATTCGGATTCTGCACGCGTTCAGGGGTACAGAAGAAACTAGTGCAACATTCTTTTCCCCTTCTTTTTCCTTGAGGTTGGGAAACTAGAATCTGCCTCAGCATGATGGTGTTGTTCTATCATTGCTACTAGGAAAGAAAAAAAGTGGTTTTAGACACATTATACAGATTGAGTACCATCTGGCGTCACTACAAAAATTACGACCTTAAGTGTGAGAACGAGGCATCAGTAGAAACAGAAGATAATGTTATTCCTGTGTAAAGGCGACGCCTTTGGAACAAATTAAATTTTCGGGAGGAAGAGACGAGACGGGCGAGTATGAAGGGTGAGCAGCTCTGATGGCTGCAACCATAGTGCAGTGCGGTCCTTAACGTTTCCATATAGATAATTTAAAGGTACAGGTCAGAGTAATTGGCATAGCCCTCCTCCGGCATACCCCCGGCAGTGGTACCGGATTCACGGAACACATACGCTGCACACCGTACACCAGACCTGGTTCTGCAAATTTCTAAGTAATTACACTGAGAGAAATTGTCAGGCAGGAAAACTTTTGTCTGATATAATCCACTCTTGCATACGCCTACTGAACTGCAAAAATCACGAAAAACAAAGCCCAGTATAATGTGGCCGCTACAATGCAAATCGAACATGGAACCTCTCGAATTCAAATCTCAGACACGGCCATATGAGCTAACCCGCTCGGTTTTTATGTTTGTTTTGTAAGTAGTCAAACAGTGTGATTTTTTTCTCAATAATTATTCGTATTTGTTTTATAACACACTCGACACGTAACTTACAGAAAAAATGGAAAAAAAATGACTATATAATTCATGAGCTTAATGGGACATATATTCTATGTTATCAAACACTAATGGAATTCCTAATGGTACGTTCACGCAGTCACTTGTACACGCGGCTTTAAGCATAGAAAATAAAACTAATTGGCACTTTGCCTGCTGAGGGCACTTTACGTTTTCAATGGAACTTTTTTATCCAGGCGAAATTATTATTAAGCGTGGTAAATTCTATTCTACACGTGAAATATCGTTCTAAACAAAGATTCGTATTCACTACCCACCAGTTTTAATCAGTTGCCCATACAAATGTGGCCTCTAAAGCCTCTATTTTCCTATATGCTTTATGTACCGTATATTTAAGTGCATTATTTTGGTCATACAGCACACAAATCAATTATACTATGATGTACCCAGTTTATTTTCACCACCACCGCTTTACCACATTAAGAAAACAGCCGAATTGTAGCTGTACATACAAAATCGCATAACGCATTCCTTTCCCGGGAGACTTGGTTTTTGGCGTAATTAGAAGGTTAGTAATTCCCTAAGATATTGTCCGTGGCAATATTGAAGTTGTTCTCTGAATCCTAAATAATATTTTGTGGGATTATGAACACATAAAAGTACCTAGTGTAAGTATTTGGTAATATAGAATATTGTTAATCTTATGATTAAATCTTCAAATAATTAATGGGATTAGATTATTGTTATGAGTATTGCTATTATGACTATTATTTTTATTCTTCTTCTTATTATTATTCTTACTATTCTTACTATTGCTATTATGATGATGATGGTGGTGGTCGTGGTGATGGTGATTATTATTATTATTATTATTATTATTATTATTATTATTATTATTATTATTATTATTATTATTATTATTATTATTATTATTATTATTATTATTATTATTATTATTATTATTATTATTATTATTATTATTATTATTATTATTATTATTATTATTATTATTATTATTATTATTATTATTATTATTATTATTATTATTATTATTATTATTATTATTATTATTATTATTATTATTATTATTATTATTATTACTATTATTACTATTATTACTATTATTATTATTATTATTATTATTATTATTATTATTATTATTATTATTATTATTATTATTGTTATTATTATTATTATTGTTATTATTATTGTTATTATTAGTATTAGTATTATGGCGGTTTTTATTTAAACATGTGCAATGTACATAGACTATATACCTCAAAATTTTTGAAGTTCACAAATACTTTGAATAACTCCTGTGATAGAAGCCAAATTTGTATTTGTAGTTCCCAAATATTACAGAGGAGTATTAATTGGTAGTTTGGTTTCACCGTCACTGCTTCATAGACAGATTTTCTGAACTCGAAGGCATATCTCGCAATGGCGGAGTAATACGGACGAATTTTGAATTAATTTGAGGGAATCCTTCATGTTGAATGGGTATCTTGGTTATTATATTGTTGATTCCCTGCTTTTCTATAAACTTACTGAGCCGTGGTCTCTTCAGCTTCGTACCAATTGGCCTCTGTTCCACGCTTCAAGTGATATGTATTTTCAAATGTTCAAGTGTCTAACTTCGTGAAATTTACCTTCAACGCTACAGAGTCACGAAAGCTGACACACCAACCAAATTATAAATCCAGTCTTTTCGTAACCCCAAAATAGAGATCCGTTGTGATTACATTGAGAAGAGAAGGGTGATCTCTACATCGGCTACAATATATTAACTTTTCCTTTCAGAACTTTTCCAACACATACTTGATATCGAATTATGACCAAAAGACCACGGTTAAAATTTTATTGGCATCAGCATCTGTTTACAGAGTAGCAACGCCAACTTTTAATTAGAACAGGCTTTGAGGTTGAAAAATATTCAAGCGACTCATCACTTGGCTGTCTCCATCGTGTATTCCACCATGCTGTTCCTCATGTTGTTGGTGTCTATGTACACTTGACTGAGAAGCAGTTGTGGTTAAATTTGTGATAGTTTTAACTATGCTTTAGCTATACGTTACCCCTATGGAAAGTGTTAATACTGCTATATATGCTAAAGTCATTATCCTTTTAAGCTCATGTTGCACGTGCCCAAAAATGTCATTCTTTGAATTATAGTATTTACGCATATGTTCATGCAGAATAAAGGTGTAAATCTAAATTACTGATTCTTACAAAGCATCAATATTGCAAGCAAAAAGCCTGTATTACTAATATTGATGATGTTACATATCAAAGGAAAAACACCTCCATTCTTAATCTCTTGCTGAACTTCGTCACCATTATTACACTACATTCACTAATTTGTTGTTGCATCCCTTCATTTGAAATCATAGATCATTTTATACTCTAGCATTCTGTGCGTGCTGAAACCAATTTACTGGCGGCTAAAACACTAAACGTAATATATTCAATTATAGCAGCCACAAAATTTAATGGTGGCTGATAGCTGACCTCTTCGTGATCAGATTATTGTTTCCTGTTGCGCAAATACATTTTGTGGGCGCAAACTATATGTATATCACAGGCTTTGAAGCGTGATTTCAGAGTGTGCTTAACTATGCAACACCGTAAGCTTCTGATTGGAAGTTGTGTTGATCAGCGCCTCCTGGCACCTGCCATTAAATTTTGTGCCTGCTATAATTTTTATCAAGTAGTCAGAATTTGGAGCTTAAGAGTAAGACCTTCACTACAAAGCCAGTCTTACTTATTCTTCCTCTATTCAGGTTTACTCCTAGTATCCACATATGGGCTACTTATCTTAACTTTGTGTATGATTCTTAGTGTGTAACGTGACAGTTTCTCCTCATTTAACATCCCCGAAGTTTCGTTTTCTCTTGGTGATCAATATTACTGGTTACCCAGTTCAAATGCCAGATTCTTCTGCGTATCAACATTTCAGATATTTCCCATTGTTTTTCCCGGACTTCATCGCATTTAGGGACACTGGGAGATCGATAGGTTTCAACAAATCATTTTTTGCTTTTAATTGTAAAAAGTACAGTTCTTCAGCTTCAGCTTTCTCATATATGTTATTGTAATATAGGACTGAGGTGGCAGGTGACAAGATTAAAAAAGGAAGCAAATAAAAAAAATACTTTTTTCCTTTGTAGGCGCGATGTATATATAACATACAGCTGAGGTGGCAGGTGAGAACAGCAAAAAGGAAAGTAAGTAAAACTGTAACAGATATTGACATCAAAGTTTTAGTGCTTATTTATTAATAATTCTTGAATCCCGCCCGCTAAATCTTCTATAAACTTCAGATATATGATGGTTAAAAAATATGTAATGCTTAAAGATTTTATCGTGCTTTTCTAACATAGAATTGACTAATTTTTACCTGCCAAATACAAATTGTATGGGATTTCTATTTAGCCGGCATGTAGAACCATAACTTATCTTATTCAGATAAACGTTTGGTGTCTGAAGATGCAAATTATTACAAGAAAAATGCATCCAAAGTATGACATGTAACATTTTTTCCAGGATACATAGTGTGCTTTATGCCACCTTAGGAGGGAATTATGGGAATGTAATTTAATTATTATAAAGTAGTTAAATGAACAAGTACTTGGATTATAACTCCACCAAATGTCAACTTATTATAATGATTAGTTGGTGCTATATTTAAATGTATATATTGATGTAAGTTAACCACGTTGTGGTAAAAATAATCTCCCAGTGTCTTTACATATAGCAAAGATACGTTATTTTACAATAGTACAGTTTCTGTTTCAGAAGTACAAACAGCTACGGGCGTTTCCCAGTAATTTCGGTAAACGCAGTGCGCCAGAAGGTGGCTGCAATAGGGAATTGAATTTCGAAGCTGCATCACGTAATAGCCATATAGTTAAATTCATGTAAATCGCAACTAAGAGTCATCGTTGATATTCTAAACCATCTGTTTAGTTTTTTTCAAACCAAAAATGTGCATTTAGTGAATTGTATTGCTGTAGAACATAAATGTTAGTTCCTATAACTAGACAAGAATTACTCGTCTTCAACACCAAAGAATTCTTCAACCACGTGATTATTGTTCTCTTGACATAGCATTAAATTGAATGCCATACCTGTGGCCCGTAAGCAGCAGTGCTGTTCTCTCATAGTGGTTATCCACATGGCGTAGCTGGATCAAATTGACCTTTGACTGGACGTTTGACCATTGCTGATCCAGTCCCGATACCCCTTTGACACGGCAAACCGAAAGCAGTGCACCACAGCGACTATTCTTGAAAGCGCTTTTGCCCTACGTATAATAATAACCTTGCCTCGGTTGCTGGTAAATTTTGTTAGACAATCAGATCAAACTGAAGCCAGATATCAAGTAACGTGTTTAAAAGCTAAGGCTTTCAAGTGGGCACACCCAACTACTATTAGAAGCTGCATCATTTGCAGACGTTGTGCTCAGGGTTTTTATTGATTTTGTTGCATAGATTATTCTGTAAGTATTCGCAATGGATTGTTAGGTGAGTGGAAAATACACATGTTTCATGAATATGAGAGGCAATTTGAACAGGCAGTATCAATTTAAACAACATAAGAGTTGATTAGTTCAAAATGCTAAACATTCACTAATAAATAGGCTTAGTAGGTGAGCTACCAAATGCATGAAATTGTCTGTAGAGCAGACGGGCAGTCGGTTCCCCACACTGTGCCGCCACATGCACTACGAACGCCGTTAACTTGATTCCTCTTTAATGTAGGTGGACTACTAAGCCTACTAATAAGCATTCCTAGAGTTCACCAAATATTTTAAGACTTACAAAGATGGAATATATCAAGTGTAACTACACATATCGGTACTGCATACATTCCTGTGTGCCTAGTAATTTATGACATGTAGAGTTTTCAAATGTGACTCTAAAATAAAATAACAAATATCTGCAAAATCGTTACCCTTCCTTACTCTCTTGTGTCACACTCATACATCTATAAGAGCTCTCAGAATTTACGTTTTATCATGAGGATCAGTTCATAACAACTGCACAATGTGGCAACATGCGGAGTGGATGACGTAATCTGAACAATGCATTAGTCATTTGAAGTGTGAGGCTTGCGGAAGAGACACGTGGCTTCATTAGTTTCACAGTGTGGAGCATCTGTATTGACGAGTGTTAGAAATAGCCCACGTAGAGTGGGACGTGTGAAGATCAACGGCTGTTTTCAAGTAAAAATCAAGCAATCAGTAATACTACCTTGTGCTATATGGAAATCAATATCTTGAAGTACTAGAGTAGTGGAACTGTGTAAACACGGATCGAAATGAGTGAATTGAATTTACAGCTGAAAGACGAGCATTGTTGCCAGCAACAAGAAAAGGAACTGAAGCAAGCCGTAAAATTTAATTAGAAAGGCATCAAGAAAACAATAGACCTATAATGCTACTGCTTACTGAATATTGCAGGGACCAAAGGGTGTAACTGAGACCAGGCAAATTATGATCTTAGGTATCACCACGTAAATACTAGATGACAAACACATAAGGCGTATCGGAAAGAATGTAAAACTGCCGAGTTGTTTACGCGAGCTTATCGCACATACACGACAAATCAATGTATGTACACTCTGTTCGAATGTAATTATATCTTCAGGACAGCAACGTGTCATACATCGGCAGGTGCCAGAAATATCCATTTGTATTGCATTACTGACTGTACACCAATTTACTAGTATTTCACTGTTCTAGTAAACAAGATAACAAGTGAATGCAGCGTTCTGGTAGCCAAGGTCAATACGCCTGGTTGCTTTGCCAGGTAGTAAGTGTTATTTTATCCAAAGGCTGTATAATAACTACTATACTGAGATGAGTGACCCAAGTTACTAGGTTTACCAACACCTGGAGGTCTCCCTAGGTCACATAATTCATCTCCCAAATATTTTTTATATTTCCTGAAACATGTTGTATCTGATATTCATTTTATGGCTTAAGGAACACTAAAACTAAACCCCGGCGCGACAGCCCACGAGGGGCCAAGGTCTACCGCCCAGCCGCTGCGTCCCCCACCTCTGCTCACTACGGGCGTCATTGGTGAGGTGCAGTACTGGAGGGTGGGACGTGGTTAGCGCCCCGAGCCCACCCGGCCAGTTGTGGGATCTTCTAGACCTGGGGCCGCTACTTCTCCATCAAGTAGCTCCTCAATTGGTCCCCCCGGGACCTAACGAGGCTGAGTGCACCCCGTATCAGGCCTCCCATGCTGGTACCGGGGATCGAACCCGGGTCTTCCGCGCCAGAGGCAAGCGCGCTACCAACTGCGCTACGAAGGCGGTCTTAAGGAACACTGGGAAAATGGAAAAATGACAAAACCCTGAAATTTTAGTTATACCATGTAAATATTCTACATACACCTGTCAATCATTTTGGCCAAACATTTTCATAATCCATCGTCTTTTGGGTCAGTCGAAATGTTTGTCATCTGTGTGCTCCATTTTATCCCCAATGAACCACCTCTGTATGTATTTTTTCTTAGTTTTAAATTTTTGCTCATTAAATGTATTCCTTACATTTCATTTTTGCTTTGATTTCTATGTGAATCTGCACACACTTGTCTCGGGTACACTGCGGTACGTCGTAGTGTACAGTGTGGAGCGGATTTGTCCTGCAAAACGATTGTCGCTCTTAATAGTTGTCTTATGATATACTATAAGCCAAATAAAAAGAGTATTTTGTTACTATTTCGGCAGGTTCACTTATTCTCTCCCAAGTTCAAACTTTCAAAGCTCTATTCTCATAATTTTCGTTCTCAGGATTAAAGAGAAGCGGATATTTCATGGCTTACATTGTTATTTTTTGCATACTCTGTGAACGTACCATTTGAATTTTTTTCTTTGGGACAATGTCTATGTGTCACATTGCCCACCATGACTAGTAATTGAACAAAGCATACCAATGTATTGAAAAATACAGTGTAACACAGCTGAGAATGACGTAGCATGTGGTAATCAAGACAATTGCCGTGAACTGCTGCCAATAAAGCTAGGGAGGGGGTAGTAAGTTACTGCAAGAATATGGAACCCGACCCATTTTCAGCAGTACGGCCTTGAACATGGACCTGGTATTCATGATTTGGGAGTAAAATAATGTATATGTAGCCTCATCTAGGTAAAAATGTGCTTCTCGTTAATTTTCTCTCTGGACTATTATACTGTTTTCATTTTCACAAGTCCACCGATGGTCATTTTTTCCCACTTTGCAGCCGTGTTTCCACTACATTTGATTCCTCCTCTTCCAGTAATAGTATCGTTGTAACTATGGTGTAAAGACACGAAGACACGAGTAGAGTTACAAGGACACTACTGTTACTACAAGAAGGGGACCCGAGAACAGAGGGAGCACGGATGCAAAGCGGGAAAAATGGCCTTGAGCGGACTGGTGGAGGTGAAAATATTGTAGTTAGCCAAAGCTAGACGAAACATCCAGCAACAAGCTGCTAAGTGCCTGTCCTGAGAATTCAGTGGGTTTACATAAATACTACTGTACTTATGAAACTTTTTTTAAGCATGCTGTCCCCAATCTTCCGATGGAATACGGTTCATGAGTGTTGGTTTGTAAATTTGTGTGTACTACGCCGACTCCGGGAGTGGTAAATTCAGAGTCTAGCAATCCTGCATGTTACATGAGAATTACACGAGAACAAATGTCCTCGGATGGTGAAGATGCGGCAAACTTGGTGGAAACTGTTACCTCGTAAGTCGTGTAGTCCAGGCGTGTATCCGCCTAGCGTCAACGGATATATTTCCCTAGAGAACCTCTTCGAGAACAGGTACAAATTACAGCTGATGACCTGGCGTTATTTATTACACACAAGCTTGTCAGTGCACCAACTAGCTATTTATATAGCTACATGTGAACCAAAATTAAAACAGCAATTTTATTAATATGAACCTTTTAATAAAGTATTTGCAATCGAACTGAGAGATTAGAAATACATTCCAATTACGAAATTCAATTTGGCCGATTCTTTTACTCTGACATTTTAAGACGTTGCTAAAACTACTACTGATTTCATAGCTGTCATTCGAAATTGAAGGACTAGGGATGTTTAATGTCGTATACAAAATTTAGCTGTACCTCTCATGTGTCATAAAACTTAACAAGCTCAGAATAAATTATTAGATCTACAGGTTTCATTGTTTTAACACGTATCGAAAGCACTACGTTTTTGCCATTAAATATACAAATATACATAGAACAGTTACAATTATATGAAATCTTAACTTTAAAAATACCAGAGAACAAAGCTTGGTACACATTTGGTGTTAGGGAAAATAATTCAAGGACAATGCGAAATACAAACAGCATTAAATATAACACATATAAGTTTAGAAATATGTATTCCTAAGTTTTTCTCATATAATCAAGATAGAAGTTCCACAGTTACCATTAAGATAGGCCATTTTAACAACATACATCTGAAACAAATTTCAAGGCACTTTATTAACTATTGCGAATGCCTGCTTTAAAAGGGTTATAGAGTGTACAACGGATTGAGCTGTCTTGCACACTGCAACCTGAAGAAAATATAATATGGCTAGCACCCCTCAACAGGAAGGGATGAACTGCAGGAGCCAAAAAAGTTTACAGGCTGCAGACAGAAACGTATGGAGCTCTTATTTGTAAGATTCTGCAATTGGCTAGATTCACAACCCGTTGAATAAACAGCAAACCTCTAGTGGCAACCGGGAAAACTTGTTCCTTTAAGCAAGCATCCGCGTCATCTGTCCGGTACCACCTTACTCCACGAAACCTAGAAGCGCACATGAAACATCTGAAGGAAGCGGAATGAAAGCATAATAAGGGAAAACAGGTCTTAGTAGACGAGCAACCACCCCGACATTCGCCTACCAACCAAGAAAAAATTAAGAAAAACGCAAGGTCAGAATAGACGGTCATCGGGAAACAAACCCAAAACCTATTCAGCCTCACATGTTGCTGTGGATACGTCTCACTTGATAAGGCTTTTATATACCTTCTTTGTAGTAATGCCCACTCTTATTACATGTGACACCGTAGGCAGTGATACATGAAATGAAGATGGAGATGGTGGAATGAGATGGCGGGGGAAACCGGAGAACCCGGAGGAAACCTTCCCCTGCACCACCTTGTCCATAAAAAGTCCCATATACGGTCTCCTGTGTTCAAGCCCGAGCCGCTTTGGTGAGAGGCGAATGGTCTAACAACTCGGTCACGGCGCGGTCCGTATATATACCGTTGTGAATATTAAGTATCTGTTGAGGTGCTTCCTCCTTCACTACCATCATATATGTTTAGTTACCAGCAATTGAGGCATATTTGCAAGTCTTTCACAGGTTATTCATGAGGAATGTTCCGGGTTGGTAATCTGACATTTGCACCAAGCGATGGTCTACCTTTGATATAACCGTCGGTTACGGTACGTTTCACAAATTAAATTCCAGACTCGAGATCCTAAAACTATGCAAGAACAAAGAGGAGAGTCCCTTGCTATTTCTTTCTCCCTTTGTGTTACATCACGGTTAGATTTTAGTGCGCGGTGCGTAATTTCGCAGAACCGATGTTAAATAGATAACTGGGAATTAATTTAAAAGAGCCCACTGCAGAAAAAGAGAAGACTGTAATTATATGGCTTTAAAAGTTAGAAAGAGGATAGTTATAATCTGGTAGAAAAAGAAATAAGGAAGTCGTTCAGCGTTACATTTTCATGCTTTTTTTTAAGCTGACAAACAGAAAGTAGTCATTTGTTAAAGCCTAAGAATGCAACTTACTCAATAATTAAATGATAAATAAAATATTTTAATTAATTTTTTCCTGGTGAAGGTGCAGCATTTCATGGTCATCTTTGTAAAATACAATTGTAACAATTTGACTACACGAGGAATCCCATTTCAAACAGCAGTATGACAAAAACGATAAAATCAGTCCAAATACTTTTTCTCACTTTTCTTCCAAAATGTTTGCACAAATACACAATTCATTCTTTCATGATATTACAGCTCACAATTGTTTTCTTCTCGTAGCCTTGACTCACTTGACTTAAGGTATTTACTGAGAAATTCAAACACAATAATCACCAAATTGTGTGTCCATGAGTTTGGTCACTGGGATTAAAATCGAAATTATATTTTTTGGTTCAAAATAAATTATTCATGATCACTATTAGTGTCTTTGTTCTGAACTGTAATATACTTAGAGGAGCTTCCAAATGTTTTTGTAGACACTAATGTTCCGCAGGTTAAGTGACCTTATATATACCTTCTCTCAGTTTTGACAAGGTTCAAAGGTCAACGCTTCCGATTTCTAGAGGAATCTAGTAAAACATGATTAAAAAACGTAAACAAGGCAATCGATATGAGGTAGCACTCGATGGGTATGCTACACATCAAACTTAAGGTAATGCGGGTAGGTTCTGAACTGACCAATTATACCGTAGTCTACACTTATACAACTTTTACATGTACACTATTGGCATAAATACTATTCACTAGTGTGGTCAGTTTAATAAATAGTGCCAAATAAAGTGTAATAATATTTCAGAAAGCTTTGAGTTGCTGGACAAAATGACTAATTTCGTTGACGACAAAGGTACATGGGGCTGGCCCTGAGGCGCAGTTGGTAGAGCACCTGCCTGCTGTGCTAGGGGTCCCGGGTTCGATTCCCGGTAGGAGGGGTAGGAATTTTTCTCCAGCCAGGATTATTCCTCATCCTGAGTCTGGAAGTATGAATGAAAGTGTGAATGTGTGTGTGAATTCAAAGTATAAAACCCCCAAAGAGCGAAAAACCCAACGTTAAACGTGGAAAACCATTTGCCAATAGGCAAGGCCGCCGATATGACCTCTGCAGTTAAAGGCGGGATATAAATGGAAAAATTAAAAAAAAAAAAAAAAAAAGGTACATGGATATAATTTTAAGAAACCTCATTGTCTGAGCCGCTCTGTTCTTAATTTGGAGTTTAATAAATCACGATAAAGAGGTTTTCCTTCATTGATCTTGTAAGTTGACATTACAGGGAACCTGCGTGGTGTTAACAGTACCTCAAGTTCTGCTGAATTTCACGTGCAAGTGTTTCCATTACTGTAGATAAGCCCCTGCTGAGCTACTTTGCAACTAAACTTCTCCAGTTCGATTCTCATTGACGTTGAGTTGGTAAATGTATGCAGAATTGTACTATGTAGTGTTTACATGGCGGCATCTCAAGTCCCTTAAGAGCAGACCAAGGCCTATCTGGGGCTCAATGATGAATAGAGTGGCAGACGGACTCCTATGGGTGTGTGAGTACGTGGGTAGGTGGGCGGAAGGGGTTTGCTTCTGAGCCTGCATGTTTGAGTATGTGAGTGCGTGTGTTTGTAATTGTGCCATTAGTCAAGATTACTTGGCAAGACATGGTACATGAATAACAATGGCAAGCGCGAGACACCCTTAAAGAGGACCTAGCTCTGGTTTCACTTGTTTCATAGGCGTGCAATGGTGGAAACTAAGTGCAGTTTGTTATTCCGAAAGGGACACAGCATCAAAAAACAAGGCGAGAGAATTTTTATAAATGCATTGTTACGGGGTTAAAAAAAGACAAGGTTTCCAGGGCATCTTCTGTAATGCTGAAGCCTAAAAAAGTCTATGGTAGAAGGAAGCACAAAAATAAAGAACACCAAATGCTTTACTGCAAATTGTGTTTTACTTTTATTTCAGAACTATCTTCACACAGGGTTAATTTACTCAAGTCGAATATTTCTTATCCTAATGGAAACACAGATAGACAAGTAATGCCAGTCGTTCCTCAAACACTTTTAATAATCAGTAATCACAGATATACCGAGCGATCCAATGAACTATGATCCAGCTTGTGGTATAATTCCACCGAGTGTGTGTTTCCCGCCGCTGGCAAAAAGTTTGTCAGCCTAACTTTCCTGTTAGTCTTTCAGCCCAGTCTGATTATTAAGAGATAAGCGGCGCTCTGCATTTAACAGTAATGCAAATTATGGTTCAGTATATGCTTTCTATAGTAAAATGCATATTCACGTATTCATTTCACATTAATTCAGTCGGTTCGCCGATTTAGATTTCTGATCTACTCCTCCCACATTTTTGTCCTTCAGATATATTAAAAGGTACGTAACCCAAGGCCTACCGCCCAGCCGCTGCGTCTCCCACACCTGCCCATCATAGGAGTCATGAGTGGGGTGCAGTATTGGAAGGTGGTACGTGGTCAGCGCCCCGATACTTCCCGAACGGTTATGTGGCCTACGAAACCAGGACTGCTACTTTTCAATTAAGTAGCTCCTCAATAGATCCTTTAGGGACCTAATGAGGCGAGTGCACCCCGGAGCAGATCTCCCAAATAAGGAAACAAAAGAACAAATCAAAGTTTTCGTTGACATTTACAGACATTAACTTAATGTATTCTTATACACTAATTTCATTTTAATGTGCTGTGAATATGTATTTTCATCACTGTTTCATCGCTATCAAACAAATGACAGAGTTTATGAGATAGAAGGTCAAGAACTACACAAAACAATTTATTTTTGAACAACATTGCTAATAATATCCAGAATCAACCTTTGCACTAAATGTAATGTGATGCTTCGCCCGCCAATATTACCTTGCTTATTTCGTACATTATAGATTAAAAGAGAAGTCTGCTGCAAACCTATAGAATTGTTGTATTTTTAGAACGCTTTTGTTTTGCAAAAATAAAAAAAAAGACACAAAACACCTGTTGAATTCAGTTGTTGTCTAAATTGTCACGGAAGGATAAGTTCTATATAATAACTAAATAGACATATCCCTAAAAATAAATTTGAAAAGTTGGAAACCAAGAAAATCTTCCTGAGGGTTCTCGTAAGGAAAATAACTAATTGCGTACTAGACAGTTAAAAACAAACTACCTAACTTTCATTGGCAAAAGGTTTGTCCTAGAAAGACTGAAACGTATTAATATCCTGTGGTAGGTAATCATTAATACTATCATTTAAACCGGTGAATCTCCTCTCATAATCTTGGAAACTGTTCTATGGCTGCGAAAGCGCGCTGCTCTGTGGTACCTGTATACGCCAAACAAACGCCGCTCTCTACGACAGGCAAGGTACCGCAAGATGGCTCAGAGTTAATTGGTTCTCTCCGTATTTCTGTTATATGAACTGGATAGTTGACGTAAAAGCATTCGAAGTATTATTGAACTTGTTAAATGTGGCAGCTGTTGCGGTAATCGCATGATGTACACTCTAAGATACTTTTGTGGACTCTTTTGAAAATAACAAAGCTCCATGGAATGTGCATTCGGTACACTTCTGAATAAGTTTTACGAGAGACGCACTAAAGTTTTTTTTTCTTAATCTGATTACCCTCCCCTTATGTAGGACTTACATCTCTTAGGACTTACAAGCACGTGCCTAGGGTAAGGCGCCTGTTGGGGACCAGACGAAACTAGGGACCGGACAGACTGAAGACCTGGAAGCGGGTGGTCAGCCCAGCACCAGGTATGAGAGTGAGAAAGAGGATGATATGAAATGCAGGCGAAATTAATGAATAGAAAGGTGATTATGGAGCAACTGGTGGAATGAGTAGTGGGGGAAACCGGAGGACCCGGAGAAAACCCGCCCAGACCGCGCTTCGTCCACCAGGAATACCAGATGCGGGTACTTGGGATCAAACCCGGGCCACCTAGGTGTGGTAGGCGAGCGGTCTAACCACTCGACCAGGGCGCCGCCACACAGTACAAGTACTCTTAGAAATTACCGAGCGATATGGCTCCCCAGTAAAGTGTAAGACTGACAGTTGACAATGCAATAATTTGAAAGATAATTGGGTTCTTGTAGACTGCTATAGTGTATAAAGATATTAAAACCAAGCGTTATTACGCGATTTAGTATGCCTACCACTTAGTATGATTTAGGGTCAATAGTGCTTCTCAAAACAGTTATGAAATACGTAAGGTATGTAACGCCAGTCATTAATTTGTGGTGCTTTCCACCACGGTACGGAAATGGTCGATTGTAGGGAGTCAATAAACTCAGAAAAAAATGTTCTGTTAGAGATGTGTGTGAGTTAGAAAAAGAGAATATTTGGCAGACGGTATCGCAACAGTCAGCGCATATGACTACTCCTGATTTGTGTTTTCTAAAAATCAAAGTAGTGGATTTTCCTGTGTACTCGCAACCAAGCGAGCTGGCACAGGCAGAAGCTCATCTGATTCACAATCAAGAGTTGGTGGATTTGATCCCCCGGCCATTCTGTCTTATACATGCACTATTTCGGGTGTTTCCTCGGATCTCTGGGCGAATGTGGTGAATGTTACTTTCCCCCCCCCCCCCCCGAGTTTCCTTGCGCTGTGGTTGAGAGCCATGCTGAATGACATGTCCATGCTTTGCTGATTTGAAGGTCTTCATGCCTGTTGAAGTTGACTTTATGAGCTTTAATGTATAGAGCTTCATTAGTCAACCCTTCGTAGTAGACGACTTTTCTGGTATTTTTGTAGAGGCAAAGTTATTTTTATGATCTGTATTATATGTGCTCAGCCTCTGCTGATTTTTCTGGGTAATCCAGACTAATACATGTTGATCTTGTTTGACGCGATCTTCCACAGCTCTGCCCGTCTGTCCTATATAAACTGCATGGGAGTTCATAAATGCCTGGTGCCCGTACAACCATATCATCTTTAGCAGAACCTAAAAGCTCTTTTATTTTTGTTAGTCGCTGAAAGCTTGGGTATTCACCCAAATTTGACTTGGCTGTTAGCTCGAGAAACTATCATCAGCATTTGCTATTTTTTTAATATTAGGACGAGTATATTTGACAAGAGAAGTTGCAATTTTTATGGGTATTTTAGAGTAACTTTTTGCATAATTCAATAAGCATTGCCCTTATGTGTATTGAGACGGACATAAAAGAATATTCAGGGTACGTCTATCAACGATATTATGAATGAATCATGGCTAAGCGACCAATTGAAACATTTTCTATGAAAACACGGCGTGACCCTTAAGCAACTGCTTATTCAGGTGAACCTTTGCATAGAACACTCGTTGGAAAAATGAAGCAGCTCTTGTTCGGAATTCGAATAGCTGCACCCTGGGGTTGGAGTTGCGTCACGTAAAAGGGAGACTGAGTTATTATTTTTAGGTCGTGCTATTCACCGCTTGTAACACAGCAAAAGTATACGCAGAGCGAAGGTTTAAACTCTCCTTCACGGAAGCTATTAACTAAACTTTTACTCGCCAGTTTTCACAAAATACGGACTCGTGACGCGAATTTTTATAGACCAGAGAGCCAGAGCTACAGTGACGCGTGAAATAAAGAAACTCCCTACTTACTATGCTATTACCTTGTAGGTACTGTTTTGAGTTTTATCCAGCATATTTAATACAAACAACGAAATAATGCAAGGAATATAAAACGCTCCCTTTTCTCTATCCCATAACCACGTTTAATTAAAACTATATTCAGATTAATTGATTATAGCAGCGTTTATTTGTTGTTCTTCAGCAAATTAATAAATAAAAAT
Source organism: Tenodera sinensis (assembly GCA_030765045.1). Taxonomy (NCBI): domain Eukaryota; kingdom Metazoa; phylum Arthropoda; class Insecta; order Mantodea; family Mantidae; genus Tenodera; species Tenodera sinensis. Next base: position 71,021,699 of record CM060964.1, on the reverse strand, counting down.
GAATTAAATTAAATAAACAAATTAAATAAAGAGAAATAGAATAATTAAAGAGTGTTCAGCACCTAAATATCATAGGGATGAAATATGATATGGAAGTTAATCAAGATAAGTACAAAATAATGACATTTTGTGGGAAATATATCATTCCCGGTAAAATTTGAATGAATAATAAATTGTTAGAAACAGAGATTGCATTTAACTATCCTGCCTACAAGCTATTTTTTCTTGGAGACTCAGAAATTCCAAAAAATATTAAATTTAACACAACTATGAGTAACATTAACCAAGTCCTGGACCCGTCTTCAGTAGAGAGGCATACCAGAACACGCCTTTATAAGACTCTAGCAAGACCCACTCTTTGCTATGGAAGTGAGGCATGGACACTCAGAAGAACAGATGAACGTCCAATAACAACTAGTGAGATGCGATTCAGAGATTCACAGCAGGATACACCAAATGGGACCACATTCGTAATGAAGATACATTGAAAGAACTTCAGGTTCAAACTGTGTTAGACGTCATACAATATCAGGCAAATTACAATGATCACATATTGTGCATGCCCTAAAGCATTACTCCATTATCGTCCAATAGGAAAGCTACTTCTTGGCCGTCCAAGGAAGAGGTGGACAGAAAATTCTGATTTGAGATTGTAACGACCATAAGGCCCAATACCTGAAATGATGATGATGATGATGATGATGATGATGATGACGACGACCCTGAGGAAGTAATTAACAAAAAATACTTCAGTTTTAATTTTTCGCTTGGTATCTTTTTTTGTAAGTTGCGCAACAACGCTAAAATTTTTAATTTTCGACGCTTGAGTGTTCGTTATGGTTTCTCTTGGCCATCCATGTTAGGTAAAATACAATAGAACCTACATTTATGTTATTATACGTACATCTGACGTATCCACTTAAATAATTAAGGATACTTAAAAATTGCTTTCTTCCCATATTAGTTTTGTACTACAGCTGATTTACTCCAAATGTATATTTACCAGCTAATGTTTTTAGTTTTACTGTTGTGTTTAAAGAATGTACTGTCTTTCATGAGCTAGTTTTGAAGTAGGATTTTATCTTTATCATGTACAAGTGCATTAGTATTTATTCTCTAGTACTGAAAGTGCACTTTATTTCTGCTCGTTGTCATATATTTACGACTACCCACAATAAAGAGACGAAAAATAGCGGCTTTTGGTGTTAAACGTGTCTTGAGTGATTATGCTATTTTGAATACCTGTAATTTTAAACACGGTAATATGAAAATTGTACCTCTGTTTTCATTAAACTTCCTTATATTATAATCTAGTACACGGTTTATAAAAGCCCTTAAAAATGACCTTCTTACAAATCATAACGAGAGAGACAAAATGTAGGGTATTTTTAAGCAATGCAGGTTTAAAGCAACTGTTTTTATGCGAACAAATCTATGCACACTGTATACTATAGCTCTCTTTTCGCGCTGAATTAAAATACACATATTCGCGTCACCATATTGCCATCACGATTGCAACTCCATTTTCATTTATATGCATTTGGTAGAAAATACAACTTTGTAATTGCGGTTTTATCTGTATTTACATTTAGTGACCCCACCAACAAACGACTAAACATTTACCAGTTAATGGCGCGTTATACTGCTAATATTTGCAGTGCTACTCAAATAGGAACTTAAATGTTTTTCTACCATCCCCTCTCCTAAACGCAGTCTGTGGCTTTAGGAAATACTTTGGATGAGAGTTTTAGAGGTGTATCGCTTAGCATTTGCCAAATATACGTTTAACAATGAGACTATTTTAGTACTCCATATAGAAATAATACGTTTTCTCAATTATACCTTACGGTTATGAATAATGCAGTAGTTTCCAAAACTACAACTTTGCTCGCAGTTAAGATAAACATCAGCAGTTTGTAGTTAATTTTCCCCTTACTTACATAAAATCAATATGTAAACCATCCTTAACTAATTTTGTTTTCGAACTTCACTTAGGCTTAGCACACCATGTCAATAGGAAACCCATCAAGTGCCAGGTGCGCTAGTGAGAGTTCTCTGCTTCTTACATACTGCCGTCTATTTCCTCCAGCTTGTCTCTTGAAAATAGATTTCATTTCTGTCTACTTAAGTCTACCCGCCGAAAATGATTGCATATACAAGCGAACACAACATACTTGAAAAAAGTTATCATAAGGATTAGACAATATTTGGTGTTAGGAACCCTTAATCCTTTGAAGCCAAAGGCAAAATGTCTAATCTGTTTGAGCTTAACCGATTGTTTTATAACGTAAACTATAAGCTAGGATTGTTAGTATGCCTTTGCACGGGAATTTTCTGTAAATATTTTAGGAAGTGTGAAGTGTATTCCAAAACTCTGTCAGGTTATATACAATACCCAATACGTCAAATTACAGTATTCTTTACTCTTACCTTTCTTGGGTGGCATAAAATATTCCTGGACTTGCTTAATTTTGCGGGTAAGTGGAATAATTACACTCGATAGTTAAAGAAATGCATGCTTAAAAATTTACCAAACTTAAAAATTTTGTTTTTCATAAAAAATAATATGAATTCTAAAGTTCATGAAGACGCATCGTTATTTTCACTTCCAAATTTAGACTACAGTTGACTGAAGTGGTAAATAATCAGGCATATGCTTATTAATATCCAAGCCCGACTTTAAATCTCATCTTCTTGCTAACCTTTTTCAGCATTTTTTACACACTCAAAATGCTCCATATCATTAAGTTGTTTACTAATCTGTGTTAAAATGTTCTGCTACCTCTCAAAAGTACATTAAAAGAAAGAGTTACATATTTTTAAAGTGATGCTCTAATTTGGTGAAATAAACTACTTACCAACTCTTGAATGAACAACAACTCTGAGAGTACTAAAGGTAACCGGTTTTATACAATAATTAGGGGTTATTATAACATTTTGATATAATAAATATGATTTTAAACTTCTTTACTATAAAATCTGGTATTTTGCTCTGATCAGTTTCAATCCTGTGAAACAATTTAATTACAAGAATGCGCTTACAAAATAAAAATTTGTTTTTAAATAACCGTGCAAGCTCGAATTTTAAAACACGACGAAAAAATTACTGTTATCTTGTGCAATAACTGGCACAACTTTCTAAATACGTATGTCTTGCTTTCAGGTTCGTGGTGTATGGCGTGCCAAACAGATGGCGCAATGCGTGCGCTTTGTGCTACTTGGGAAAGCGACGAGGCGTATTGACCTTGGTTGTCCAGAGCTGTGATCGCTTCTTATCTTGTTTACTACAACAGCCAACTATCATAGATGTGGCGTACAGTCAATAATGCAATGCAAGGGAACGATATCTCACGCATCCCAATATACGATATGTTGTTGTACTGAATATATATACACTGAACGACTGTACACACAATGTCTCACCGTGTATGTGCAGCAGTTTTACATTCTTTCCGATACGCTTCACGGCTTTGCCAGGTAGTAACTGCTCTTCTTGGCGCTAAGCGGCGTTTCATGGTCGCTGTCCTCTAGTGGACGCACTCTTGTACAACGCCGGACCCGGAGTGATGCTGTGGCTGCTCGGCAGGGTGTGGCGCCGAGATTAAGAGATCTCGACACTTGTTAGGGACTTCCACGCGTCTCTATGGCCCGTCTTTTAGTGGTCCTGTAGCATCCTGCGGTTACCTCACTTCATCCCTACCTCCCGGGGAGTGTCAACGCCCAAAGGATCTATGGAGATCGAAGTGTGTGAGGTGTCCCCCTTCGTGGTGTCACTCTACCCTCTCCTTCACATTTTAGAGAGCTCTACATTTCTTGTGTGGTAGGTTTTGGTATATAGCCAACTGTACAGGATTATACAAACATCCTTTTTAAGGAAAAGAACTTCACATCCTATTCCCAGAAAACTCAAGACATACATTTAATTTTCCATGTCAGTTTCCTAAATATTCGCTATTTAATTAAAATCGTTAGAGGAATTTTTGAAGCTATACACATTTTTACAGAATATCCGTGTTACTGGGGATTTACTGCAAAATCTTCGTGCTGAATCTTTGGAGGACACTGAAACTAAATCAGAAAAAATTCAGTCGCCCCCGGTGGGTTTCAACCTGCGACCTCGGGAAAGGAATGTAACATGTTACCCTTAGACCATGGAAGACAACAGAGTCCCTCTACTTATTAAGTATGATGCGGCAGAGAAAGTGAAAACGTCACCTGTGGCTTCAGTTTTCAAGATTTTTCTGTAACGTTTTGAAACTTTGTGTGAGTGGAAATATTTACTTGAACAGGGTGCTTAATACGGAATCCTATATCTCCCTCTTAAGCACGCCGCTATTGCACTGTGTGCGTTGCACAGTGTAATGACGTGATATATGTCATGTAACTCAAATATTAGGAAGCATTGCCAACAGATGATAAAAAATGGTAAATGAGAAAGAAAAGTACTTTACTGTGAAAGAAAGAGCCCTGCAGTTAGCTTGCTATTCAGCCTTTCAGATATGTCGGGAACCTGAACTACAGCCAACTCCGAAAAAAAGAAATGTTCATGGATTCGTACGTTGCTGCATGAAGGAACAAAACTGGAGGAAATGAAAGAATAAAAGAGAAAATAGAATGAAGGAAATGGAAAGTGTATCCCTTGGAGAGTTTGCGTGTTGCCGCAGCTGAGTGGGTGCATGTCTCCGGACAGCTGGACCAGTCAGGGATGCTGTGTTCCCATCCCACGGGATTCAGTTTAATCGGGTTTATCAGACCTGACATGAGCGATGTTCATGTTTTACCACTCCGCTGGAACCCACCAAGTAATCTTCACTGCTCAAGCTAAAGGAAGATAATACACATACCTTTTTATGTGCTGCGTTCTACCTTAAACTACAAAAGCTATAGCAGGGGGCAAAAGTTGTAACATATATCACCAAGATTCCACTGGGCCACAGTTTAGAACAAGGAACAGAGGAAGTGAAAAAGAAATGTGATTTGGTACATTCGGATGACTTTCTCTACCCATTATGGTTTATTACTTTCTCCACTGCCTATCTATATTAAGCAGAGGAAATACTGTATTCAACCCAAAAATTTGAAATTGCGATTTCACCGATACTGTCTTTGGGGTTCTTTAACCCTAGCAAAGCCAAGCCTTATACCAGAACTTATACTACCAGCTACTGTTTGACCACCACTGAGAATAAAATATCTGAGCAATTTTTAAACAAAATTTATATATGAAAATTGGGTATATATTTTGTCATGTTTATAACGGTAATATTTAACGCTGTGTAACCATTCCTTTTTTACTTTTTACATGAATCACATTATATATTATACCAATCCTTATTACAGAACTTATACCTCCAACGGAGGTGTACACCGCTTTAACAAAATATCTGAGTAAGTTTTAAACCAAATTTATTTCAAAATTGGGTATTATATCTTGTCATATTTACAAAGGTAACATTTAACATTGCTTAACTATTCCTTTTTTACTTTTTCACATGAACCACATACCGACGGGGCAGTACTTTATGACCACCTTGATATTTCATTGTTTCTCAAAAAGACCAACAATGAATACTTTAAAACAATTACGCAATTCAGTAGCACAAACAGTGATTGGCAATAACAGTTACCTGCATGCCTTTAATTAAAAATTTAAAAGATTTAATTTAAAAAAATGGAATTATATACACCCAGAGTATAAAATAATATACACACTGCATTTTAACCAGCTGTATCAAACCGTTCGTACATATAGGTTTTTAAAATTAGTAATATTTTCAGAATATAGAATTAAGTGCCCTTTGGACCCTACAATTTATGGTATGGCCCTATATTTCCATTTAAATTTGAACTCAGTATACACAGAAATAAAATTTTCTATGTGAGCTGTAGCAAATAACAAATTTCTACAGGACTACTTCATATGTTTATCTTGTACACAACAATTTTTCAATCCATTATTCCCTAAGCTCACCTGGAAGTTTTAAGTTCATAAATTAATAAACTGTGATCCAAGGACCGCTTTGAATAGATAAAAATGCTGTAGAACAAAATGAAATGGAAAAACAAAGTTTAGAGTTCCATGCAGTCCTTTACCCAAATAGTACAGGATTAATTAAGTAGAATTTAAAATATTTACTAAGAGACAACTGTATAATATGATAGTAAAATATAAGTATAATATAAATGCAAAACACCAGCAACTAGAAAATATTTACATTTTTACCAAAGTTCGCCGTAGTATTGCTCTAAATACACAGGCAGATCAGATGTAAAACACACAATGAAACGCTTTTTCTGTACAAAGCAAGTAATCAAGGCTTTCCAATTCCAAAATAGACAGCCGTCTGGAAAATGTTGGCTAAATTAAATCAATCTGAATAGTTTTGTGAATCGTGATGGCTGTCAGAAATGCAATTAGGCACCATGATGAAATTTAGCATCAATAACGATAGTACTCAGCTTATGATTTTTTATCGGTTAATAAAACCGTCATTTATGAGCAAATACCATGTGTTTTTCTGTAATTCACGATGCTCGCTAGAGTGTCATGTATAATTGGAACGCTTGAAACAACCACTGCAAACCGGGGAAATCTGTGGCGATCTCATAATGTTGTTAGCATTCTTTCCACTCCTTCCGAGGTATGTATTCATATTATTGCATAATTGGGGGTATCCAAGTTTCAACCAAAACCACGCTGTTTGCATGAGTGGTAGATATTTCTGGCCAAAACAAGTGCTGACAAAATGCTGCTGATGGTAATTATAACAATAAAAACTCAGGTTGGTATCTCTGATAATTAACCATTAGCGTCCTCAAAACTGATTTCAGTAATATACACTGAGGCATTCAGAACTCTGTAGAAGTTCGAAATGTAATTCTGGTTGTGGAAAAACAATGTGTAGAGAGCTGTAGAATAAAAAAGTCGTATCAAAATAAGCACAAGCCGTCGCAATAACTCCTTCTGTGCCATAGCCATCAAGTCCGTAATGTTATTCTTGTATCTGGGAAATCCGTTTGTGGCGTATATGATGCAGTCTTGTACAGTATTAGTCTTTGTCCTTAGGTTTGTCTCAAGCCTAATGTTTCATGTGTGTTGTGAACACCACTGTATGATACACTGATGCCAAACGCTTCTCTTGTTCAGTACAAAAAGTACAGTCCTGTACACGAAAATATGCCAATGTGAGGAACAGCTATTTAAGTTGGTAGGTGAATGGCACTACTCCTCTGGCCCACAGTTCAAACCCTTGTCAGTTATGGCAAAGCTTGATGGCAAACATGCGCCTGTTCTTTCTTTCGCAATTACACACATTACACATATTTATTAGAATCATGCCATTTAATTACAAAGGGTGTCACTGTAAATTAAAGCTCAGTACACACAAAATATACCGAGCATTCCTGAAGTATGTCTTCGTTAAATAGATAAACATAAGGTGCAGAACACACAAAAATATCATGGAACTCAAGTAAGTTAATGTTCTGGTAATTAATCCACGACCCCTCATGCCTTATAACAACATCAAATTCTTCGTGATACTCAGCTAATTAGGTACTGCATGTATATCTGTGAATTTATACGTTCGTCCCAGGCAATTTCTGCCCTCTCCCATCGCCGGGGATTTGTGCGAGTCTGTTGTGTTCAATAGCTCTGTTTATCTGTTTCTACATCGGTACCCACACATTTTCTATGGGTTTTATATCCGGGATCTTAGGAACCCATGGAGCAATCTGAACGAAATGCTCACGAGAGTTATGACATCAAACCAATTAGAGACACACACAGCAAGAGGTGGTATTGGCAACCGTTCTACTCGAGTTAAATTGTTTCCTTATCTCTCCCATTGCAGTACTCACTTTGACCGCGACCTTTGCTCATAGGTCAAAATTGCTTGTGTATTGGACTTGAATATAAACAATAGAAGTTTGGCACATTCAGGACTGGTGTGGAACACAAATGGCGAAAAGATCCCGCTAACATTAAATAAAGAAACACAGTAAAAACACAAACAGCATCGGTACATTTCCGTGCACAGAACCGTACGTGTGCGTAATCGTTAGTTTCTCATTGCGTATCAGTATCCGTTAGTTGAGGTAGTATGTATCTAACTGCTTGTCGTGTGAGTTGCATTGCATTTTGAATGGCAAATGAAGATACTTCAGGAAATCAGATTTAAATTTTGTTCATGCACCACGTCTGCTATTATGCTGTATGTGACCCCATTCTTCTGAGCTCTGGGATCGAACCCGGGCCGCCTAGGTGGTAAGCGAACAGTCTAACCGCTCGGCCACGGCGCCCAAAAGCTTTATTACCAGGTTTAATTCTGTAGTTGGCCCAATATCCATCTTTGGGAACATTTATGCATTTTGTAGCACTTGCAGCAAAATAAAAGGAATACAACAAATGGAAGATTACATGTTCTACATATACCAGGGTGGCTGAATAGGTACCTGTGTTACAAATGACGACACCGAATTTTCAAACACCAATTATTTATTTCTCAAAATAGTGCTCCTTTAGGGATATACACTTCTCCCAACGCTTCTTCCATTTTTAACACCTCCATTGTAGCAATAGTCAACCTCTGCAAAATGGGCCTCTGTCTTGACGATAACCTCATTTGATCTATATTTCGTTCCCGCCATTTCTTCGGCCACCTCCGTAGCGCAGTGGTAGCGCGACTGCCTCTCGCGCGGAGGACGTGGGTTCGATCCCCGATACCGGCATGGGGATTTTTCCCCCGCTTGAAGGTCTGGCACGGGGTGTACTCAGCCTCGTTTGGTACCTGAGGAGCCAATTGAGGGACTACTTGGATAAAGAAGTAGCGGCCCCAGGTCGTGAAGACCACAACACCGGCCGCTAGGGTTCGGGGCGCTGACCACGTCCCACCCTCCAGTACTGCACCACACTCGTGACGCCTGTAGTTGGCAGAGGTGAGGAACACAGCGGCTGGGCGATAGGCCTTGGCTCGCTTAGGGCTTTTTCTGAGGAGTTAGTTACTTAGAGCCACTTGTTCTAAGTGTTTTGTCTTCATGTTTAGGACCAAGAAGAAATTAGGTCTATATAGAGCAGGGGTGTCAAACAGCACTCACCAGGCGTGAAAAATTTTCCCCTATTTTCCCTCCCTCCGTGATGATCAAATCGGAAAACGGGAAAAACAAAGCGAAAACCGGTTCTACTAGCGCGTGCTACTGCAGTTAAGGAGGGGTAGACCCCTCTCTTCACACCCTCGGAGTGATGTTTGACATGCCTGATATAGAGGGTGCGACAGCAATTCATAATGCACTTCATGCAGTTTGACGGCGAAAACACCAGCAATGTGCTGGTATGTTATCGTGGTGAAACAGTACTTTTCTCTTCACCAAGTGGGACCGAGTGTCTCCCTCAACGTCTTGCTGAATCTGGCCAATAACTCACTGTAGCATTTTCCAGTAATCATTTTTTCTTTTTCCCAGATTCAATGAGACCTTTCGCATTGCAAAAACTCCTTTATCGGCCAGTGGTACCTATTTTCCTTCTTTGTAGCTGATTCACTGGAAGAAACCCATTATTTTGATTGCTTTTTAGTTTCAACAGTACATTGATGAATTCCAAGTCTTATCGATGGTGACAACTCTACGCAAAAGGTGTTTCGGATTTCACTTAAATAGCTCCAAACACACCCGCCTGTTGTCCAATGTGAGCTAAAGTTGCAGCTGTCATGCCGACAATTTTCTCATGTCCAACTTATCATGCAAAATGTGATTTGTCGTTACCATCGATACACCTATGGCCTCTGCCACCTGGCAAATCTTCGTTGATCGATCATATCGTGTACGAGAATCATATCGTGGCCTTTTTCAATTATTTACTCGGTAGCCACATCTGCCGGGCGACTTGGGTGCTCCTCATCCAAAAAGGATATTCAATGAAGCTAAAGACGTTGAAACAATATCTAACTGTTGTAAAAGACGGCAAAAGATCGCTAGGAAAGCATTCAATTTCGTGTTGATCTCCTCGCAAACTATACAATCCAAAAGTCAAAAGCGATGCACTGATCAATATTGCATTTTTTCCATTACAGCGAAAACACGTTGAACGGCTAACTGAAATGCCTGCGTAATCCGAATTAGTCCATGAAGCATTATTAAATTCGTTGGTAACGCATAACAAATGACAGAATAGGATGGTGACAGCAACTTGCCTTAGCAACGCCGTCTATTTTAAAGCACGGGCATTTATTGAACCACCCTCGTAATTTAAATTATGCTGTCCTTATTAAACCCTTGGACCTTCAGTGTTCCACAACATTCTCACATTTTTATTTTAATTTTGCGAGTATTTAACGCAGAGGAACTAATTGGTTTAGAAGTCTGTCTAAAAGATAGGTTCAACACTATCTCATTGATTTTATGGAATCACAATGCAGATACTTTTGAGGATTCAAAGCGAATTAAGTGGAATGATTTTGGATCGCTTTCTGATCACCCAGCTTCATATATGAAGGTCTGATTGTCCGCCAAATGGCAAAGCATAATGTGAGATCAAAGACCGGCCTAAGCGATGAATGGGGTCCCTTTCAACCCTTGCTCTAATTAATTCAGTTATACCTCGAGCCCTTCTCTTCCCCAAAGGGAATCGCGCTCAACATTGAATATCGAAACGCTGCCATTCTAGGTGCTGTTAAATAGCACACACGGTATCCATGTGAAGCTCTGTTCCTTAATTACTCTTCAGTGACCAGTACCACAGCCATTTACAATAACGTCACTGATTATCCGAATTCAGCTGATTGTTCCAGATTAATGTTGTGAAGAATACCTCGCAATTATTCACTCTTTTCCATGTCTGTTTCCTATATTTTCGTATATTGACCCTGTTTAGGGTCTGGAATCTTTTATTCCCCAAGTGCTGCTTTACCTATACTATTTCTGTTAACGAGCTCAAATCTCATGACCTTTCTTTGACGAAACTATCCTATAAGACGTCGGCTTTTATGATAGAATCCAGATAAAACAGAGAGCCTTTGATTATTAATAAACTGATACATACACCATAATGAGAACGCACTTCACTGAAAATTTAAGGCTGCCAACGTCAAATGTTCGTCTCATCAGATTTAGTGCGTCTTTGTTCAACATACTGGCTCAGAGGACAGATACTGTTTTGTTTAATAATTTAAGCACAACGGGTTTGAATCGCTGCCCAAAACCCAATTTATTGTGTTAATGAAAATTTTGAATACTGTGTTAGAATTTTTATCCTGTATTAAACTACTCATACGTGATATTAGTTGGTATATTCATAAAACTTAATGTACACATATTGTGCATTCTAAGTATACTCAGTGTTTTGATGGAAATGCTAATAATATTATACTGAAAACTTACGCCAGTGAAAGGAGCTACTTTAGGAATATTAGCCATATCGCCCATTTGGCATACGTTCTGCTGAGAAACGTAAATGCTATCTGTGCTCGAAAAGTAAAGGTAAATAATAATAATAATAATAATAATAATAATATTAATATTAATAATAATAATAATAATATTATTAATATTAATAATAATAATAATAATAATATTATTAATATTAATAATAATAATAATAATAATAATATTATTAATATTAATAATAATAATAATAATATTATTAATATTAATAATAATATTATTAATATTAATAATAATAATAATAATAATATTATTAATATTAATAATAATAATAATAATAATAATAATATTATTAATATTAATAATAATAATAATAATAATAATATTATTAATATTAATAATAATAATAATAATAATAATAATAATAATAATAATAATAATAATAATAATAATAATAATAATAATAATAATAATAATAATAACACTAACACTAACACTAACACTAACACTAACACTAACACTAACACTAACACTAACACTAACACTAACACTAACACTAACACTAACACTAACACTAACACTAACACTAACACTAACACTAACACTAACACTAACACTAACACTAACACTAACACTAACACTAACAATAACACTAATAATAATAATAATAATAATAATAATAATAATAATAATAATAATAATAATAATAATAATAATAATAATAATAATAATAATAATAGTAATAATAATAATAAGAAGAAGAAGAAGAACGATGATGATAATGACAGTAATAATGATGATAATGATAATAGCAACAACAATAACAATAAGAATAACAACAATAACAACAATAACAACAACAACAACAACAACAACAATAACAACAATAACAACAATAACAACAATAACAACAATAACAACAATAACAACAATAACAACAATAACAACAATAACAACAATAACAACAATAACAACAATAACAACAATAACAACAATAACAACAATAACAACAATAACAATAATAACAATAATAACAATAATAACAATAACAATAATAACAACAACAACAACAACAATAACAATAACAATAACAATAACAATAACAATAATAATAATAATAATAATAATAATAATAATAATAATAATAATAATAATAATAATAATAATAATAATAATAATAATAATAATAATAACGATGATGATAATGATAATAGCAACAACAATAACAATAATAACAATAATAACAATAACAGTAATAACAATAACAACAATAACTATAACAACAACAATAACAATAAGAAGAAGAACAACAACAACAACATTGTGGAGGTAGGACAGTGGTACCCTCTGAACTAATACAAATGTGATACATGCTGCACACATGACAAAGAAGGGTAGAAAAGCAAATGTGCAACAGTAGATTATTCAGAGCTAGAGGTGTCATCACAGAGAAGCAGGTCCTGTGGAAGTGGTCGCTTCAGTCATGGTGGCCGGCGACTTCGGACGCCCATGGGTTTGTTACCGGCGACGTCACTATTTCCAGTCCAATATAATGTCCAATATAATGCAAAGCATTATGCTCCAATTCTACGGAGTTTTATTCTCTTAATAAACTGTTCATATTGCCTGTGCTGTACCTTGTTAACTATCGCAGCACATGATTGCCTCGATTTTGAAGCTAGTTTCCTTGACCGAATTATGTTCTGAAGTTATAAACGTCGGATTTATTAAAATTAAAATTATGCTGTTATTTAACGACGCTTTCAATTGCCAGGAAATATCAGCATCACCGGTGTGCCAGAATTTCGTCCCGCAGGAACTCTTTTACATGCCATACTGACATGGAGCTGTCGTTTTAAGCACACACATCCAATCTGGGCCGGATTTCAACCCGTGACCTTGGAATTAGTACGCCAGCGTCTAACCAACGAGACCGACTAAATGTCGGATGATATATAACATGAAGCTTCTGTGGTAATTTCCATACTCATCGTCACCATAATTATGCACAAGAATTTTAGAAAATAAGCGTTTTTGTCAATTACACTTCAGTGATACAAACGCTCACAGGAGCGAACATACTTTTAAAATCGGTATCAGCCTGCACCATCGCCTTTGGGGAAAAACTGAAAGCCTCATTCACTTTTGTTTAAAACTGAAATTCGGGCTTTGTCAGGTTGAAAGCATGGAAGTAAAATGCCTGTGCGTTATAAAATAGCTTGCAGGTAATCTACCACAAAGGCGAACGCACAAATGACAGAATGCTTCCAGTTTGACTTTTTTGTCACACGTTGCTAAGGACACCTCCCTGTGCGCCGGGTACAGAGCAAGTTCAAAATAAAGCAGCTTTTGTTTTCCATTATGCAGCGGACCCTTCTCACTCATTACGTGTTTTACAATTGCTGGCGTGTACGGCTTTAAAACAGATTTCTTCTGTTACAGTCTGATGCACCACTAAAGTGAGAATTCTAAATGAATATATCACATAGAATTGTGAGAACCTCTATGGTGGAATTCTTTCCCAAACTATATTCAGAAACTTTTACACTCATAGTATTCTGAAATTTCATTTTCAGCAGGCACAAAGCAACATTAGAAAATGTCCAACTATTCAAGTTAGATACTTCACATCCCCTGCAGTCGTTAGTCACTCGTTGCTCAGGGGTTTACTATCCAAAGAATATTATATATAGGTCATACCACCGAGGGAGACACCAGGGAAGGCCACGAAAAACCCATTGTCAAAGCAGACGGTCTATGGTAGGGGTCCACAAATGTGTACCAGCTGATATAATATCATAGTCAGGGGCAAGCAATATGTCGACCTGTTTCCATCCTCCCTGCTTCACTCCACAGGCGTTCAAACGAGAACAAGCAGTGGTGGACACCGCATCGATAGATCTTTCGAAACCACGGAAGACGCAAAGGAACCTTTCTGGTCCAAGAGTAGGGCAAGAATAATATTTTTGCTGTGATATGGGTGAAAATTTGAAATGTCTGTTGTGTTTGAAAGTCAAACATTAAACGCTATTACGAATGTTGACACAAACTACAACCAAGTCACAAGTACAAAATCTTAAGGTATTTTAAAACAATATCATAAAAGTAACCTTTGGCTTTAATCAACAGTAAAGATAAAATGTTCAATAAAGCTTCGTAATCCAGAGAAGAACTAGATTACCACGTATCTACACTAAGTTTGTGTAACCTTAAAGCTCGTTGTGTAAAACCACAGTTACAAATTGAGGTTGCGAGTTTAAAAACAAACACAATTTGGAAATCACAATTCAAAATGGAGCTGGTTTACTTTTATGTGGAGAACTTGGTGTGACAACATCTCCGTCTCTCTGTTCATTTGTTACACATATTAGTGCACACACAAATATGTGTGAGCAATTTTGTTGTAATCTGAATATTGTAAAGTTTAAAAGCAGATACCGATTGGCAGATGAAAACCCACGTGCTCTGTTGTACGCCAGTACTGATGAATTAATGTTTGAAGTATGCGAAACCGATGAACTAGAGAATAAATTTATGAAAAGCAAATGTTAAAGCCCTATCTGTCCGTGTATATATAATATATATTAAGCATGTATAAAATTAAAGGTGTGTTACAGAAGTTCATTTACACCACCACTGAGGCTTAAACCCCCTCCTTCGAACCATGTATCACGTGCATGCTGGGTTGCGTTTCCTGCGGTGACAATTCGTGCAATCGCGATGACCATTTTACCGGCTGGTGGTTTATGGGAATCCAATCCTGTGCAATCCAAATGCAAGCTTCCACATTACCAGGGTCCTCTCGCGCGGCTTTCTAAAGATGGAGTATTTAACGCGTTTATACTACTTTTGTGTAATCATTAAATAACTGTTTTAACACCTTAATCTTGTTTAAATAGATATGGTTTACTCATATCTTAAAATATCACATATATACATACACACACCCACGCACGCACTCACACACACATACACACACAAAATTGCCTATGAGTATTGATTAACCTGTGGACTTAAAATCGAGACAAGACAAGGTCATATATAGAATTGTGTAAAGGACAAGAGTCCCCCATGTTTACCTGTCGGCGCCAGAATTTCTACAGCAGAATGATGTTTGTTTAAGTGCACAACTCTGTGATTCTAAAGCATATTATAAGTTTTATGCTCTTAGAATCTACAATGCACCACTTTTGTAACCACAAGGGGAGATTAACGGGTGTTTATGGTCAAAATGTTGCACTTGAATTTTTCTGCGAATTTTTATTTATAATATATTGTTATACCTTAATTAGAAGTGTATTGAAAATTGTTTTTAAATTATTTGCGCGTTTGGCATTTAAAAACTAGTTTGATGCATCAATTTACAAAAAAGAAGAAAAAAAGAAATCATAACTTTTGATACACTAGAAAACTGGAACTTAGGTTATTTTTTTAAAGGAGATTGAGCTCTATATGTTGGTGAACTTGAAGATTTTGGTGAGACTTTCAGTATGGATGCTATGTTGTATTTACAATTACAGCTTATAGTGGTTGGTTAGTTGTTGGTTGTCGGTTTTGTCAATTTATTGCGTACAAGATAGTGTAGATTCATTTTATTAGTGTGTTGTGTTTATATTATATAATTGGGCATATTTCAAATGATAAAACGAAATGGAGTGTTCAGAATACGTAATCAGCAGTCAAGAAAGAATGCTGTGGAAGAAAGTACATCATCCACTGTAAATACAGTGGGTTCATCTACACCTCCTGGTAATTCAAAGAGGAAGTTGAAAATCAGTGAAGAAAATAATTATACAAATGAAACAAGTACTAATATAATTATAGATTTACAAATATTATCTTCTATTCTTCAAGATAACTATAATTATTTGTGGTGGTAAGCTAAGTGTAATATTATTATATAGTGCTTTTCACGAAATTGGCATTTTTTCAGTAAATGCTCCATTATCTCAGGAACTATAAATTACAGAGACATTAAATTGTTACCACTTGTTTACAACAATATAGTGTTGAAACATACCACACTGACTTTTTATGTCCATTAAGTTGATCAACAAATTTTTCTATAGAAAATAACAAACTCAAAATTTAAAAAAAAAAAAAATATATATATATATATATATACACATATATACACCTTTTTTACAATTTGTATTTGTGTAACGAAAGTGGGTCAATTTATTTAGACATATACTGTATATATCCCGTAAAAATTTCAAGTGAATAACATTATGTAGTTTCTGAGATGATGGATCATTTATTAAGATAATTTTACATTGGCAATAATTTGAAAAAAAGTTAGCGTTTTATTGTAACTCAGAGTTACAAATCCACCAAAAGGGAGTGTATCATTTTTATGTGTGTAACCTTAAGTTAGTTTCGCCTAAATTCTTAAAATTTACCTTAAGCATTTTTACTAATTCTTCTGATACACTATAAGAAATACATAAACCATAATGCTTTCAAGAAGGAAGATATATTAATCCTTAAATTTAAAGCGTAAATGTTTCAAAATGTACATCGTGATGGCCCTTATTCTAAGGATTTTCAACATTTTTTTTTTAAAATGTACATTCAAAAGTACTGAAGAATAACAGTCGCCTCTGATATTAGATTATTTTTATAGGACTTTGTTTAAACCAAAACCATGTTTTTAGGTTTTATTGTTTTTCTAAAATACATTTCTGTATTTATACGTATTTTGTGGGTGACCAGATTTTATTACCAATACCAGTAATGTTATATTTTCATATTCCGAAACAAAGTAATCCAGAAAGGCCTCTTGCATCGTATTGTGCTTAATGTGAAATGCAGGTACACAGAAGACCAGGATGCAGTGCAAGAAAACAATGTGTATTCGCAGTTCCCAAGTGGCTCTGCCTTATCTCAGTGCTCCTTTCTCATTTACTTATTTCTTTGCAACATTATCATGCATTCTTAAGCAAGAAATGTGGCGTCCCACTTTACAGTACAATCAAAACTTCAGAACCATGTGATAAGGCAGAAATGTATTGTATGTTTCTAATGAATTGCCAGATAACTTAATAGCCAACTGAATGTGTCATATAACATTGATTGCTACGCAGAAAATATCCAAAGAAGTAATAACGCCAGATAATTTTGTTTTAACAAAACTAACTAGGACTCAAATACATTTATATGCACACCAATTGTATGTATGTGTGTATATCCAGGTGGCCCACTTCACCTGGCATCGCCGTAAGTAGATATCCCTTTGTGCCTTAAAAGAGTTGCAGAACGCCACGGGGCAATTCTAGCCATAGAGAGGCCAGTGGCGTGTTCTGCCTCTAGCAAAGACGTGAGATGAGAGACAGTTGCACTAACGTCTTTAGTCCACGATAATAGAGAATAACAAACCGAAACAACCGAAAATGTCGTACTTGACTTATAGGATCTTCATTTTCCAGACAAAAATATACGTGTGTGTGTGTGTGTGTGTGTGTGTGTGTGCGTGTGTGTGTGTGTGTGTGTGCGTGCGTGCGTGCGTGCGTGCGTGCGTGCGTGCGTGCGTGCGTGCGTGCGTGTGTGTGTGTGTGTGTGTGTGTGTGTGAAAGTAGTCAACCGATTAACTCCTAAATGACTAAGCTACTAAAAGCATTTACTACATCTGGATGTTGGAACGCAAACATGTTGTTATAATTACAGTTATGAGAATTGCTTTGAATTTCTAATTTGCTCTTATTCACAGAGAATGCATGTAGTAACCAAATACGATTATATTCTTTTCTCAAATGGCTACACTGTAACAGCTAAGACTAAGAGGAATGCCTTACAATGTGCTAAGTAAAGAGAAGACAGAGCGAAACAAATAAATTTGCCACTACTGATGATTGGGATGAAGCAGTGAAGCGGTGAATCCTGAGTGAATTTTACTCCAATTGTACGTAGTAACATTTCTAAACATTACACCGAGGACACGTTTGTTTATCCTAAAGTTCTAAAAATCATGAAAAGATGCTTAAATGTTAATAACTCACAGAAAAGTCGCAGGCATTTTATATCATATGCCACGTGATAAGTGGTATGGGTTTGTCTATTGGATTAGAATGCGATATAATCTAAATTAGAACAATAGAAAATAAGCTCCTTTGCTTTCACATTGATCACACCTGTAGTACGTATTACTAGCTTTAACAGTAGTTATTTTCCCAAGCAAAGCGCTGATAAAAGCTACATTTACTGGATTTTTCATGCGATATTTCACAACAAAAATCCAGTTCTATTTCTTTTTCATTTTTGTCTAATAAATGCTTGAAGCAGAGGCGGGCCAAACGGGTGTTGTGAATCCATGTAAATCTTCAGCTTTCTTTTTCCTTATTATATTTGCACTTAACAGTGTTAGCATTATATTTGCTAAAAAGATACAAGTGATACAACAGATCAACTACACACCTGGATGCTTTAGCTGTTTTGTGCACAATATAATTAATTTGTTATATTTTTATTTTTTGTCAACCGACAGCAGCATTTGTGCAATAAGAGCAGGCAGCATCTAAATTTTAAAGGAACATACTACTACTAAACCCCGGCGCGACAGCCCACAAGGGGCCAAGGCCTACCGCCCAGCCGCTGCGTCCCCCACCTCTGCCCACTACAGGCGTCATTGGTGAGGTGCAGTATTGGAGGGTGGGACGTGGTCAGCGCCCCGAGCCCTCCCGGCCGGTTATGCGGTCTTCTAGACCTGGGGCCGCTACTTCTCTATCAAGTAGCTCCTCAATTGGTCCCCCCGGGACCTAACGAGGCTGAGTGCACCCCGTGCCAGACCTCCCAGAGGGGATAAAATCCCCATGTTTAAAGGAACATGTCTCATTAAAATCTCAAAACCAAAAATAGACCAAGACTTAGCTAAGAACGAAATATGACAGATTTTGAAATCCACTTTTCATTGCAAGCGTCTAAATAAGTTTTAAATGCACCAGTGTCCAGGTGGATTTGACATATAACACTTAATGGCCACACCTGGACATATTGAAGTCAATATTTCCTCAAAGAATGTTTTCTGAAAGAAAATCGC
Organism: Tenodera sinensis; assembly: GCA_030765045.1. Lineage (NCBI taxonomy): Eukaryota > Metazoa > Arthropoda > Insecta > Mantodea > Mantidae > Tenodera > Tenodera sinensis. The sequence goes on along the minus strand of CM060964.1, from coordinate 71,002,288 downwards.
ATATTTGGCCATTTGGTGCCAGTGTGTCCCTTGAAACTCCTAAAACACTATGCTATCACATTTCTTTGTGCTCGAAAGTAGTGAAATATCCTCCAAGTTTCTAAGAATGTAGTTGACATAAAATGTAATTTATTGAATGTAATTATCATATTGAATGAATTTAATTCATATGAAGTTTTTGAAGTGACGGTCTGAATTGACATACCAAATGGACAAATAAATCCTCTCGAATAGCCGTATTGAGAAGATGTCTTTTCGCCGTGGAGAGGTGTTTTATCAAATGCAAGAGACCTCAATTCCGGCTGTGTTACAGAGGCTGTAACGGACACAAAGATGATTTTTATGCTTCGTCTTCGTAGCATTATATCCTTTTGAAAGAATACAAATAGAAGCAGAGTCAAGCAGGATCAATATGAGAAACTCCAGTCAAGCAAAGTCGTAGTCTGTACAATTGTCCATTGTTTGGACAATAAGTGGTTGCCAAGGTTACGTCTGCGTCTCCCTGCATATTGTCCCAATCATCCCTTTCACTTTCAGAAGAAGTTTGGTTCGTTCGCTTCATCCTGTTTGGAAACTGGGAACCGAAGCGAACAAAATTATCTCACCTATTCAACTTGAGCAAGTAATATTTTTCCTCACGACCTAACGAACCTAGGTTACCTAGGCAACACGCCCCATGCAACTTGCCAAAGGACTGTTTGAGACTTTTCCTATTAAGCCAGTCTGCTTTCAGTCAACCCCTCTTCAGGACAATGGTAATCCAAAGGCTTGCTTTCGTCTCAGTGGAACAGAAATGGAGGCAAAAGGAAGATTACACCAAGGCGCGCTTGTTAATGCATTCCAAAATACTAACCGTCGGAAGCACACTCAACTGGTGTGGTACACAGATGAGCGAAAGTGAGTCGCTAGCTTTGAACTCCTAACTCTGCCCATTATCAGACGGCACACAAAACAGCAAGTGGTAATTTATTTAGATATCGTGATAACAATACGTGCATTTTACCGAGATTGCTCTGCGGCAACGTGTGAAGCTCGCATTCCGCAGGTCCAGGGTTCCATCTCCGTAGACCGCCCACTCTGACCCTAGTATTTCGTGGTTTTTCCTGATTGGTAGGGGAAAGGTAGTGTTGTTTTCCATCTACCACCATTTCCTTTTCTTTTCATTGGAATTCCTTCTTTAAGACTGCTTGTATTTTTCATGTCATATGGAGGTGCCGGACAGATGGCGTGGATGCTTTCCTGGATATTAGAGCGTTGCACTCAGGTGCCTGTTTTAAGCCCAATTGGTCCAATAAATGGAATGTTTCTTCTGTTGAAAGGAACATTGGCGAAACATCTTAAATTCTCTAAGGTATTGTCAAAGTAATGGCTACAGTGGGTCCCCGTATATATTCCCTAATTTTTTTTTTTTTTTTTTTTTAATTGCACTTTTCATAAAATAAGGCATTCATAATGTACCTTATATTCTCCTAAAATTAACATTTATTAATAGTTTTGTCCCAATATCTATTCCTAGTTTTTCACTATCTGCCAGATAAAGAGCTATCTTAAAGCTTCATAAACTGCCTACAGTTCCTTCTACATGTCAATGAGATTTCCGTGACAAAGATATTCGTTCTAATTAATAAACTCCATATTTTTAATTGCTGTAGGCCCTTTCCTTTGTGAAAATTAGTGTAGGAAGCATGCTTTTCTAGAGGAAAGGCAAAGAGTTATTTACATGTGTTATTAAATGGACCACAGCTATGGCATTTATATTGGAGCTTTCATCAGTGACATGGATACTAAGGTTAAGTTATTGACCCCATTGAATAACAGCAACAATAGTGACATTAATAAAACCGGTAGTTTCCGAGATAAAACATTTAAGAAAATTAAAAGAACTAAAATCTAAGAGCTTTTAACTTCTGTATTTTTATTTAGGTTTACATAACACTGTATTCTATTCAATAATAAAAATTCAACGAACAATTTCCTTGATGGTAGTACGGACATCAGCAATTACTTTGTAATATTACCCTTGGGCAGTCTGGCCATATTTTGGGGGAGTAAAACTAATCCCTTCTCCCCGCCCAAGTTCAATGGCTACAATTATGCTTAAGGAATGGAGGAGCTTGTGCTGGCAGAGATGGGTTAGTACTGGAGTTGAAAAGCCACCGCAGGCTACCGTAGACTGTCAGAAGTCGCCTGCGGTGCCGTGGTAGTAAAAGCGGGCGTTAAACACTACAAAAAAATACTGTCAGAAGTAAGTGTAGAGTACGGTAGCTTTCCTAGCAGAATTGGTCAGTTAAGAACCTACATGTGTTACTTGTAAGTTAGGTGTGTTGCATACATATAGGGCGTTACTCATATCGATGGCGTCGATTGCGTTTTTTGATCATATTTTAATAGACTCCTCAAGAAACCGGCACCTTCTAGAAACTGAAAGAGGGCCTCTCAACCTACGGGACATTAGTGTCTTCAGAAGCATATGGAAGCTCCTCTAAGTATACTGCAGTTCAGATCAAAGGCACTAATAGTGATTGCGAGTAAGTCATTTTGAATCGGAAAGCATAATTTATATTTTGACCACAGTGCCCACACTCATGATCACGGTTTTTGATGATCATTAATTCTGGATTTCACATTAAATTGCCTAATTCGTTGTATTTCGTATTATGTTTCCTTCCCTACCAATGCTGCAAATATTACCTGTAATTCTAGAGTTCGCTACGTCATTTATATACTGTGTCAAAACTATACCACTTTGCATGCATGACAGTATACGCAAATGGGTTTAAATAAAAATTGAATGCCATGTGATCGACACTTGTCGAGATAAGAATGCGACCTATGCAGAGCTAATCATTTGTTGGCTTGTATCAGCTGCTATGAGCCACTATCGGCACTTCAGTTCTAAACAACTAGTTTTACGACCCCGTTTATGTTCCAGTTTAGAAAAGTAAAGAGCGATATTTGGCTAGCAGATATTGAAAATAAAATTCCTTTGTCTTTGTATGGATACTCTTTTATCTTTCCGTCCATATGGTCAAACGATGTATGTGTTTACAACAAGACCTCGCTTCAAACGTGTTATACCCTTGTTTGACAGCTACTCTCGTGTGCGATACCGCCCCTTGATTTCCATTGAAAGGACAGCGTTGAAATCTGAAATCTGAAAATTGGTAATAATGAAAGCTGAACAGAAGCGCTACATTTCCCTAGCATTATGGAAGTAATCTCTTTCTAATGGGGTATATATCAAAAGCACGAGACAACATTCAGCACAGAGATAATATGAAATGAATTGAGCTCTGGACAGAGTAAAATGGTTAGCAGAACAAGAGCTTGCAACCATTTCATCAACCCTTCTACCTTCGTCACGACTGCTACACATTATATTGCTTGCGTATTAGAAGTGTAATTGTATGTGAAGGGTTGCTACTACTTATAATACCTAATGGGGAAACAGAACAACCCGTTATCAAGTGCTGTCTAATGAAGCTGACATCAAACACCTAATGAGGCTTAGCTACATTCACGATATCACACTGCAATTGAATTCTCTCCTTTTGTTTCAATATTTGCTATTTTGATTTACAGGGATGTAAAATGTAAAGCAAGAAGCCTATCTACTGCACCAAAAATGCGCACAGTAGAATAATTCATTAAAAAGCTGTCACACGATACTTTCAAACACACATACAAGCACACAGTCCACTACTTATGAACTTAGAAAAATACACTACCGAAATTAATAAACGTACACGACCTCTATTGCTTTTCGATAGAACTCTTACAAGACAACGCTGAAATACAGGAATTCCTGAACAAACTACTGGTAGACTGCCACAGACTACGACTTACAAACTCTCTACACTTACTGATTTGTAAGTTGTTCTAAACTTTTTCAGATCGCTGGCTGCTACAGAGCCGTTCAAGTCGCGGTTATAGTGGATCACCGTATTGTGGAGTAGGACACTCCGACGACAGAGTGACCTCTGCGGAACACTAACGAGACCAACGGCCATATTTAAATGACAAGACCAGCCGGCACTCCCCCGAGCCATCACACTGGAACTAGATCTGACAAAGCTAGGACTACTACAGCCCTCTCCAAATGTTTTCCGTAGGCGAGAGGTGTTGGGAAGAAACGGAAGGAGAATTTCCTTATCGATGGCTTGAGGCTGTCCTGGGGGCGGGTTAGTGCAAGTGTTTATTCACATTCGCATGCAATCGTCTAAGGTGAGGCAAGCGGGGTTGTTTCTGTTGAGGACACAAGAAACGAAATAGTTTTTCTATACATACGTAATTATGATTATTGTGTCCAAACGACTGAAATCTGCAGAGGCCTTCTCCAGGAGTTTAAACAAATTGTTGTTGCAGATTTTGTGACAGTGCTGTTGTTTTAGCAATTTAAACAAATTTATTTTTGAAAAGATAAGGCATATAATCAAATTTTCGTTACTAATATCAATAATCATGATCAACAACAGCGATGATGATAATAATGATAATGATGATGATGATAATAATATTAATAATAATAATAATATTAATATTAATATTAATAATAATAATAATATTAATAATAATAATATTAATATTAATATTAATATTAATAATAATAATATTAATATTAATATTAATAATAATATTAATATTAATAATAATAATAATATTAATATTAATAATAATAATAATAATAATAATATTAATATTAATAATAATATTAATAATAATAATATTAATATTAATAATAATAATATTAATATTAATATTAATATTAATAATAATATTAATATTAATAATAATAATATTAATATTAATAATAATAATATTAATAATAATAATATTAATAATAATAATATTAATATTAATAATAATAATATTAATATTAATAATAATAATATTAATATTAATATTAATAATATTAATATTAATATTAATAATAATAATATTAATATTAATAATATTAATATTAATAATAATATTAATAATAATAATATTAATAATAATAATATTAATAATAATAATATTAATAATAATAATATTAATAATAATAATATTAATAATAATAATATTAATATTAATAATATTAATAATAATAATAATAATAATAATAATAATAATAATAATAATAATAATAATAATAATAATAATAATAATAATAATAATAATAATAATAATAATAATAATAATAATAATAATAATAATAATAATAATAATAATAATAATAATAATAATAATAATAATAATAATAATAATAATAATAATAATAATAATAATAATAATAATAATAATAATAATAATAATAATAATAATAATAATAATAATAATAATAATAATAATAATAATAATAATAATAATAATAATAATAATAATAATAATAATAATAATAATAATAATAATAATAATAATAATAATAATAATAATAATAATAATAATAATAATAATAATAATAATAATAATAATAATAATAATAATAATAATAATAATAATAATAATAATAATAATAATAATAATAATAATAATAATAATAATAATAATAATAATAATAATAATAATAATAATAATAATAATAATAATAATAATAATAATAATAATAATAAATGTGATAAGTATAACTGTGGGCTATTTTACCAAAAATTGTATGGCAAATGAGGTTTAATTACTTTGTATATTCCGTTTTCTCACTGATAAATGCTTCTTCTTATTATTATTTATTAGCCTATCAATACAACAAGTATCAACACAACCAAGTGACAATTATGACTATGTGCTATCTTACGTAAAATTGGACAGCAGAAGACGTTTCCTTATTATTTTGGAGGCACAGATATACTTGTTAAGTATCTACGTTTATCGTTTTAGTTCCTTAGTTTACTTATTGTCTTTGCGAAAGTCAACTTTAGTTTTCAAGTAGTTCGTACTACGTTTTTAAATACTTCACGTTATGATAAAGGGACTGTGCGTATTTAAGTATACCAATGTTGTTGTTCCTTACAATGTTTTCCAACAAGTTATGGCTCCTTGCTAATTGATTCGTAACAAATATACTTATTAATCATATTGCATTGTTATAAAGGGGATTGCTTGTAATTGAAGATCTCAGTATTCTTTTATTGTACAATTTTCTCCTAAAGTTTATAGTGGTCCTTTGTTAATTGGTTTCCACGTACACTATTTTTTCCTAAAGGTTTTCAAACAATTTCAAATATTCCGGAACCCCCAATATTTTTCAATAAGATTATGAAACATATCCAACACTCTCCAACAACACCTGGTTTTCAATTAGAATTTTTGCTTACCTTTCCGCAAGGTCTGGAAGTTTGAATATTACTATGTTTCAAAGATACAACCAGAAAACCCAATGTTAAGCTATATAAAAAGTCAACTGTAAAGAACACCAATGAATTATTTTAACGGCAAAGTCCCCGAAATGACATAATAAATCAACACCTAGTTGCTTTGAAGCTTAATTCAGATTCACTGTATTAGTAACACAGGGCTTGAGCATAAACATATAATAGAGTAAATAAACTGTGTTGGAATTGTGAAAAAAAAGTTTTTTAAAATGCATAAAACAGTCCGATATCAACATTTTGGGCTATTCTGTTTCGTATAAACTCAATAATCTTGACAAATATGCTTCATTGTGTCACTGTAAGACAAACACACTACCGTCCACTGCTACGAGAGCCGGCTGAAGTTGAAGCGAGATTGCATTGTGATTGTGACTCATGCTATGATGCAAACTTCAGTATCTACTCTTTTTACTTGCACTAGGCTTAAATTAACTATAATCTTCGTTCGAGGTCGGTTTTCCGGTGTTGCAAACAACAGCCTTACGTATTTCCCTCGTTTCATTATTTTTTGCAATAAAGACAGTGCCTAAATTACAAAATACATTGATAGGAAAAAGAATTAATGGTTACTGTATCAGAACATTATTTCGTAGATTCATTCACAGATTTAATTTTATTCGCATAGTAATTGAAGTTACTATATTTCTTTGAAACACAGCCTTTTAAATTTATTTTAGTTTATTCCTGAAAAAAAGAGTAAGGATTTGACAGTCTGAAAAACACTCTGTGTTGTCGATTCAAATGCAATTACCATTATTAAAGGAATTCAAGCCTGTTATGAATATTTTTATATATTTTCTCGTATATAGAATGGTCCCCATACGTGCAAAAGAAAGAAAGAAAGAGAGAGAGAGAAAGATACAGAAGGAGAGAAAGAAAGAGAGAGCAAAGAAGATAGAGAAAGAAAGAGACAGCAAAGAAGATAGAGAAAGAAAGAGAGAGCAAAGAAGATAGAGAAAGAAAGAAGGGAAAGAAAGAAAGAAAGAAAGAAAGAAAGAAAGAAAGAAAGAAAGAAGGAAGGGAAAGAAAGAAAGGAAAGAAAGAAAGAAGGGAAAGAAAAAATGGAAAGAAAGAAAGAAGGGAAAGAAAGAAAGTAGGGAAAGAAAAAAGGGAAAGAAAAAAAGGGAAAGTAGAAAAGGGAAAGAAAAAGGGAAAGAAAAAAGGAAAGAAAAAAGGGGAAGAAAAGGGGGAAGAAAAGGGGAAAGAAAAAAGGGGAAAGAAAAAAGGGGAAGGAAAAAAGGGGAAGAAAAAAAGGGGAAGAAAAAAAGGGGAAGAAAGAAAGGGAAAGAAAAAAGTGGAAAGAAAAAGGGGAAAGAAAAAGGGGAAAGAGGAAAGGAAGGAAAGAAGAAAGGAAGGAAAGAAGAAAGGAAGGAAAGAAGAAAGGAAGGAAAGAAGAAAGGAAAGAAGAAAGGAAAGAATGAAAGAAAGAAGGAATGAAAGAAAGAAGGAAAGAAAGAAAGAAGGAAAGAAAGAAAGAAGGAAAGAAAGAAAGAAGGAAAGAAAGAAAGAAAGAAAGAAAGAAAGAAAGAAAGAAAGAAAGAAAGAAAGAAAGAAAGAAAGAAAGAAAGAAAGAAAGAAAGAAAGAAAGAAAGAAAGAAAGAAAGAAAGAAAGAAAGAAAGAAAGAAAGAAAGAAAGAAAGAAAGAAAGAAAGGAAGGAAGGAAGGAAGGAAGGAAGAAAGAAAGAAAGAAAGAAAGAAAGAAAGAAAGAAAGAAAGAAAGAAAGAAAGAAAGAAAGAAAGAAAGAAAGAAAGAAAGAAAGAAACAAACAAACAAACAAAGAAAGAAAGAAAGAAAGAAACAAAGAAACAAAGAAACAAAGAAACAAAGAAACAAGCAAACAAACAAACAAAGAGAAAGTGAGAGAGGAAGAGAGAAAGAGAGAAGGAAGGAAAGAGGAAACGGCAAAGGTGGGTGGGAGGGAGGGAGGGAGCGAGGAGGGAAGCCACTGCTAACAGTAAAAGTGACAAAGTATCAATCAAGGAATCTACTACTAAGTGTTTGTGTAACAAAGAAATGACTTCTCCTGAATATTTTATCAAATGTATTAAAACGTATAAAATAAACACATGAAAATATCTCCACGCAAAGCTAGTTATTCCTTGACATTAAGAAGTCAATTTGGTTTAATTTTGTTTTCCTAAGTGTAGAAAATAAAACGTCAACCTATATGGCACGTACCCCATATTGCTTCACTTCAAAGTATTTCTAGACCAAACAAGGTTTTCCGTACGTATTGTATACGATACTTTTTAGTAAATTCTCTCTAACTGATATTAAAGAAAGCAAATAAGTGTAATATACGCGCTGTATAAATAAAAAAGGCGCAGTTAAATATCTATTGACATATTCTCACAACCGCCTGAACCCTATGCAACACCTCCAAGAACTGTAACAGTACGAAATGCAGATGTAGATGCCAGTGCTTATTCTAAGCGTGGTTTCTAAACAACAAGCTTGTGACTAAAAATATGGGTGAATATCCCTAGGAAGTTTCAAACGGAGGTAGAAATATTGAGTCGGAATTGCTGCCAGCAAATGCTCGACAGCAGTGTGAGTAAGAATTCCATTCAAAGACTGATGCAAGGCAAGCAGTATTTCTCTTGTGAACGAAACTGACTTATTTACATGAAAAGTTACAGACACTGAATGCTTCCACATTGTACTCAGTGATCTTTGCATTTAAAAGAAAATATTGTACAAAGCATCGCTTTCCTTGGGCGTAATTTTTAATGATGAACTGTTGTGTGAAAAATGTTGGTGAACTTAATGATTAACGTGAAATACTATGTTGGATCATAATTTTTGTTTTGTCATCAAACATTTTTAAGCGCTCTTAAAGTTTGTATGACTCGTGACTGCCATCTGGATTTTGTTTATTACTCCACTGAAGTATTTTTCGGCGTGTTAACAATCCGGAAATCTGGAAATGTATTTTAAGGAAGCCAACGTGAATAAAAGAATTGTTTGTGGTATGTGAAGAGTTAATGGTTAGAGAAAGTCGTATAACTTGCCTTTATGTTGCTCTCCAGCCGAAACAATTTCATATCAGAGGGATATTCTAATCAAATCCCTAAAACACGAAACTTCTTGTTGAAGGTGACAGACGAGATGAGAAATTACAAAACTTGGAATTGTATTATAACTCATTTTCAAACACAACGCACGTGGCTTATTGCACTCATTCTGATCGAAGCGCGCTTAATGTATAACGAGAGGATAGATGTACAATACACTCCTGATAACAGAAATTAATACCAATATTCGTTGAAATTGGACAGGATATTAGGTACTGATTGTCTGCTTCGCTTCGATAAATCTCCTACTAATGGTATTTAGTTAGCGTGTCATAGGCAGGATGTTCCATGATATCGTGTCCATACTTTATGACAGCATCAAACACATCCCAAGGAGTAAGGTTTAAATATTACTGTTTATTCAGTAAATAAATATTTCGGGATAGAGCAATTGAAATACTGCACCTCTTGGCAGACAAGCAGTCTCATTCGTTTATGATTGGAGCAAATTTTGGAACGTTTATTTTGGTGGCCACTGTACTACAAACAGTGGGCTAATATTAATGATTACCAAATTATCATTTTGTGGCTTTTGATATTGCGGGTAAATAATTGTCATTGCAATTACATTATTTATACGAAATGTTATTATCTCAAGCTCGAAAGCCCCTGCTCTGTGTTGAGTTCTAAAAACTCTACGCAGTCAATTTTTGTGATGAAGTTTCAGCTGCATGCTATCTGCGTTCAGGAAATATTTAAGATCGGCTCTGACTGACGTGTAAAAATTGGTTCACACTATGAAATGACCATACAAACTTTACTTTTCTGCAGAGGTAAGAGGAAATATTAAGCTTTTATATTAATTTTACTACAAATCCTGTGGAGCGCTATAGCCCAGCTGTTAGCGTTGATGATCCGCATTTGGGAAGTCCCGGGTTTGATTCCCGTGGCCGACCTCCCGAACCCATGGGATTCTCGGGAGTTTCTCCAGATACCTAGGCGAATACTGGAAAGGATTAAAACTTCCCTCGAGTTTCCTCATAATTTGTTTGCTTACCTTTGTTCTGCTTATATCTACCTATTGTACTGTAATGTTACTTATGTTTCTAATAATTCAGTCACATGCAACTCTTCCAAGTGTTAATCAATTATGTACTTGTTTCTAAGCTGTTGGTAAAGCTTGAACCATCTATTTAAATATGTATGAAGTGTTCATTGTGTATGTAGTATTTAGGTCATGAAAGAGTAAACAATAGTAAAACGAATTTGAAATGAACACCTCTAACATTGATTAAATGAAAACTTACAAATCGACATGCATCTGGCTGCCGACCGCGACTATTTGTGAACAAGTGATAATGAACGCGGAATTACAAAGATTTTTCGAGATTATTCGAGAGCCATCCAGTGGCCGGCGCATTTGTAGAGGTTCCAGAAAAGGTGAAGTTCGGGAATGGCCCACGTTACGTCATTCTCGCTATATCAGAAGTCGAGACGTCAAAAGGAGAGGGTGGTAGAGAGGTTAATTACAGACATGAGTCGTCTCAGTGGGCAGTCTTTTGTGTGAGTGTGTGTGTGTGTGTGTGTGTGTGTGTGTGTGTGTGTGTGTGTTTTAGCTGCGTGTGTACGTCGTAGTGTGAGAACTGGCGTGTCGGGAAGGAAGATAGCGAAGCAGTTAATGAGTGCTGAGTGATCGTATCGTCAGAGTTAGTCTTTGTTAGACAGAAAGAGAACTGAAAAACAGGAAACTGCGTGTCAAGAATACGAGAGGAAGCCAGTAGTGAGCTTTAATATATCCAAGGGCTGAAGACTGTGTTAACATCAATATAAGAGACCTGTGTTGTTGTGCATTCGGTTTTGGAAAAAAATAAAGTGAGAAAGAAGTAACTGGACTGAAAAACTGTCGTTTTGGTCACGCTGGTGCCAGAAATTGGATTTGTGGTATTGTCATTTTGCTACAATATGTCTAGTACACATCCATTTTCTTTGTAGAATCTTCATTGAATGTTCTTCCTGCTGATATTCATGTTCCCTTACAAAGAGCCGCTCTTCAGTGCATACAGCACACTCTCACATGGTTTGTTTTAACAAGGACCGGTGAAGACTTTTCCCCTCTGCTACTAACATAAAATGCACGTTAAAATGCATTTCCCTCGGAAGGGATGTTCCTGAAAAGTGTGCCTAAAATGAGACTAATATGACCTTTGAGAGAAAGGCATATGCAGCATCTCAGATACATGATTTATTGTTTTTGGTGGATAAGGGTCTGTCGTATGAAAAGGAAAGAAAAACTAAGCTAAAAAACAATCTATGATCATTACTTTCTGAGATCATTATTATCCTGAGCTTTGCTCCCTATCCAGCAACCGTGAAGGTAGGAGGAGATGCCTAATCACACTCTCTTCTTCTGATCAGAGGGGAGATCAATTCCCTGCCATCAATCAATGATGTGTGACGCACAGGAGTTGTAAGCCCGCCATCCTGTCTGCCTGAAGACCAGACCACGTTTCATTTCGCCTCTTTTCCTTGTCCCTTTCTTCCCAACGAAGTTACATCTGTGGAGACTAGAACGAAAAATTGCCTCAAATCGTCCTCCAGGATGAGCTTTTCTCTCTCTCTTCCTCGTCTGCGATTTCACAAACACGTTAGACGTATGAAAAATGGAGCATTTGCAGCCCTCTTCTGGAAGATGGATCTTTCTATTTACATTTGAAATATTATCATTTAACGGTTGCTACATATCATCCATCAATGGTCACGAGGTGTTGTGATACTTAGGTAAAACGTTAGACATACAAGTACTTGTGTTTGCTTTCTTCATAATTTCATCCGCACTAGTGACGCAGAAGTATTAGAATTTACAGAAGACAAAAAAGGGGGAAAAACGCCTGTGTATCATTAATGAAAGTTAGCCATATTGGGACCTTAAGAACACTGTTAAGTAATGTTTGTAAAAATGTTCCATATTTCCAATGTTGTATAGGGTAGTGAAGCAAGCTTCAAATTACATCGCATGTGACTGTAAGCAGCGTAACTCAAAAACAAAAAGTCGGTTAAAAACGAAAATTGGCATTTAATTTTAATATCTTACAAGCATGCGACACGAAGATTTTCTACAAAATTCATTCACCGCAAACCACACTTGATACGGAAAATTTTCATTTCCTCAAAAGCGGCTCTAAAGATTTTGATTAAAATACCATGTGTTTAAGATATTTTATGGTGAATTAAACGTATATTTTTAATTTCCTTGCCATAGCCTCTGTAGCTCTGTTTACTCTGGATGACTTTTACATAACTGTTAAACGTAAGAGACAGGGCAAATCTTACTGTACAAAAATGTACATCTCACTAAAACAGAACATTTTATGTAAAAATGCGTTTTTAATGAATCATTTGTAGATATTCCTCGTCATTTTTTAGTTTTGCAATTCTTATACTTTTCTCAAGCGGAAGGTCGTTATTCACTTTTTTATTTGTTTTGCTGTACAAACGGAACGGAGTTTCAATGCTTTAAAAGTTTGACTATTGCTCAAAGTCTACTGTATTCCCATATTCCCCTTGCATCTATAAGAAAGTCACCAGTAAGATAATTTTTGCATAAAGAAGATAACGGAATAAGAGTAGTAAGTGCAAGAGTAGGGTAAATGCAACACATCAGATTTTTCTGGTCAAGTCAACACATTGAGCTTGTGGGAAGTATTACATATGAACTATGCCTCATGTTTTTAAGTTCGCAACATTGCGGCACTATACCTCATAATGTAAGGGTTGTGAAAGACTACGTTGATCAAATGTTTGAGCGTCTAGTTAGCAGAAACGTAAATCTCAAACCAACTGATGTGTGTGACTGGTGTACGCGAGTGTGCTAAATAAAGATAATATTTTAAAGAGCAAATCAAAAGAAATGTTGTACCTAGAACGAGAAACTATGCATAATTTTGAAGACAGGTTAACGAAGTAAGCTAACGAAGAGATAACAACGTAGTAGCTAAATCAATAAAGTATACCTATTTACTTCGTCTTCTCAAGTAAAATTTACACCGAGCGACGGCCTATTGCCCATCCTGTATTTAAGAATGGCTTTAAATACGTCAAACATGAGCTACAAAGCATCTCTCCGAAGACTTGTATTTCACTCGGCTACCAAACAATACGCACACACTTTTGGGAGGCTTGCTTTGTACTCTGTCTTTTTGTTTTACGAGAATTTCATGGATTCAAAATCCCAAAGTTCATACAGCTGAAATGAACAAAACAAAGAGAAAATCCGTCAAAATGACCATAGTTGTTTTTTTCATGAAGCAGCAAGCAGTTGTATGTAGTGCAAATAGAGTATATTTTGTTAAGAGCATGGTAGCTAAGGGGTTGTTCACGAAATAGAGCTTGAAGCGTCCCACTTTCTTATTCAAAATGAGAAATACTTTCATCTGCATCATCACCGGATTCATTACCTTAACGTCTAGTTCAAAGACAATGAATGACAGTGTGATCTGTTGCCACATTGTTCTGAGTGCAATGAAATGAACCGAGCTATTAATATATTTAAGGAAAGAATATGACAAAAGAATACACCCACTCCACGCGAGAGTTGCAAACCGTTTATCAGCTTTGGACACGAGAAGCGCTCGTTAACGGAACAGTGAAGTGATCTGTCAGCCTGTTTGGTCAAAAAATGCACTATACCTTAAAGAATATATCTGCGAAGTTTTAATCACCTAGGGATGGGAATACACATTTTGAACGCCATTTTTAAAGCGGTGTACTGGTACAGTTAACCTCTGCCTTTAAATGGGCCTTCCCTAATCTTCCATTACTGATAGTGTGCATTTGTTTTTACTTTAGAAATAATTTAATGTGTGTGTGTGTGTGTGTGTGTGTGTGTGTGTGTGTGTGTGTGTGTGTGTGTGTGTGTGTGTGTGTGTGTGTGTGTGTAAGAGGTTATTTGACTGTAGTTATTGCAGTTGTAGTTGTATGCAGTATTACATATTTTATTTGAAAATACAGCGTAAGTTATGGCGGCAGATAATAATTTGCTGTTGTTTATATGAACAGACCACGTGTTTGTAAACACTGTATGTCAGATATATTTTAAAACCACATGTAAAAATATTCTACTGTTTTAGAATGCCGAAAAGAAACGATACTAGGTCAACCTTATGCAAATCAATGAACAAAGTCAGATGGAGGAAAAGGGATACTTGCATATAGGTCAATGGAAAAGTGTGTGACTAAACGTTAAACTAGATTTTCTCTAACAAAAGTCTAGCTAGAGATCTAATACTTTCTCCAATGTAGTAAAGAATACGGGTAGTAAAATCTCCGATTACAATTTTGATATTGGTTTTAATTTTTTTAAAAAATAATTAATGTAACAATGCAATGATAGTTTTGCACTGTGCAGTATTAAAAATATTGATTTTATGAAGATGTCCATCCTTTAGTTTGTTACAAAGGTAATAAAAGATATTATTAAAAAGAGAAATCTCTGTAGTTCAACATCACATGGAGGAGATGGATTATGATTGTTCCTAATAAAACTCATATAAATTAATTCACATATCAAGAATGTGATAAGACATTGGAATAAAATTTAGTACACATATTTCTTTAGTTGTTAGTAATGCCCACAAGAAATAAGGCCTCTAACTTCAACAGTATAGAAAATTTCATTTTTCACTTCGGTGTACCCTTGGGGAAATTTTGATGCGAAGAAAGTGATGTACAATAACTCGAGCTTTATGTGATGATCAAGCATAGGTATTCTTAAGCACTTAACTTGAAAATACCTACACTCAAACATCTATAACTGTAAAGAAGACAAAACAACACAGACGTGTCTGTAGCACGAAAATGGGAATATTCACGTACTGCTGAACTTGTACAATAATTTGGGAGTGAATATTTCACTGAAACTGGTGACAACGTTGAACGCAAGATATGTAAAAGCTTTATCTGCAACCTCCCTATATCGACTGTGCCTTGTCTGTGTTGTGATCATGTGACAGACTGACCCCTCCCACTTGCTATAGCCCAAACCACGCAACCTGTATGAAGGTTTGATCTCTAGTTATCTGTATATTATCCAGGATTTGTCAGCATAACTAATTTTACTACAGATCAAATATACACAGTCAGGCAAAGCAAATGTATATTTCAAACGTGTCAAGAAAATAATTTCAAAGAATCCGAACAAAATTGCTTAGGTAAAAACTCTTTGAGTGCTGTAAAATATGATTGAAAGCAAACACAAAAGCTGCTAATGTAGGCATTATTTCTCTATGTGCATTTTATCATTTAACTATTCCATTCAAATGAACACAAAGGGAAGCAGTTGACTGTTTCAGGCGTGTGTGTACCATCAGATAAAGGCTGGAGAACGGCTAGACAGGACGCCATTTCGAAAAAATATCGGAAACGTTAGCAGACACGGTATTTACAGCACGACATTCAGTGTCATGCTACATTAATTTCAACATATGTAATACCAAGGAAAATCATCTCATTCAAGTCGTATATTAATCCTAAATTAATGATGTTGTTGTTTAAAATAAGCGATCCAAATAACTAATACGCAGTACTTAAAATAAATGAATTTACGTTCCTGGCATTAAATTACTTGTTGCATTAATTTTGCGTTTCTGTAAAAATGTATTACATTCATAATTCTTTTGAAAATACAAAGAACGGCAATGCAGCTTATGCGTGTACTTCGCAATAAAGTTTATGTGTTATCACGAGTTTCATAGGGTTTGCCTTTATCTGAAAAAGAAAACTTTATGGCTGGCGTCTGAACCTTACTGGTGCTGAGTGCGATATAGGGGCATGTAACCACTCGGCTATCAGAGCGCGATAATACTGATAACTACAAAATGTAGCCTAAAGCTCGCACGCAGAGATACCTATGTGAATTGACGGCGGGAGTTAACCTTTAGACTAACGTTCCGAGATTAAAAAACATATATTTCCTTGTTTGACGAAGCTGTCAATTGCCAGGGTCACATCAGCGTCGCCGGTCAGCTGGAATTTCGTCCTGCAGGAGCTCTTTTACATGCCAGTAAATCTACTGACATAGGGCTGTCGTTTTTAAGCATATTAACCCATCGGTCTGGGCAGGATTTGAACCCATGAGCTTGGGATCAGTAAGCCAGTACCAAGTGAGCCACCCAAACCGACGAAATGTTTCGAGAGCATGGCAATTTCCATGCAGTCTAGATTTACGCATTGATTGATCGTAGGTCCATTTCTCGGACTTTCTTAACTGTTTCAGATTGCTGCTCTTCAACTCCTTGGGACAGCCAAAGCTGACCGGGAGATCAAGGGCCTCCCATCAGTGTTCTACGTGCATGGTGATAGTGGGCCACCGTATTATGGAGTAGGACACTCCGACGATAGAACGATTTCCACGGAACACGAACGTGACGAATGGCTATGTCTAAATAACAAGACCAGTTGGTACATCATCGGACTATCACACTATAATTAGACTTGACAAAGCTAGAACTACTAGCGTACATACATAGCATTAAGCAACTAAACATAATATAGTTAAACACAAGGCACTAACATATAATCTAATGACTGGCACCTCAGTACCTGTGCAACACTGCGTATAAGCTTGTACGAATCACAGTTATATAGCAGTAAGCCAATAACAGTAACAACGTTTAAAATTAAGCGCTAACATATAAGCTAACGACTAGCAGGTGCAACACTAGCATAACCAGTGCATCAAGGTCCCGTCCAGGTTTTATGGGCACTACCAAGAAGTACACTTGAAGCGCTCGCATGCAATGCATGCCAGCTTAATAGCTTTAGTATACCACTCGGGTGCTATGTGGGACCCGATTATAGCATGAAACGTGCACAGAAATGCACAGTAATGCACGTACTAACAAGAGGAGGGGATATTTAGTGGATACATGTCTCCTTCAGGGGTTAGAGACCCCCACAATGTTGGACATAGTACGCGGATCTTCGCCTGTAACTGGGCTTTTCTTCTCAACGGCAAATAAAGGAATGAAAGAAAAAATTTATCTTTGCGGTACTGTCCCTGTGTGTGTTTTAATAGCTCCGTGATAGAACAACAAGCAGAAACAAATATACCAGTGCTCTAGGTTTAGCATTCGTTAGATGAGCAAAAATATACGTTTGTAAGTAGAAAGTAATTGTCTACAAAAACAAAGTAATAAATAAACTAACACACTGTAGACTGAAAGTAAAAGCAAAAAAGACTGACGTTGATAACACATTTGTTACATTTTTTCAGCATTTACTGCAATTATCTTACGAGAAACTCTGACAGCGGTTTACGATTAAATCTCCTACATAATGCTCAGCAGCGAAGTGCTCTGCACATGTTCAGCGCTTGTACAAAAATCTAGTTCAGGGAAATTATCAGGCTACAAATACAACTGCAGCAGTGGGAATACCTTCCATTTGCCTAACTCCAGGAGATAGAAGATAACTTCAGATTCAAAGGTTCCCCTGTTGCCCCATTAGTCCTCTTTTCGTTTCTTATTTACCGTGTTTCTTTCCTTTCTTCCGCGCTCTTCCAAGCTTAGTTTCCTACAAAATGTATTTTCTTTTGTGAATTAACCAACCGCTTCATTCAAAGGATACAGCAAAAAGTGTGAGGAACGATCCATGAAAACCAATCATCCAGTTACACGCTCATAAACCATAACTGTGAATATTTACAGGTCATACGTTCTTCTGTTTAGTGTAGAATCAAGCATAAGGACTGCGGATTTCTTTGTTCCACTAGGAGGAAAAGAGAGATTTTTATCAAATGGAAATTGTCGCCTCCGTAAAATATGCTCTTGGCGCAACGGAATAACAATTTTTCAGAGCGGAGATTCTAGCAAGCGTAAAGCGCACACATACTGGAATTAAATGGAAAAATAAGGCATTTACATGGATGTATTTCTGTAAAACACTGCTTTTGCAGATGTCGGGTACAGAAAATGGTACACGTGGGCCGTGATAAAACTGTTTTCTTATGTTAGAATAGGGACTAAAAGGTATCTCTTCATTTTAATCTCATGTTCTCTTTCCTGCAGAGTAATGCTTTTTAATCCAAGTTATATATTTTCTAGATACCCTTCTTCATATCACAGACGTCTTTCATACCTCATGAGGGCCTATAAGGTTAAAGAGATACAAAATCAATACACGAGGAAAAATCTCTAGGTAGACAATCGTGAATTAAGATCAGGTGATAAGGTGAAATGTTTAAAGATGAATGAAAATGACGAAACAAACTTCAGCAGAATAGCAAATTCAGTCCCCACATTTTCATTGGTAATTTTGGAGTAAGTAAAACAAATCATACTTAAATATATTATAAAAAGTAGCTCACCTAGAGTTGCAGTCTACCTAAACTACGGTTCGGTAGTTTTGGAACAGTACATAAATGACCTAGTAAATGATAGGATTGCCAGTAGTATTGGCAGCATTGGTAGGGAAAGAAACATAATACAAAATACAACAAATTAAGAAATTTAATGAGAGGCTCAAACATATTATCACCAAAGACTGTGTACATGACTTTGGTCACTGTGATGAAAATAAAACTTCTACTTTTCGGTTCAAAATAACATTATTTGTGAACACTATCAGTGTCTTTGATGTATACTATAGTATACTTAGAGAAGCTTTTTACCCTTTACCCGTTTAGAGAAAGTTCGAAGTGCAACGCTTCCGGTTTCTAAAGGAATCTAGTAAAACATGATAAAAAAGTAAACAACTTCATCGATATGAGGTAACGCCTGATACTTACGCAACACATCTAACGTACAGGTAACGCGTCCTAACTGACCAATTCTACCGGGAAGACTACCGTAGTCTATACTCACTTATGATAGTACACGCCTACGGTGGCTTTACAACTCTAAGCTCATATGTCTCTTTCTCTCCTGTCTTCCCTAAGTACCTGGTTTTGCAGTCAAAATTACAGAGACTTACGAATGAACATTTTGCTCTATAGACGGGTAGTTGGGGTCGTTTAGGCAAGGACTTGCGAACGAGAAGTCCGTGGGTCAGTTCTCGCCAAGTCTGCCCTTCCGAATGAGATATTTTCCAAGCTTTCCTCATTCTTTATAACTGCGAAATTCCCTTGAGGTACCCTAAATTTAGGCCTGGACTATTCCCTTAGCGAAGTGCCTTTCTGCAAATATCATTTCATTGCACACAGCACCAGTGTCTTTCTCCTGTGGTTCCATGTGTTGGAAGAATAGGCTATGAAAACAAATGCTATAATACCAGTACAAACAACGCCTAAGATAATCTTAAGCGATTTTTCTATCGCTTTCTGGGGTCTTTTAAGGCGTGTTCTTCACCATACCTATCACAGACCATGGTGGTTTGATGACGCAGCAGGAGTAACAGATAGGAAGTGGATGCCTTAGCTTTTTCTGAAACCGATTCAGTAATACATATTTTATTATAGTTGACTAGCCATGTTTAGAAACTAGAGATAAATGTGGTAATGTGTATGGTTTACATTAATATGGCAGACATATAGTGACAGTAAAATTGAGTTATATTTCTCTGTTCCTGTTGTAATCCTATGATCAGCAATAGGTTGTAAAGTGGCCAATTACATTTTGAGTTAGAGGGGAAAATGCTGCTTTACTTGGTTGTTCATTATTTATTTGTTTATTTATTTGTTTGTCCATTCATTCATTTATATAATTATTCATTCTCTCACTCGCCCACTCGCCCACTCGCCCACTCGCCCACTCGCCCACTCGCCCACTCGCCCACTCCCCCACTCCCACACTCCCCCACTCCCCCACTCCCTCACTCCCTCACTCCCTCACTCCCTCATTCCCTCATACCCTTCCTTCCCTCGTTCGTTCATTTATTTATTTTTGCTTCGCTGCAGCAATAAATATTAATATTACTGTGAGAATACTGTTCTGTTAATTTTTTTCTTATAAAGTTCTACCTTGTTATTTACTTAAGGAGTAAAATTGAAGCTTTAGTTCGCAACACCTGAAAATGTTCTGACATACATATTATACATTTCGCTAACCTATGCAGTCATCATGTTTTCCCCTTAGATTTTAGCCCCTTCAAGGCCTGTCGTTCCCTAGCCGATAAGATATGCCACCCAATATGACAAACTGAATGTATTCACTCTACGTCTTTCCTTTTTAGTCAATACGGTCGAAGGTGTAAACATGTATTTCGTTTCTATGCTATTTTGTATCCTTTGTTTTGTATATTGGTTAAGGTTATTTAGCAAGAGGAGTAGCTCATCCTTGCGCCGTGGCCTTAAGCAACCAATGAAATGGTCAAGGTTTCGTGTTACGATAAATAATGTGATGTAGACGCGAGGTACAGTGAGGGTATGTTAGGCGGTCAGTGTACCACCGCTGTATTACAGTATAGTTCAACAGTGCAGCAGTTTATTTTTGCGGCAATTTTTCCTGACAGTTTCTTTTCGGTTCAAAGCAGCATTACGCCAACAAGTATCACGTAGCTTGGTCAGAAATATAACTTACGCCCAAAACTTCACAGGGAAAGAGCCAGTTGTAAAAACTGCAGGTTTCGAAATAAAACGCTGGAAAGTTGTGTTTATACACCGTGAGGTCCATAGTAAACACTTCTCCATCAGGGCAGCAAGGGAATAACTCTGATCTTTGGTCGGAAAACTAAGAGGGACTTGTACCAGCAAACAGAAGGCAGCCCGAAGGCTAGTCGAGGCAAACTTACTTGGTAACTTACTTATTATGCCGACCGTTAGCCATTAATTTCACACGGTGTACCCCGTGCCGGGCGCGTGGCAACTCAATGTTTTGCACACGAGGTCATGTTCATGCCCTTCATTAAGTTCTGGGGGAGGAGAACCCGCTTCCACTGCTTTGAAATAACTCCCGGCTGAGTTAGGGGCGAAACGTGCTACAATAGCAGGAAAGTCTAGCTGCGAGATGCATACACAGACTTACTCAAGGTCCTTTAAGTCGGTTTTGACCGCCTACTTTCAAGATTAAAATGAGGGGAAGCATTCCAGTCTTCTTTTGGGGTCAGCTTCTACATCGGCAGAGGAGATACAAGGGAAAGCCACTACGCGCGCGCGCACACATGTACGCACACCGCGCACGCACACACACACACACACACATTCAATTCTAGCAAGAGTCCAACCAGCCTCAACACGAGTATGTTTGATGTTCTTTACATTTCTGTAATACCTTCAGTTGCTAGTTCATCCAAACTCCGCAAGTGTTATCTTTTTTAGGGGTAGTGTTTAACACTTTTACTACATGCGACAACGCAGGGGTGATACTGATGATGCATGAAATGAAGATGAATCACCGGTGGAATAAGAAGGCGGGAGAAACCGGAGAACCCGAAGGAAACCCACCCTTGCGCCGTTTTGTTCACCAAAGATCCCACATGCGGTCGCCTGGGATCAAACCTGGGCCGATTTAGTAAGAGGGAAATGATCTAACCACTCGGCCACTGCACGGCCAAGTGTCACCTGATACGGTATTTAACCACAGTCAAACTCAACAACTTCCCCAAAACTACCCTTACCGCCATATCCAAGCAGCGCAATTAGCGGTAGTCCTGCGATTTATAGTTGGCCAGAAAAGGAATCTGAATACCCCGCACAATAACACAGTGCCCACTTCCAGTAACTCAGCCCTAAGGCACATTGTAGCAGTGTAACAACTTAAACCAAATAATACTACTATATATTGTATCGTATGCCATTGAATAGCACTAAAATTTATTCTAACTTCATAAATTGGTACAACATGGGATGTTAGCATAAGTTGTGTCACAGGACACCAAGTAATTTCCTACGGAATCAAGTAGGCTTTATGAGGCAATATAAAGAAACCAAAGTCTACAATCCCATATTTGGTCATTTCCTGAGTAGAGGCGTTTGGTATCTTATAAAAATACTTCCATAATTCAAAGTAGGGGGAGTAGTGTTTGGCTAGACGACAAGGTTACGCAGGAGACTCTGCACGAGCATAGGGTTCCAAGTATGAAAGTGGCATCCAACTTTACATCTGCCTAAGGTTATTTCTAAGTAAACATTTGTACTCGTCTTTCTAGGTAGAGTGGTGTGTTTGCCCTTTTGGTTTCATTAAATTGTGTTATTGTTAAGCGCAGGGTTGGTCATTATCAGTAGCTCACCTAACCCCATCAATCCTGCAACGCTCCCAAAGTAACGGCTTTCATTCAACTTCCAATTTAAGCCGTTACAATATAGGGCCATTAAAACTTATAGGAACCCATTCGCAGGCACCCTCTACTGAGAACCGAGGGTCACCGGCGAAATGGTTAGGGCAGAGGCGTCTGGTTGCGTTTACATCACGTACAACCAGAAGCACGAGTCCAGCTTCAGATATCGCTGTGTACCTAGAATTATTTACTGATGTACTCACCCGTTGCATTCATGCCAGGGACCATTGGGCTGGTGGACAGACATTAGTTCAGCATGCATTAGCGTACTTTGAAGTTTGGCAACATGAATGTAATCAAAGTTAAGAACCTCGTTAACAAAAGCCATACTGGCGATATAGGTTTACATGAGCTGGAAGAACTAAAATTAACATTTTGGTCTCCTGCATCCAGATGACTTTCTTTACCCACTCTTTCGCAAAATATGCTTACAAAACCGCATTCTTCTGTCCACTTCTCTTAGGTCGAGACAAACTTTTGTTACACATTTTGCTCATGGTATAAGAAGGATAAAGTGGGCTAAAGGGACAGTCAGAGTTTTATAAATTGGATCAATATCTGGTTCCTTCAAAGTCCATTCTCTTTGTATGACGGCAAGAACAAATGAACTCGACAAAAGTATAAACATTCGAACATCCAAGCCAATAATAAAGAATGTGTCAGAAATGGTTAGTGTCACAAAAATGGAGATACATTCTGTTCTTAAAAGTGATCTACATTTTTGTATGTAGTAACATTTTGTGTATCTCTTACGGTTTACTAGTTATAGGAAAGTAATTCAGAATGAGGGCTTCACTGGCTACTTGCAGAAACTTTAAAATAAAAATTGTATCTCTCATTCAGCTGTATAAAACTTATGGTACTTGAATCAAAATTGTTAGAGCCACCTTTGAGAAAATTAAAGCAAACAATTTTTCTATTTAAGTGGTAGTTTAATACGGAAGATTATTTAAAGACGTTCGCTCCGAATTTTCGTTTATTAATTATTCTGCTTAAACACACACACACACACACACACACACACACACACACACACACACACACACACACACACACACACACACACACACACACTACCTTGCTCTAACATGCTCTTTGAACTCTAGGAACCTCAGACTGTGTGGTTCTATTGAAATATCGATATCAAAATTTTGGGCCAAATGTAGTACTTCTACTTACTATAGTTAAATATGAGAGGAGGTAAAAATAAATAAAATGTATAGAGTTTACTGCTCTTGCGTCCTTATCGAGTGCACAATGCCACGTAAAAGGCTCTAATTTCCAGTTAATGTTTAACTAAATCTCTAAATGCTAAGACTGAATTTTCCACAAGAGCCTAACTCCAGCGATCAATTACCTTAGAGTTTCTCAATATATATTGTTGCGATTTCGTGTCACCCTCAACTCATCCTGTTTTTATTTGCTTTTACTAGCATCTCCAGTGTTTGCATACATATTAAAATAAAATTTCAGTCTGGAGACTGTATGAAATATGGACCAAAGTAAAAAGATTTCCCTGCCAAAATCCCGCAGTCTGATCAACAGATCTAAGCGGCTTACGAACTTCGGTAAGTCAAAGTGATGTACGCGTTCTGCGTGGTACGGAGTTAGGGAGGGGACATACTCCGGCCTACTGTGTAGCTAGCGGGAAGCCTGCCTTACAACTTGTTATACGGCATATTACAAATTAGGGTCATCAATACCGCAAACTGCTGATGTCAGAGGAAGAGACGTTTTCTGCACAGCGAGAATTATGACAACGTTAAAGCAAATTGCTTCCTGGCATGAACTTAAACAGAGTCAATCACATCACTAATTATTTCATACATGTTTATTTCAATCCAATATATTATTTATAGACAAGAGTAGAAATCCTTCTCAGTCTCGGTTGGGCGTCATCGCTCTTAGGCCTCTATTCCTTACTTGCTGGTGAAGCCCATGAAGGGCTGAGCTGGTCACATCCTGAGTTGTTCTCTGAGAGTGAGCCTGAGTGGATATCTGCAGGATACTTTCTCAGAGTCAGCTAAACATCACTGTTGTCAGGTCTCTATCCACAACTTGCTCGTATAATCAGAACATGCCTGAAGTGGTCACATCCTAAGTTGTTACACGAGAGGGAGCTGGAATGGATATCTGAAGGATACCTTCTCAGACTCAGCTAAATATCACTGTTGCCAGGTCTCAATTCACTGCTTACTGAGAAAGTTAGAGCAGAGCTAAGCCAAGTTGGATACATCCGAAGTCGTTATCTGAGGCTAAGCTTGTGTAGATAACTCTATGGAAACTTATCAAGCTCGGTTGGGATGTCTTATTAGAGACCTTATTGCAGATTACGGAAGGGGAAATGCCATATTCTTTCAACATGTAAGAGTTAAGATATTTATTTCTCTCAGAAATAATTTGTGCATATAATTCATTAAATAAATTTTAAAAGCAATATCATGCTCCTTCCTGAAAGAACTATGTTATCACATTTTAAAACTACATACATGCGACTTCCTGGACTCATCCCTAAGTTAACTTTTTAAATAAACAATATAAGCCTCAAGCAAGCACTTAGTTTGTAGTTTAATTACAAGAAGCAAAGAAGCGTGAATCTAATCCATATGTGTTTAGTATAATATTAAAACTACCGAGATTATCACATCTTCAAAATAAGAAGGCAAATAAAAGCATTCGGTTGGTATACAAGACTAATATATATTCACATAAAGGTTTGCAGAATCTGGCTGTAACATGAAGACGAGATTACTCAACTTGCTAATGATAGGTGGCAGTATAACATTAAGTACATAAATTAATAGCGGATAAAACATTGTATTTAAAAAGCGTTTACAGTCAAATATTGTATTCCTCTTACGAGAATGTGGCTGCAACGAATGTTTTAGACTTAGGTCATGTTGATATGTTGGAACTCTAGCCGTAAGCTTTCTCAGAAAACGCTGGAGTTGTTGATGTCAAACACACTCCTTATAGCCACATTCTTGCGAGAGGAACACAGTAATTAATGTTGGTAGTAGATCTAATTATGACACCATTACGAACTATCATGTGCCAGAGAGCAGAACACCCTTCGGAAGTTTTGTCGTCGGAAGTTTAGACTATGTTTGCAATAATGTGTAAGCGCTACCACCACTTCCTACTTTCGAGAATGTTTTCCTGGAGGCAGAATGGTCTAGACATACATATCTACTACAGTGTTATGTCACACCTGATGTCCAGTGTTCGAAGTAAGAGATGAGTGACTATCCATACCAAACGTTGGTTTTCCATTGTCCTCTCTCCTCTTCCCAGATTGATGTCAGCTGTGAATATGTGTAAAGTGGGTGTAACCATGACCACTGTGCATTCAAGGCTATTGGATTTCCTAAAAGCAAACCACTTCAGTGATGTAATACAAGTGGAGCAGTAAGCTCAAAGTTTATCTTTGTTTCTAATTTTAGTTTCAGCTTCTACTAGTTTTCCAGTGTTTATTTTAGTGTTTACTTAAGCGCACTACTATGAACACTCGTCCACTTCTCAACTTCCCAAAATAGATTATTGGGTTGGTCTAAGTATTCCGATATTTGAACAGAAAGTATGTTGCTTCACATGTCTTGTAAGAGCTCGGTCAGTCCTGGTAACAGGCTCATCAACTTTTCAGGCGTTATTACTTCATGAAGGAACTACTTCATCACAGCTTTTTGCAATGAAGCGTGAAGCAGATTATAGGAAAGTACTGGTCCGGTATACATTGGTGATGTCTCGCTTTTATTACTGCCATTTTCTCGTAAAAGCTTAAGATTTTATTTGACTTGGAAACAGGAGCGTGTTGGTAATATGTGTTTACGCTTCATCTGCTATGTAAAGCTCCAATAGCCCTCCTGTTGAACAGTTGTTATAGTCTCGCCTAACTGACCGTAGAAGCATTTGCGCTCTTGCTCTTCTCTCTAAATATATCCGTACTTCTTCTCCACCTTCCATAGCATATCGCTTTCAGAATTGCTTCCTCTCACACCCTCAGCACATGCTCTGAAAGCGTTATATTGTATTTTCAATACCGCAGCGCCGAACATCGCTTGGATTTCATATTTCATCCAGAAGGTCATTTTCTTCTGGAACTCATTGTCAAAGGATGCCATCCTTGGCAGTATTTCGTTTAAGGGTAAGCGAAGTATCAGGAATAATATTTGAGCATAGAATTACGATATTTTTTATTGAATTTGTATTTTTCTTTTACGCCACATATCTAGTAGGCAGAGAAAGTATTAAATTCAGCCCAAAAATTAAATTTAGACATGCTTTAAGGTCCTATGTATACCGCAAAAATAATGAGTCTAGAAAATGCCCCATTGGTGCACTCTGCATAACACTAAAATTAAATGTCGTTGAAAGTGTTGCTCTTATTTTAGACTTTCTCAAAATCGCTCTTAATTTTGTTTAAAATACCGAGTAGATATTTTAGCTCATTCCATAGTTTGGCTAACTCGGGTGGTAAAATCCCACTTGAGGAAAAACACACAATTCATACTAGTAGGCTTAGTTGTAAGAAGCTTGGTCCTGTGCAATATCAGAAGTAAGAAATTCCCTACTTGATTGATGGAATTGGATGTATTGAATAATATACAAACCAACATTGTATGTTCTTCATTACTTGATACCCAATTTATCTTATTTCCTTTATAGAAGGATTCCTTCAGCAGTTTTTGATTCACTGGGTCTTTTGATGCTATTGGATTTTTCTACACCATCTAATTTCTAGCACTGTGTTAATATTTCCAGATAGCCTGCCTCTAGCTGTACCGTTTTCTTGCCAATAGAAGCCTTTTGAAACAAAAAAACTACATTTTTTTTCTTCGATGAATCTACTGCCAGCTGCTACAGTTGAGCCATGAGATTCTTTTCTCATGGTATGCTGGACAATTGTGTGGGTATAAAAAGAAAAAAACAGGTAAGTTGACTAAGGATTATTTTATTTTAAAATTATTTTTGTTGTTTAACGACGCTGTCAATTGCCAGGATAACATCAGCGTCGCTGGTGTGCCGGAATTTCGTCCCGCAGGAGTTCTTTTACATGCCAGTAAATCCACTGACATGGAGCTGTCGTTTTAAGCACACTTCAAAACCATCGGCCTGGGCCGGGTTTGAACCCGCGACCTTGGGATCAGTAGGCCAGCGTCTAACCAACTGAGCCACCCAGTTGACTGAGGAGGCTAATAGTGAACTATGTGAAGTGACTTACCAACTATTTGAAGTTGAAGAATTAAACTGTTTCTGAATCTTATCGCTTCAAATTGGAACTATTGAATTATATTTCTTAGTTTCTGAAATGTTGATACTTTTCAGCTTAAAATCAACTCTTTCGATAATAATAATGCGAAGCGTAAGCTGTTGTGCGTCGCAGAAATGCTAAGCTGAAGGATACCGCAGAATCTACATAACGCGAGCGTGGTGCTTAGTGCTAGGACTGCTGATAATTGATCACTATAAGCACTGCTGTAATATTGTAAAACGCAAACGGAAAGACACAAATTTTACAAGTACACACCTTTTATTAATTTAAGCTACCTTACTTATCATTTCCCATTCTACTTTGCTAAACCGAAACGTCCCATTTGCCTCTGAAACCTAAGTTAGTGGCCGACTACCAAATTTATAAGAATTTTGTTCCCATTCTAATCTTCAGAATTTTTTTTAACGTGAGTCTCTGCAATTTCCTGAACCTTCTACAGAACTGATTTCCAGTGATCTGGTTTTTAAAAAAATGGTTTCCCGGTCGTCTGAATTCTCTAGAACCCTAACTAACTGAGCTATCCTGTTTATAGTGATTTACTTTACCTCGGCCCGTGAACTGCCTTAGCTAAGGGTCCGAACCTTTATACAGGAAACAAAAATTTGCGGGGTTTCAATTATAGAGAGCGGGAGGGATAAGTCTGTCACAAAATCACAACATAGAGGAGGCAATGTACAGTCAACGTAGGAACGTTGTAAATCAAGTTTTAGCTTAACTTACATTCAACGATGTCACCATTTGCAGTAAACATTCATTCCAAAATTCTTGTACAAGTTTAGTAATACATACATATTTCCATTATCGTGCAGCAGAAATTTTAATGTGTGTAACTAATGAACACATTCGAAAGACACTATGTGCTGTAGGCAGCGAGTTTTGTGCTGGCACTGTACCTGCACAATGACGTCACGCTCTGCCCTTGTGGATGTAACTTGCAATCATCTCATTTGGTGATAGCTGTAGAAAGGTTCGAACCCCACTAATGACTCATGACAAAATCTTATCTCATGCTTCTACATTACACATTTATTTTAATATAGGAAGATATTTATTGTAATTATGAGTAATTGTTTATCTCCCTATCATTTTTTAAGTTATTAACCCTAGCATTACCAAGCCTTATTTCAGAACTTAATAATCAAGGGGGGCTATTTTGTGACCACTGGTTACAAAATGCCTGAGCAATTTTTTAATCATATTTATTTAAAATTGGGTATCATATATTGTCATGTATATAAAGGTACGTAATGTTTAACACCACTGTTAATTGTTTACATGAATCACATTAAATATTATGTAAATCATTATTACAGAACTTATGCTACCAACGGAGGTGACCACCGCTGGTAACAAAATGTATCAGCAACTTTTAATATACATTTATTTCAAAATTGGGTATGACTAGTCATGTCATAAAGGTAATATTTAAGATGGTTTGACTATTTATTTTTTATTTTTTTTTATATGAATCACATTATATCGACGAGGCAGTGCCGATTTGGCATTTTAACGTTTCCCCAAAATACCAACAATGAAAACTTTTAAACAATTGCTCTATTCAGTAGTAGAAACAGTTATCGACAATAACCGTTAACTGCATGCCTTTAATCAAAAAATTAAAAAATAGAATTTAAAAAATTATAGAAGGTGGGCGTAAAGTAGCCCTCCCCTCTAAAAATGCTAGGTTTAATGTCACACGTCAATGATTCTGCTATCAATTTTGAGCACCAGAAAGACAGGTTTGTAGAATCCTATAATCCACAAACCATAGTACTTCTGCACTATTAAATTCAAAAGGGCTGTACCTCCAAAATTCGACTAACGTACCAGAAATATACTATGCAATTTTATCAGTATTGGAAATTTTTAAATAAACTAAAGAGAACATATACAATAACATGCTGGGATTTACATAACGTGGGGGGAGGGTCAATCATGTATCTGGTTGTATTATAGTTTTCGCGCTATGGGCAGTGACGGACCTAGCCCTGCTTAACTACTTTATATCTATGAAGTAAAATCGATTTACTACAGCTGGTTTCGCGTCATGTGGAGCCTTTGTTCGACAGAACAAAAGCGAGACTAACGTCAATTTGTGCAACGACCCATAGCACTCTCTCAATCCGTGCAATGTTGGAAAGCAGAATAAAGCTTGTGAACTTAAAAAGCACAATTTTATTAGCTGTCATTTTAAGGGCGCTTTTAAAGGTAAAACAAAACTCTAGAAGCCATGCCTTCAACCTGCTGTAACTTAAAAATAGCATTTTTTTTTTTTTTTTTTTTTTTTTTTTGCACTTTTGAAAAGGAAATTTAAATTCACGCACTTTATTCTCTTTTTAAAAGTGTAGTCTCAATTATGGGCTAAACCGGAGAAATAGCCATTTGCAGTCACAACATCTCCTAACAAAACTGTGTGTAACTGTTACAATCGCTCCTTTTGGGAGAATGGCTTGTTTTAAGCAACATTTTCATAAGATAGTGCTCTGTCACTTAGGTTATTTCACTTTAAAAACTACGTATTATTGTAATTCACTTAGAACAGCTATAGCTATACGAATTAGATTTAGCTCATTTACTGAAAAAGGATTGTATCCCCAATTTTATATTTATTTCCAGTTGTAATTCAGTTCGGCATACTGTTGAATCAATATTTACCTTGTTTAAGCTAAGTGTAATTATAGTCTAAACCAAAAGTTGTGGTTGAGGGGACACCTTGTACATGACCACAAGAGATGAGAAAAACTACATTTTCGTTTCTTCAACTCGCTCTAAACAACATATAAGTATAGCGCGGAACAGCGTGCGGTCACATGCCCCACACGTTAGCCGGGTACGGAGAGTGAATGACGTAACCGGTCGTAACCGCGCAGCCGTCATATATACACGCACATCAGCAGACGCCTGCAGCTGTGTACATACGTGAGTAGCAACTGTAGAACCTATACTTGCATTGTGGCTTGTTTTACAATCTTCCGTCCTCTAGATATAGGCCACGCATTTACCTTTTGTTTTCGATTTCAATTTATACTCATTTTACTCATTTGTCAATTGACGGGTGGGTTACTATAACCGTTCTGACAACATACACGTCTTACTCTTTGGAGGAAAGGATTCATACAAGAAGAAAACTTCGTAACAGCTTTATTCGATAATCTATCGCAAGCCATGTCTATAAACTTCTGTTCCCACATCGTTTACACTCAGGGTAGTAAGGATAAAAAGCGCCATTAGCCTTCTAGACTGTACATTTTAAGTGTGCGATTTAACGCTGTGTGTTACTAGCTCTTAATCTTTATCCCCTTTCACCAAGTTAACTTGATATGTCAACAGAGGAAGTTCTCCACCGCCTTCCCCAGCTCCAGCTTCGGGACTTCCTGGAATGTTTCTCCTTCATTGCATTCCACGTCTCTTTTACCAGTTTTCCTTTCCCATTAAATTAAAACACGGACACACATACACTCTCCCTGGTGTGAACAACATAGCCCCGTTTTCCCAGCTTTCGGAAGCTGGCAACACGTTGATCCTGCTTTGAGTGAAAGTTTATTGACAAACAATTTACTCCTTCGAAATCCTCACACATGCTACTAGGAAATGGTGCTCAAACAACGGTGCTGTGGTCGAACTATACAATTTACCATCGTGACATTCTAGTAATCTTTAGACAGCGTTAATCACAGGAAAAAGCGATGTGATTGATACATCTCGTAAGTTCTTGTTGTTTAATTGCCTACAAGAGTGTTTCTCAGCGTCAGTATCAACAAACTGAAATTCCTATGCATTTGTATATATAATTGCAAATGTACGAGTGGTGATTCAAGATGCAGCCTATTTGTGTGTCCGACAGACGATAGCATATGGAACAGAGACTATCAATAAACTCAGCTGCATTTGGACATATCGACTTGTGTAAACCGCGCTACAGCACGACGTGGGATTTAGAGTCGGTCTGGGTGGCTCAGTTGGTTAGACGCTGGCCTACTGTTCCCAAGGTCGCGGGTTCAAACCCGGCCCAGGCCGATGGTTTTTAACTGTGCTTAAAAACGACAGCTCCATGTCAGTAGATTTACTAGCATGTAAAAGAACTCCTGCGGGACAAAATTCCGGCACACCGGCGACGCTGATGTGGTATTGGTAATTGACAGCGTCGTTAAAAGCAACAAAGTAAGTGGGATTTAGAAATATTCTGATCTATTGCTTTGAATATTTTTTTTTTTTTTTTTTTTTTTTTTTTTTTTTTTTTTTTTTTTTTCATGGATGTACATGTAGGGTCATTAAAATATATGGTAACTCATTTCCGGTCTCACTCCACTGCGCGAAAGAATTGAGAGTCGCCGGGGAAGTTATGCCGGAGAGGCGCACGAAAATTCTTAACTTATAGTAGAATGCTGGAAATGTTGAACTTCTGCTCACAAACAGGTAGCATAGGTACCTCGTGAAAGAGTTTTCGCTTTTACGCCTAAGCTTAGCAACAGGAAAACTTGTACTTTCTTCCATGATAGTATCACTAAGTCCCTGTACTGAACAAAGATTAAAATGTTTCACTCTGTCCTTCAAAGAACCCCATAAATAAAAATCCCAACTACTTATGTCGCGAAACGAGGGCCTACAAATGAAAATCTATAATTCCATCATGAAACACCTTTCTCATTTAATTTAATGATACTGTAACATATACACTATTGGAGAATTTTCTTAGAACCAGCCATAAAATGTTTTTTCCTCTGCCAAGCGATCAAAAAGTGCCCATAGAATTAGTCTCCGATATCGCTCTACACAAACATCTTTATTAAAGAAAATGGGTCTTATTATTTTTCTAGCGCTTATCGCATAACACACTCCAATTTTCAGGTTATAGTGAGGCATTCCGTGCAACAGCACATATTTTTGTGAAGCCCAATATCAATTGTTGTGTGTTCGGAGTAATTTGTTATGGATTCGTGTTTAAAGTAAACTTTGCAAATAAGCATGCGCACTTCCCCACATAAGCGACACACCATCTCCATTGTAGTGACAGAAGCGCTTGAATGACCGGACATTGCGCAGCAATAACAGTGATATATGGCGCCAATGCACCTTCGAGCGGAGATTGGTGGTCTGAGTTCCCGCTAAATGGCAAGGGAAGAGAGGAGGAGAGAAACACCGCGAGATGGTTACCATATATTATAACATCCTTTAGTTTGTTTGGAGTGCAGCATTTGCTTATTGCGTCGCCTGCCGTATCTTGCTAATGAAAACATAAATATGTGGTTATATCGAGTTAGCTATGCGTTCCAGTAGAGTACTATCATTCATAATGTAGAGTAGGTTCAGGCATCATTAGATAATTCAGCACCCGATATATTCGCTAGTTTACATAGGATTTTTACTTGAATTTCTGCTCTCCCCACAAGATGTACTTTGAAGGTTTAGGGCGCTGATCTTTTGTTACCATAACGCTAGTACAAGCTTTCTAACTAATAAGCACATATATTACATAGCTTTTGTTTATAGGTTTTATGTTGTTTCACTGTTCTGTGCACCTTGTACACAAACTCCGTTGCTCACACATTCCACAGTACTCTGCATACAATGCGCTTTCACCTCTATTTCATCAGATTAAAGTTCTAAACAAGGGCATAAAGGCTGCTTACATCACAAAAAGTAATGGCGTTATGTTCCTGCGGAAAACACTTAAATTTATAATTAAATGCAGATCCTATCTCGCAATTCCAAACAGGCAGTACCATAATTATCTAATTTGCTTGATGTTATTGTTGATGATGATAACAACAACAACAACAACTCTGTGGCTATCAGCCAGGTAAATTCTGGAATAACTTCCGAGCCTTCGAGAGCTAACGTTTCCCTCATCTTCAGGAAAAGATTAATGTCCTGGCCGTCAGAGGGGCCCGTTGGCAGGTACCACTTTTTACATTGAAATGTACCTACAAGATGACTCGCTTTTATTTTCCCTAATAAATAAATATTTCAAAATAAATCTTAAATAAGAGCAAAGTTTTCAAACACATCCTTACTTACTATTTCAAACTGATTAAGGATTGATGCCTTAATTGAGTACAAGGAACTGAGATTTAGCGGTATCTTTTTCATGGTTTGAATATTCTTAAGTTCATATACGTTTCATGCAATGTTAAAGCTATTTTCTATGCATGATATAAATTTGCTTATGTTAAGGTCAATAGCTAATAGCTTAGGGCCATATAGTACATTTTCATACTGAACAGAATAGTTGTATAACTTAGCTATCGCAGCTACCTCATAATTACGCTATGCTTTAATGGATATTTGTGCATTTACTCTGGAGATTTTGATAAATTACACAAGCACTTACAGTTAGAGAATGTTATTCTCACTAAATTGAAGCATACAATAACTTTACTTTCCTCAATACTAGTACTATTAATTGGCACTATAGGTTTAGAGCTGGATGTTATTTAAAATGATCCAAGCTCACTAGAGGTTCAAGTACATTTTTTAGTCTGATTACACAAGGCATTGTATTCTCTTCTTTAGGAAAACCAGGTGAAACACACTACATACTTATTTTATGGCCAATGTCCAAAACGTTTTCTTCTTGAGCTGTTTAGGGCTAACATGAAATCATTCTAAGTTAATGGAATAATTCATTCCGTGTTGATATTTATCCTGGAGTGCCTTTTCTGTAGAATCATACATTACCGCAATAAGAGTAATCTGTATATCAAAGTCTGAATATAGAGAGCTTAAGAACAAGGTACTCATGAAGTGAAACCTTTGTATTGCGTTGGGTATATGCTTTGGGCTATACTTATGCATAAAAGCACCAACAATATGTTGAGATTTTAATTTAGATCCCCGGTACTAAGCTAGCAGCGATTTCAACGCATATTGTTTTCTATAAAACGAGGTTGCCTTCATAACCGACTCAGAAACATCAGTGCAGCATGCATTTTATAGATATATACAGTTACGTAACTAACTGTTAGAAACGAGAGAAAATCTGTGTAACGTTTTGCTATTAAGCTGCAGAAACCTGACACAATAAATAATTATTGTGCCTTTGAAAAGCACGCACTTTAATAAACCTACGCTGCATGCCTCCATCTAAATACTCCGCATGGGAGGTGTTTCTATTTCAAACCATTCGAAATATTGACAAGTTGTACTTCCAGTTTTGAAGTAAATACGTTTATTTGTATTTAAACCAGAGAGTGACAGGGGGCCTGAATTCTGATGGGGCTGCGTTTGAATACAGTTTCAGGAAACTAACTTCTTGTTTTTTAAAGAAAAGAAATGGCCACAGTTGTATTGTAAAAATTAATATGTTTAGAACATAAAAGAGCTATAAATACTTGTGTTTCACTGTTGGAGATTAGCATAATATCACGTTTAATAACAAAATTAAAATTGTAAAACCCATGCTACACCAGGCACAAATGGCTTAAGATTTAGGGATACCTTTTAAATTGCATAAGGGATACCAACGGGAATGCGATTCAAATTAATGGAATTAGAGACTTTGTGACCCCATTACATTGGAGAACACATACATGGCCAGTGGACACTAGTTTGCTGTAAGTGGCATAGGGTAGAACAGTAGGAAGACCAATAACTATTTTCGAGAATCGAGTTTGCGAAAAAGTATCAAGTTTAAAAGTATCAAATTTTTACTCATAGCTACGGTTCAAACGTCGTACGTATAGTTTCGCCCATGCCTTAACGTCTTTTTTCATCCCACTGCCTTTTAGAATGCTAACTGCTCACATGGACGGTGTTGTCACGTCTTTTACTTCGGTCAATCTGAGAAGTAAGTCAAGCAAAATCTTTAACAACACTCTGAAAGCATAACTTGGCAAAGGCCGATAAAAGCCATTTATTCACAAGAAGTGGAGTGTCTTTCGTAAATTGGGATTAACCGTCTCAGTTATTTGCAAATACTCCTCCATTGCAGACTGATAAATTGAATGTCCAATCATATGTTTGAAAGCAAAGAAGATCACCTGTCTCCATGGAAAAAACTTCAGAATTACAAACCAGAAAGCGATGATGTCAACAAATGTGAATATTCATTAACATTACACCTTCCTTGTGAAGGAAGCATGATCAAAGCACTGTTTTCAAGTTATTCTTTCTATCTCCATAATACTATTGCTGTATGAAAGTCCATAAATTCCATATACAATATTTCCAAAGAGTTCATAAATAATTTATACGTGATGTTTTTAACAGTTAGGGGCACATAAGCCAAAAATGCCTGTTCCATTATAGGATTTTTAACTTTTTCACAAGTTCTTAATTCTGACTAAAGCACACTGGTTATTCCCTTCGTGATAAATACGAAAAAATACTATATCCCCTGGCCTGTTTTCGCTTCATTCTAAGAACACCAAATCCTTGGAGGAGCCTAGTGCCAGGTATTTAGTTATTAAAATTAAAGTTGAGCAAGGAAAAGCCGATTATAAAGTACACAGCTAATGGGTTTCTTTGTTATAACTGCACACATCAAACGATCGATCTAAACGGGATTAAGCTGCGAAGAGCGAAAACAGGAGAAAACGAAAAGTCAGTTTTCCTTTGCTTCTTTGCAGCACAACGCATTATATAGGCCAGCCTGCGACGCATATGTCAGTAAGTGGTACGTGGCATTTTTGGCGTTACGTCATTATAAATGTTTCAAATTAGCATTATTGCTGTTACTATTTAATATCTCTACACATCCTTTCTTTGGTCTTTTGCATGTAAACAGTTTCTCTGTCGGTTAACTATGTTACATAGAGGATTTAACCCTAAAATTCTACATCAAAATTGAACCTTAAATACAGAATGTATTGCCGATTGACTCTAAGAACATTTTAACAAACTATTCGTGTGTGTATGTGTGTGTGTGTGAGAGAGAGAATATGAGAGGGAGAGGGAGGGAGGGAGCGAGAGAGAGACAGTAGCGTAAATCAAAATAAAATCTCCAGTAATTACCAATCTTCATAATATGTAAGACCAGTATATTTCAAAAATGCAAGGAGAAGATTTTCAGGCAAGTCCTCTCGACAGTGATAGCACTTTCAGGAATTTGGATGGTATTCTTAATTTTATAATTTCTGTAAAACAGTTGGAATGGTTCTTTATTAAAATGTAATCGATATAATGCATTACATTGGCAAATAAAGCATGTATTCTAAATGTTCTGTGAGCTTCATATTGAAATGTATATGTGTAACTCCAAAAGCCTAAGATAGGGGTGAGCAAAAGCGAATTCATGAATCCATGTGATTCCTGAACGTTTCTCCGTGTAACTATGCAACACAACAGTACATACCCCTTCCTTAGTTGAGTTCAGGAGTCCACAAGTCACTTCCATTTGTTTCGTCACCGGTATCAGTGAAGGAATAATGTCTGTGTCAACACTGTTTACCTCATTTGTAGCAAAATATTGCATGGTTTTCTTCGAGCTAACATTGAACGGCTTTATTATACATATCACGCCGCATACAACCAGAAAACTAGTAAATGATTTCTGATCTACATGTTTATACGTGTTGTATACATACGTTATTATTATTACTATTGCTATTGTTATTATTGTTTTTGTTATTATTATTGTTACTGTTACTATTGATACTACTATCACTACCATCATCATCATAATTACCATTATCAGTCATTATCATAACCATTATCAATTATTATCATAACCATTATCAATTATTATCATAACCATTATCAATTATTATCATAACCATTATCAATTATTATCATAACCATTATCAATTATTATCATAACCATTATCAATTATTATCATAACCATTATCAATTATTATCATAACCATTATCAATTATTATCATAACCATTATCAATTATTATCATAACCATTATCAATTATTATCATTACCATTATCAATTATTATCATCATCTATCTATCTATCTATCTATCTATCTATCTATCTATCTATCTATCTATCTATCTATCTATCTATCTATCTATCTATCTATCTATCTATCTATCTATCTATCTATCTATCTATCTATCTATCTATCTATCTATCTATCTATCTATCTATCTATCTATCTATCTATCTATCTATCTATCTATCTATCTATCTATCTATCTATCTATCTATCTATCTATCTATCTATCTATCTATCTATCTATCTATCTATCTATCTATCTATCTATCTATCTATCTATCTATCTATCTATCTATCTATCTATCTATCTATCTATCTATCTATCTATCTATCTATCTATCTATCTATCTATCTATCTATCTATCTATCTATCTATCTATCTATCTATCTATCTATCTATCTATCTATCTATCTATCTATCTATCTATCTATCTATCTATCTATCTATCTATCTATCTATCTATCTATCTATCTATCTATCTATCTATCTATCTATCTATCTATCTATCTATCTATCTATCTATCTATCTATCTATCTATCTATCTATCTATCTATCTATCTATCTATCTATCTATCTATCTATCTATCTATCTATCTATCTATCTATCTATCTATCTATCTATCTATCTATCTATCTATCTATCTATCTATCTATCTATCTATCTATCTATCTATCTATCTATCTATCTATCTATCTATCTATCTATCTATCTATCTATCTATCTATCTATCTATCTATCTATCTATCTATCTATCTATCTATCTATCTATCTATCTATCTATCTATCTATCTATCTATCTATCTATCTATCTATCTATCTATCTATCTATCTATCTATCTATCTATCTATCTATCTATCTATCTATCTATCTATCTATCTATCTATCTATCTATCTATCTATCTATCTATCTATCTATCTATCTATCTATCTATCTATCTATCTATCTATCTATCTATCTATCTATCTATCTATCTATCTATCTATCTATCTATCTATCTATCTATCTATCTATCTATCTATCTATCTATCTATCTATCTATCTATCTATCTATCTATCTATCTATCTATCTATCTATCTATCTATCTATCTATCTATCTATCTATCTATCTATCTATCTATCTATCTATCTATCTATCTATCTATCTATCTATCTATCTATCTATCTATCTATCTATCTATCTATCTATCTATCTATCTATCTATCTATCTATCTATCTATCTATCTATCTATCTATCTATCTATCTATCTATCTATCTATCTATCTATCTATCTATCTATCTATCTATCTATCTATCTATCTATCTATCTATCTATCTATCTATCTATCTATCTATCTATCTATCTATCTATCTATCTATCTATCTATCTATCTATCTATCTATCTATCTATCTATCTATCTATCTATCTATCTATCTATCTATCTATCTATCTATCTATCTATCTATCTATCTATCTATCTATCTATCTATCTATCTATCTATCTATCTATCTATCTATCTATCTATCTATCTATCTATCTATCTATCTATCTATCTATCTATCTATCTATCTATCTATCTAT